>JALIZH010027776.1:0-431760 GCA_030522465.1 Rhipicephalus appendiculatus
CCTTTTCAGAGGGGGGCATTGCCACGCGCTATTCTTATTTTCACTTTTGTTGTATTCGGTTTTCGCCCACAAAGACCGTCAGCAAAGCTCAACTAAAACCGTGCCTTATTGTTCTACAACCTTCGCGATTATTGTAGATCGTTTTGTTAAGATTGCGCGCAAGACGCGACCACTCGAGATTATTCCAGAGCGTACGCGATGACCAGTGATAAGGCTACAATGTTCGACGCGTGATGCATAAAAGCCGGCGCGCTCCAACGATGTTCAGTTCATCGACGGCCGACGCTCTGTTCGCCGCTATCAGTGTCAGCGTGTATTGCTCTAATCTGACTTTACGTTTCACGGCCACAAGTTAGGCCAAATAAAGAGTTTCTTCTTTGAAACGCCGACTGTTGCCTTCGTCGACGTCCACGACCATGTGACAATATGTACATACATATACATATCTGGGGTATGACGGCGACGGAAACGGCAAAAACGAACCGATAGTGTCCATATATTGTTATCGCAATAAAACACCACGCTTGCGGCGAGAAAACGCTTGGTAAGCCAGAAAATGCGCAAAAAGAAAATGTGGGCTTCGGCCTTGAAGTTTCCCCACCGTTTGCCGTGACGTCACATATTTTGACGGCGCCTACTGAGGCCTACGTAGCTCCTAATCGGTGAAAATGAAGTGAAGTGTCCTTTGAGAGGGCCGTAGACTTAACGTACGAAGTTTTAGGAAACTTTGCTGAGCGAATGGCGCCAAAATACGACAAATACACTTTGTAATTCATGAGGTCACGCAATGAGATCTCGGCGTGGAATTTCAATATGAAAATTTGAAGCTGATTTTATCCTCTATTACTAAATCTATGATGGTGAAATTAACTGCATTAGAGTTCTAAGAATAGAATTTATCGATATAAACGAAATCATTCTTTCTCTTTAGTGTCCCTTTAAAAATTTGGCGTGCTCGCGCATTCTGTCATTTACGCACCGCACCGTTCGGTTTTTCCTAAATATGATTTGACGCATGATAATGAAATGTCATAAACGACGTTCTTCACGTATTTAGTGCAGCGAGAGGACCTTGTTCAGCTGCCTGCATAGGGAGGCCACACGGTTTGTGGCGGAAAACAAGACTCGTTCGCCTACTCTGCTTGCAGTCTTCTTCGACCTATGAGAGAAGCCGTGAACGTAGAGAACGACAGCCAAGCTAGAGCGTGTGTGCTCGTTCCTCAAGCGTTCCACGTGATTCATGAAACTTGTTTCTGTCCGGTGAGGGCATGATCAGGCGAGGGCGCTTCTCGTGGCGCAATGGAACTATTGGTCTTTTTAAGTTTTAACTAGCTTGGAGTGCGCGGAATAATACGGAAGCAAATTCTTCAGAGACCACGGAAAAGAAATCCAGCAGTTGTGGTCTTCATAGAGGGTAAGTAGCAAATCAAAGAAACACAGCTCACCTTGTGCCGTACTTCTTTAGTGGTTTGCAAATCTTGGAGGTTCTGGTCTAATGCGCGGTGAATAAAGTCAGTGTCCTCGGTAGGAACGACTGTTGAGGATCGTAGCATCGCAAGATAGTCGTCGACGTAACTGAACACCTTCGATATATCCGAAGACAGCGGGGTCACCTCAAGGTCTCTATCGTCCAGAGCCAAGAAGAGATGACTCAGCACAGGTGCGAGGCCTGACCCGATGCACACACCCTTTTTTCTGGGCTGAGAAGTTTCCTTCACTATACACCACAGAGAAACAGAGGTAGAACGTCAAAAGCTATCCGCGCTCGTTCACATGCGTTCTGGAACTTCACAACGCCGTACCTGTCAATGCTTTCCCTGACAGCGTCCAGCAAGGCGGCGTGAGGCAAGGGTATGGCAGAGGTCTTCGACACAGAGCACGCCGACTCGAGGTACGATGAAACCTCCGTTGGACAACGGACGAGATACGGGTCCTCGGCCTTCATCAGTGACAGCTGGGTGATCCTGCAAGCACGTTCCCAGCTGCTTTTGCCACGTATTCTGCTCAGATACTATCACCGGAAAGAAGCATTCTTCCTTGCGTGTTTTGGCTGTGAAGAATTGTAATATAAATGTGAAGAAAGAAAAGTGGGCGAAAAGATAAGATGCCGCCGGCAGGGACCGAACCAGCGACCTTCGAATAACGCGTCCGATGCTCTACCAACTGAGCTGCAGCGGCGGTCATCCCCCCGTCCATTTCATGTGGTATACATGTGCATTCAAATCATGGGAGTGTTCGCACCGCTAGTAGCCATGACGGCGAGTATGGAACACTTTTTTTCTGCCTGTCACGTAGCACGTGATCTTTTACGAGCTCGCAGCTGACCAATAATCCCTCGCATACTACCTGAAGGCGTCAAGTCTGCCAGAACGAGACCCTCTCTATGAATGAAGGAAAGAAGTGTAAATTTTAAAGGCTCGTTTTTATTTGGTAGACACAATATTAATGACAACTAACAGAAACTGACAACTAGCAAAGAAAAAGGAGCCCTTAAATTTCCACTTCTTTCCTTGGCTATGAAGAAGGCACTCAAGCAGAATAACTGGCGGTTCGTGATGGATGCTTCCAATTTAGTAAGATTGGCCTCTTCACATTTCTTGATTGCTTCACTTCTCACTTTTTGTGGGTCTACTTTCGCGTTCCGGAAATCTGAGTTCATCGCCATGTCAGCCTTTTGAGAATAGTCTTCGCTGCTTTCTTCACTGAACTGGGGTGAACCCAGTTCTCCGATTCTTGTGACGCCAAGTCAGGAGGAGTTTTCTCATTTATCACCGCAGAGCCGTAAAGCAAACGTGCAAATGCATAGTCCTTCAGCATCACTTAAAGATGTTCGATTTCATAGCAGCAGCTCATCGGGCCATTGCATTTTAGAATAGTTTCTATTTGCGCCAATTTGTGTTGGTTTAGATACGCATATGAACTTGAGGTATGCACGGAATACTTTCCACAATAAACATTCAGCTGCTAGTCCAGCTTCGTTCTGTCGGCTCTTGTTACTGTGCGCGTTTCTATTTATTTTTTGAGAAGTTCTGCAGGCCTCTTTTAGGTCCAAGCAGGAGTGACAGCATAATATTTAAGTAAACGGTACGCTGTAACAGCACACAATCAGCAACACGAGAGATATAATCATATGCAGCATACGCTATATGCAGAAACTATTCGTGTGCGGCGAATGCATGCAGTATAGGCGTGCTACGCTTCAACAAATTAGTTTCAGGCCCATTTCTATGATACTCTGAGTACGAAACATTTGCTAGCAGAGTTCTAGTAATTGAATGTCCAAGAAAAATAAAGCTATTTTTGAAGGTCTTTATGCGTTTGAGTTGTCATCAGTGTTCATAATATGCTACCGCATTGTGTACGTTAAAACATAGGGATATTGTAAAGGCGCCGTAAATTAGTGTGCAGCGCGTGCTGCGGCACAATCTTAGCGTCTCGGAAATTAGTCAGTCTCCGAAAAACGCTATGCGCATGGCCAACACGTGCGCTACAACGCGCACTACTACACTCGGCGACAACTTATCTTGACATTGGAGCGACGGCTGCGGAGGCGGGGCTTCCGCCAATTCGTGTTGCTCCGCACGTAACGGCAGCTTGCGACAGCTTGCGGTTTGGCTCACTCGCATTGCTAACGCGTTTGCAATATTGTTACGGTGGCGGAATTAAGGTTGACTGTGTTCATTCACAGTATGAGAATGAGGTCAGGCAAAGATGGAGTTCACAGGCCGCACCAGACAACCTCGTCTTCCTCTTGCCCGGCTCATACCACAGTCCGGCTCGCACCGTAGCAAACCCCGGTTCACAGACGAAGCCCGCTGGGCGAGTCGAAATCACTGGAGGGATAGAGCCTCTTCAGACGAGCCACATGCACCAACTGCGTTCGACTTCACCGACGACCAGCTGACGTGAAGCGCGTCACGACGTACGTCAAGTCGCTCAAGCGATCTATGATGACAAACGGGCCAGTGTACTGCGGTAAAAACTTCTGGCATAAACCACGTTTGGGTTCAGGGGTCCACAACCACACAAGTTCTCCCTTTGTCGAATGTAATGACATGGCGGCGTCGCTCATACCGCTGCTTGGAGCGATCTTGTGATGCCAGTGTGCGCAGACGAGCAATTTGGCGGGCTTCTTCACAGGGCTGGGCAAAGATACTTTGAAATTGTATCGCGATACGATACAAGATACTCGGGCAAGAAGTATCGGAGATACAGATACAAGATACTTCCGGAATGAATGTATCCGATACGATACTTCCCAATTGTATCTTGAGATACTTCGATACATTTGGAAATTTGCTATTATAGATATATATAATGACGCCTCAAGTACCTATGTATAGAAGTGTTTGCTTGAAAATGTCTTAACTGCAACCAACTTTCTTTATTTTAATGAAATATCTCTCTGTATCCCGAAAGTTGTTTTTCTTGCTTAATGTATATTAGTTTCATTCCGAAACAAGTTATTGGCATTTGTTTACTTGACACTTCTGTATTTCATGGGTGTCGCTGCTTTACTTGGCGACCAGCTAGCGGGTTGCCGTCTAATTGCAAGAATTTCAATGGGAAGCCTCCGCAAAATGGCACAATTACCGGTGCAGAGTCTCACCTTGTCCGTAAGCGTATTACCGTTTTCGTAGTGGCGCATCACCCTATAAGTGTAGAACAGCAACAACGCCAGTAGCAATCTTTTTATGAGGCATCATGCGAAGACGATAGCTACGAAGTCAGCGCTCACAGTTCACTGAGGGCATAAAACTGCAGTGATTTTTCATATTCTACCTATCAACTTGCGCAAAGTGTTCGTTAGCAACATATTCACTAATGTGCAATCTTTCACCATTTCCACTCCGAGAGAACTTCTGCCGCCCAGAAGCTAATGTATCGTACGTGGCAAAAAGCGTCGCAGGATATCACTGCTGTTCACATTATGCAACTTCTAGCCTCCTTGCCTGCTCTTTTGTAACACAAAAAAGGACTTTACAGGGACCTAAAAAAAGGAAAGCGAATACACCTAAGTAAAATAGCAAGGCAGTTCCGCAATAAAAAATGACTAAATGAATAAGTATACAGGGTTTTTCACGTAAGTAGGACAAAATTAAAAAAAAAACTGCGTTTAACCATGACTGAAAGAAACCAATGGCATATGGTTTACCGTCATGTGGCGCTTGTTATGGTATTTTTATATTGCGCCTAGTTGGTTGATTAACTATGGTCCATTATGCAACATTTTTATTATTCACTTTAGGGCAGAGTGCGCTTCGTCACATCGTAAAACGCATTTAAAAACGACCGAAGCAATTGTTTTTTGGTGGCTACATACTGCATAGTGAATATTTTTTTTGTCTTTAAAGAAATCACGCGAAATATCAAATAAAACCACGTAGCTGCGCTCATGCGCTATCGTACTACAGCGCTCTTAAAGCTCTTAAACGCGCATCAAGCGAAACAACTGGCGCGCGGACTGTCAGTCTGTCGCTTGTCAGGGACGATGGTGTTGCGTTGCCGTGTGTGGCGGTCAGAAATGTTGACGCGCCGTGGAGCCGATGCCGCGGTCACTCAATTCGCCGCGGTCCGCTTGCCGGTTGTTTTGCTCGAAGCACGTCTGAGAGCACTGCAGCACAATAGCGTACGAGCGCAGTAACATGGTCATAATTCTCCGGCTTTCTTTAAACGCCGGAAAAATAACTACGTAGCGTGTACCTTTCCACAAAAAGTCAGATCTGTCGTTATAGAATGCCCTCTAAAACGCAAAGAAGCACACTTGGCCCCAAAATGAATACCAGAAATGTTACATCTCTCATCCTAGTTAAGAATTTAAGTGCAATATAAAAATACCCTCATAAGAGCCACATGGCGGTAAACCCCATATTTGGTTTTATTCAGTTGAGGTTAAGCTCCTCTTTGCAAATATTTGGTTCCAGTTACGTGACACCCTTTATAAACACGATACAGGCGGCACCCCTAAACGCTATGAAAATAGAGCATGATGTATCGTCAACTTAGGTGTTAAAGTCAGACAATAGAAAACTCAGTGCCCACGTAAAATAGCACTAAAGTGCTTGTGGGGACCCTGATGAGAAAAACGTAGTACTTGGTATTATGTTTCTCAAATACCCTTCCTAAGGTCTTTCAGATTTTTTTCTTATAATTTCCGTTGCTATAATGTGAACTCAATTTCGCTGTTTTATTAAATCGTAAGCAGAATTTTTGTTCGTGTAAGCACTATACACGCTCTGATTATTTTACATTTGCCCCAACATCGCCTGAACAGTAAACTCACACGGAATGTAGATATGTAAATAGTAGCAATGACGCAGAGAATTATAAATAAGAATAAATAAGAGAAGCAATAGAGGAGGAGGTTGCAAAAGATTTATTACAGCTAACAAACGGGGAAAAACTACACACAGGCCTAGGTAATGTGTGGGATGCAAACGGAGGACAGAAAAGAGAGCATTTGTGCTAACAATCAAGCTATCATTAAAAAAAAACTTTTTGGATAATTTAGCACGAAGAACAAAGATACAGTACACCTAAATATCATCTGTTACATAAATGTTTGTTCTATTGCATACAGCATCGACACCGGTGGGGCGACGGTTGTTAGAATCTAATTGGCGTAAAAGTCAGTCTCATAGTGCGCAAGTCAAGCTTACATCAACGAGATCTGTGAAATCTCCGTGTGAAAGCAGCGAGACGCAAAGCAACCACATTCTTGCCTTTTGGAGACTTTGCAACAAAGCACCACGCAAGACAAACTTCGATAACGACACTAGCCGCATCCGAATTTGAGCGAAAGACGCCGCACGCATTGTAGTGCGCAGCACAGTACCGTAGCTACTAACAAGGTTCATGGCACCGACACAGCTAAAAAGAAAGAAAATATGGAGAAACAAAAGGTCGCCTGCACTTAGAAGTTCTCGCGCTTGTTTTTGTCGAGATGGCTGGAGCGCCATCCCGTGACTCTGCTCCACCAGCAGAGACGCGTATAGACCTTATTTCCTATGCTCTGGCAAAAAGACAGGAATATCACTGTCGTTAAATTTATTGAGGTGGCTTAGGGGCAGCAGTATCAGCTTGAGAAGCAGAGTTCAGCTGACGTTTATTGTTTCGCAGGGTGCCGTTTCTATAGCAGTATATTGTATCTTAAGATACACGATACATTATTGAATGTATCGCAAATACAGATACAGACACTCGTTTTGCGAGACGTATCGCGATACAGATACAAGATACCCAAAGAGTATCTAAGATAGTATCTGAGATACATGTATCTTCGATACTGCCCAGCCCTGCTTCTTCAGCGCGGCACAATGTTTCGGCCGCTGAGTCCTGAGCATGGAGTGTAAATGGGAGGACTGTATCGAGGGAGCTGCGCGGCGATCGAGCGTAGAGTAAGTAGAACGGCGTGAAGTCCATGGTCTCATGCTTCGCCGTATTGTACGCATAGGTAATAAACGGTAAGACGTCATCCCAGTTCTTGTGATTGGATGATACATACATAGCCGGCATATTAGTAAGGGTGCGGTTGGTGCTTTCTACAAGGCCGCTCGTCTGGGGGGTGATATGGCGTAGAATGTCTGAACTGCAAAGTGCAGAGGCGCAGCAACTCTTCCAGAGCGTCTGCAATGAATTAGCGACTACGGTCACTGATGATTGCTCGAGTTGGGACCATGACGAAGAACTACGGAAGCGCAACAAGAAGGCAGCGAGGTAATCAGCTGTGGAGGATGGTATTGCATCGGTTTCTGCGTATCTGGTGAGGTGATCGACGCAGACTATTATCCAACGGTTGGAAACTGTCTTAAACAGGTGCATGCCAACTTGCTCGAAAGGCGTGGTAGACGGTGCTACGGGATGAAGAAGGCCGTGCGGGGCGCCCGTGGGTCGCTTGTGACGCTGGCACCTGTCGCAGCTCGAGACGTATTGCTTTGAGGAATGTCGCATTCGAGGCCAGTAATGCCGCTCCTGTGTACGATGCAAGGTGCGAATGAACGCAAGATGTCCTGACGTTGGATCATCGTGCATAACACTGAGAACATCTGTTACAGTACTGCCACTCAAGCGTCGCCAGCGCGAAGTCGGCGACGGGAATGACAGCAGGTTGGTCCGTTCCGTACGCAAGTAGAAGCAGGGAAAGGATCAGAGACCGTGTTTGGAAAGCAAAATAACAGCTTTAATCTAGCTATTGCGACACAAGCACTCTAAATACAACACTTCATGTAAGCTAACAATATGCAAATAGTCAAACAATAAGCTTACGAAAAACACAAGTTGAATTAACACTAAAGAAACGATGGAATAAAATTAAACAGTAAAGACGTGTAAGTTCGATGGTATAAACAGGTGAAGGCATACATGAGATGACCGGCAGCGTTGCGTCCACGACGATCGGATGCGAGAAGTCCCGAAGAGTTCTGGCACGACTGCGATGTCGGTGGGTCCGAGTTGCAACGCCGATGTTTCCGGGAGCTAGTGCTTGAAGGTGATTTCAGGCAGGTTGAGCTAACCTGAGATTGAAGTCTCGAATGCCTACGTTGCAGACGTGTCTCAACTAGGCGAATGGCTAAGTTTAGGTGGCCAGCCGATACAAAGCGCACACTAAAAAATTACACCATCTCCCGCTAAAGGGAACTATGTGTAGATGCGGAGCAGCGGGCGCTAACGCTTACACTGGCGGCGGCGTTGACTCTAGCGCTCATCGCAGCGTTGCGCAGGAGGGAAAACTGGGGAGGTGCAAAGCACGCAGTGATGGAGCGGTGTTTCCTACTGGAACATGCCAATCGCTGCTAATGGGCAATGAGAGACAGAAGACTCCGACTGGACACAAAGACCCGCGGTCCGCTTTTAGTTAACGCGCACGCTGCGAATTTTTATTGTTCAACAACGCACAGGAGAAATCTCCCACCGGCACCACATTGCAGGTCAAGATCCAGTGCCATATATACGGGGTGGCCAGTGAACTATTGTGCAGCGCGAGCAGTCGCTTTTTTCAACCAAGAAACTCGCTAGCAGACGCTGCCTGCGTCGGCGTCGCGAGGCGAGAGAGGGGGGACGCGCATGCGCAATGGGAGTGTGGACGCCGCGGGCGGGGATGCCTAGAGGAGAGGGGGGGAGCGTAGGAGGGGAGAGAGGAGGGGAGGCGCATGCGCAGTGAGGGTGTGGTTGCCGCTGGGAGGGATGCCTAGAGGAGAGATAGGGGGGACAGGAGGTTTTTATTTTTAGTTTTTTTGAAAGGGTTTGCGCATGCGCAGTAAGGGTGGTCACGACGCACACCACCACCACCACCACCACCGGATTAAGCTTCGCCATAAGATGCTTCACATCTAAAACTTCTAGAATGTATACTCGTTGATCCACTTCTACACCATGTTGGACAAGCAATTAGACTGATTGGCAGGGTGATATCCTGCGCTTAAATCTCCTTCGTGTCACTCTATTCCTGGGGAAAAAGGGACCATCGACATAGGTCCAATCATACGCATTGCATTGTCCAAAGTCCGCCCTCCAAAATATTGACGACGCCCATTTTTATTTGGGGGAGGGTTCTCCATTAACCAAAAGAGACAACCCGTTTAAGGTGACCACGTAGGCGGCTCGTACACGTGCAGCTCCTTCCGTGGGAACGGTATCTTGCGTCCATTCTTAGCCGACCGTTTTACAGTCAAAACTTCCATCGCGGCCTTCCAACAAAAGCTGTCGTCGCAGCCGTACAGAACAACAAACACCCTTCGGCAGCAACCTTGGAAGAATAACACCTCCTCACGCTGCTGTTCGCGGCTCTAAAAACAAGTCATTTCACGCCCAAGCCGGTGCGCCGGTCAGCGGGGTGGGTGCGGCGCGCGTTAATCGGCATGACGACGGGTCGAGAAAGTGGCATTCTGTGACATTGCCCCCCCACTTTCGGAATGTTATCCATAACATTTGCCCCCCACGGAGGGACGTTTTCTTCGACCCCAAAAACAAAACACAACCAACAAGAGAAAAATAAGGACTGTCCTTCTCATACACAACATGATACGCGGAGTGCATCAACGTACGAACAACAACAATTATCAGAGCACCAGCTTCGGTTATACACAATATGTCAATGCGTCATACAAGGAAGACAAATAGCAGTACATTGCATCCTTCCAGAGGAAGTACACTACGTGAATGTATACTATGACATGAGAAAAAAAATAAAAAGCTATCTAGTGCGCTTTTCTGCGGTAATGAAATACTTCATACGCACCACAATAAGAACAACTAGTGCTCCAAGCAAAGGAAAAAAGAACCTGTCAACTCAAGATACACTTCTCTTCACAATGCAACACGAAAAGAAAACAGAAACGACAAAAAAAAGAACACAATATGCCCCCCGAGGCCACAAAAGCACTATGCCGGCTTAAGTAATTTGCGCCGCAGCGACATGTCGTTTGAGACTTCGAAGAGCCTCGTCGTGCACTGCGGTCCATTTGGACGAGTTAGGTCTACCCCTCCGGTTATTTCTGTGATGGGAGCGCTGACTTCCAGGTAATTCGGGTAAAAATTCCCGATAGTGCCCGGTCAACTCGAGGAAGGCGCGAACTTGTCGCTTGGTCGAAGGACGTGGTGCAGCTTCCATCTTCTCGCGGGTCTTACGCAGTGGAACATGTGGTACAAGGTTTCTCGGTGCACTGTACGCCACAAAGGGCGTCGTCTTGAATTGCCCGATGGCCGACCCTTCTTTCCATCGCGCTGTGGTGTACCCCCTGTCTCAAGCCTTCGCTCTGCCGAACGTGTTCGCTTCCTTCTTCAGCGGGGACGTTTGCGACCGGCCTTTCCATCGTTGCCCTGAACTTCACTTCGTTTTGCGACCTCGGTGGTGTTACGGTTCAGGCGTGCTGGTGCACCATCTTCTCCACCGCTTAGGTCCTTCAATTTCTCCGCTTTTTTGCAATGTCGGGCCGATTTATCCGTGCTAGCCTTGAGAAAATCGAACGCAAGGCCCACCTTGACCATAGCGCTGCAGTCCTGATGCTCGGCGTCCTTGCCGATCTTTGCGCCATCTCCGTCCTCTTCTTTCTCGACCTCCGGAAGGTCATGCCCGTGTTGGGGTGCTAGGATAGTCTCCAGCTCCTCGATAACCGTATTTGGGTGACCGGAACCAGCCTCGCTCCTACACGGAAGGTTCTTCGGAATGCTTTCCGTCTCCATATCAGCCACGGTCTCGCTCTCTTCTTGCTCTGCCTTCGCACAATCGCGAGCTACACTTGTCGACGGCTGATCCATCCGCTGCTTTGCCTCGATTTGCCGCTTCAAACTTTCAATCTCTTCATCTAACGCTTGCATCCTTTTTCGATGTGCTATTTCTTTCTCTCGCATACAATCCTCTCTTTCTCTCTGACGTTCCTCTCTGGCCCGCGCCCGGCTCCTCTCTGGCTAACTCCTGTTTCTTTTGCTTTTCTTCGCAGGCCAGTGCCCACTCTTCTCTGGCCAACGCCTGTTCCTGCTGCTTTTTAACATATTGTCACGTCGCTTCAGGGGTCTAGGCAAGGTTTATTCCAACGCTGAGCAACAAGGCTCTTAACAAGCTCGTCGGTTGGGCTTGCTCGCGAGAGCGGGGTCGCGCGCGCACTTCTTTCTTTTGTGGTCTGTGCCTTTGCATATAACCCGCTACTGCAGGTGGCATTATTCCTTCCTTAAAAAAAGAGCATCATCTCGATGCTGCAATGTAGGTGAAAAAAAAAGAAAGCAGCTTAGGCAATGCGAAAGGACACGAATGATGAAATGTTGCGCGCACAGTCAATGAAGGATGAGACAATGTCAGTAGAACAAGTAAAAGGAAGTAAGAAAAATGAATGAACAGTAGGAGAAATTATAAACGCGCAAAATAAGGCTTCATGCGCACGACATGAACGATGTCAGCGCTCGGCTGTCTTCGTTGTGTCCGTGCTGACACAACGAAGCTCCACCGGGCAGTCGTCCAGAGGGATCACGTATGTTTGCCAACCAACAGAGGGCATGGTGGCACGTGACCACTTTGAATGGACGACCATAGAAGTAAGGGCGAAACTTGGTGATCGCCCATACGACTGCGACGCATTCTTTCTCTGTGGTCGTGTAATTCGCCTCTGCACGGGGCAGTGAGCGACTGGCATAGGCCATCACTCGTTCCTCTGCGTGTTGGTTGCTGGACGTGCACTGCGCCGAGGCCAATGTTACTGGCGTCAGTATGCACCTCTGTGTCAGCATCATCGTCAAAATGTGCAAGCGCGGGTGCTGACTGCATTCGCTGTCGTAGTTCGGCAAAAGGAGCCTGCTGCTCATCAGCCCCGGCAAACGACGTGTCGTCTCGTGTAAGGCGAGTCAAGAGTTCCGCTATCTTCGAAAATCCTTTAATAAATCGTCGATAATAGGCGCACAAGCCCAGAAAGCGCCAGAGAGCTTTCTTATCGGTAGGAGTTGGAAATGCGGCCACAGCGGTAAGCTTGTCAGGATCGGTTCGGATTCCTCTGGCCACTCACTAAATGTCCGAGGAACTTCAGCTCTTGATAACCAAAGTGGCACTTTTCTGGTTTGAGTGTAAGATCTGCCGATCCAATAGCCTCTAGCACACTCCGTAGGCGGTGAAGATGTTGTTCGAACGTTTCAGAAAAGACGACTACGTCATCGAGATACACGAGACAAGTCTGCCATTTCAGCCCAGCGAGCACAGTGTCCATCATTCGCTGGAAAGTTGCCGGTGCTGAACAGAAGCCAAAAGGAAGGACTCGAAATTCGTAGAGGCCGTCGGGGGTCACAAAGGCCGTTTTCTCGCGGTCTCGCTCGTCTACCCCAATCTGCCAGTACCCGCTTTTTAAATCCAGTGTGAGCACAATATTCACTGCATTTGTCCTTCATTCCTCTTCACCTGTAGATAATCATAATCGCTGTGATCATCTTCGTTCGAATATTAGTCGGCGGCTCTCCTCAATAAACGGCGTCGAGCCCACGATATCGCTGCCGTCTTGCAGAGTGGCTGGAGACTGCTGTCGATCCTTAAGTCCTCTCTGACATCCAGTTGCCCTGGAGCTTCGTTCGGGTCGCCGTTTGCTCCGCCTGTCTGCTGTCATGACCCAAGAAACGCTGCCCGGATCGTCCAGTAACCCCGCGAAACCACCCACCCCTGCATGGCCTTGGACTGTCACCGCCCGGCAGCGGGACCCACCTATCTTCTCCGGTCTCCCACGCGACGATGTCGAAGTATGGCTCAAGGAGTATGACATGGCGAGTATGTACAACCAATGGGACGCACCTTCAAAAACTTCGTTACGTCGCCTTCTATCTCTCAGACGTGGCAAAAACGTGGTATTTTAACCACGAGGGCACCTTCGCTGAGTGTTCTGCCTTTGCTCAACAAATCCGCAGGATCTTCGGGACACCAAAAATCCACTCTGAAGTCTCGAAGAAGAAGCTCGACGGACGCGTACAACACCCAGGGAAGACGTACACCTCGTATATCGAAGACGTCCTTTCCCTTTGCCGCCGCGCGAACTCGGCTATGACCGAAGCTGACCGCGTTCGACACATCCTCAAAGGGATAGGCCAAGTCGCGTTCAACGCTCTGGCCATCAAAAACCCCAGCACCATCGAGGATATCATCACGACCTGCCAACATCTTGACGAACTACAGGCCATCCGACTGCACCCAGACGGCTGTCCGGGTGACGTCCGGCCTTCCTCAGATGCGGATTTGCGGACCTTGATTCGCACTCTGATTCGCGAAGAGCTCCAAGCGCAAGGACTGTCATGTCCGCCTGTCCCTCAGCCTCGCTCCTCGTCTACTAGTCTACGCGACATCATCAAAGAGGACCTGTCTTCCATGGCTTGTGCTGTCACGTCTGACACAACGCCGCCACCAACTCCGCCCGCGACGTATGCGCAAATCGCTGTCATGCAACCTTTCTTCGTCCAGCCTGTGCATGCTGTTCCTCCTCAGACCAACATAGTGGCATTTGCACCACGCTCGCATGTTCCACCATCTCCGGCATACTACGCCCCCCTTGCGCTCGTCTCGCCCAATATGTTGTTATTGTGGCATTCGAGGCCATATCTCACGATATTGTCGCAAACGCCAGCAGGACGAACGCCGCGGCTACGACGCTTACGAAAGGGATTGGGCGTCCTCTCTTACTCAGTACCAGCGCCGCCCTTCAACACGTTCTTTCTCCCCGTCTTCTCCACCCGACACACCTCGAACCTCCAGCCCAGGACGTTCCCCGCTCCCCTTCTCCTCTGCGCCGCTCAACATCGCCTCTACGACTGGTCGGCCCTGTCCGAAAACTAGCTGGTGCAGTTTTTGGAGGGGAAGCTGCATCGCTCGGACAAATGTCAACGCCTCCAGAGGGTTCGGCAAATTTGTTATTAGTCTATGCTGAAGGGGTGCCTATTCAAGCATTGGTGGACACGGGGGGCCGCTATTTCTGTTATTCATACGAATCTGTGTTGTCGTCTACGTAATGTTACTAAACCTTATAATGGTACTCCCTTACGTAGTGCAAATGACTTCACGATGCAGCCATCAGCACAGTGCACCGTTGGAGTTACCATTGATGGGATCCGGCACCATATTCAGTTCGCCGTGTTGACTTCCTGCGCTTATATGCTCATTTTGGGATGGGACTTTCTTTCTGATGCTTGCGCCTTCACCAGAGAGGAAAAATACTGGGTGCGGCGTAGCCTATCCAACAAGTCGTCGATGCATGGCAGCGGGTACACGTCCTTTTTAGTCACGTTGTCCAGCTTCCGGTAATCGGCGCAGAAGCGTAGCGTCCCGTCTTTCTTTTCTGACTAGGACGACCGGAGGTTCGATGATGCCGTCGTCAAGCATTTCACGTACTTGCGTACGAATCGCTTCGCGTTCTTTTGTTGACACGCGGTGAGGCTGCTGGTGTATCGGGCGGGCGTGGTCGTAAGTGATGATCATGTGCCTGGTGATGGAAGTCTGGTGCACCTTCGAGGAAATGGCGAAGCATGACTTGAATTCAAGCAACAGCTTCCGCAGTGCTGTTTGGTTATCGGATGACAGGTCAGAATTCATGTCGATATTGTCCAGTGACGTATCTGCGGTCTCCACTGCTTGAGATGTAAAGCAGTTCCGAACGTTTGCTAGTTCGTCTGCCAACGCTAACGTAGTCCCGCGGAAAAGGTGTCGATGTTCGTTACTGAAATTTGTAACCAGCAGCTGAGATCGGCCATCGTGAAGCTGAAGATACTCCGAGCCGCGCAAACACCTTGCGTCAGCAGATGTTCCAAGTCACTTTCTGCAATCGCTTCACTACTTCGCAATCCACAGCATGTGACGTCTACCATAACACTGGCTCGCGGAGGGAGCGTTGCACTGTCCGCGGAAACACGAAGAACGTCGGCACGCCGTTGATCGTCCTGCCCGTCGATAGCTTGGTCGGCTGAGAAGGTGATGTGACGCTCTTGAAGATCAATAACAGCTCCATACTCCTGTAGGAAGACGACACCAAGAATGACGTCGCGGGAACATTCACGTAGCACAAGGCAACTTGCTACGAAGGTAGAACCGCAAATCCGCACTCTACTCGTGCAGGTTCCAAGCGGAGAGACAACGTGGCCACCAGCCGTTCGAATCTGGGAGCCATGCCAGGGCATGATTACCTTCTTCAGAAGTGTGGCCATTTTGCCGCTTAATATCGAATAGTCAGCCCGGGTAGCACTAACCGTATAACCGTCGATCAGCACCGGTATATCGAGAGAAAGCCGGCCATTCCGGTTCATTCGAATCTGCACCCTTTCTTGTTTGCGTCGCTCGGAGGTCTTCAGCACGTCGACAGCCAGCGAGCTCGCCTCCAAAGGTCGCTTGAGTTAGTTTTTCCGGCGGGGACTGGGGGGACCATGTGCCAGCATATCGCTGGGGCGGAGGTGAAAATCGCCTCGGCGACGGTGAGCTCGACTGGCGCCCGGAAGGTGGTGGCATGCACTGTTGAGTCAGGTAGTCCTCAATGTCCCGAGGTCACTGACCATACAGGGGAGGCGGTGAATAGGCAGAAAAGCCCCGCAGCCCGAGGCGCGGGTATGGGCATTGGCGGTACAAATTATCCGCTTCATCGCGGTGGAAGCACAAAGGCCGGTGATAAGGAGTGCGCCAAACATCGGATTTCCTGGGGGACGTGCGTCTGTCGTTGAGGTAATGTGCTGGCTGCTCTGAACGATGTGTAACAGGACCGGCGTAAACGAAAGGTGGCGACTTGCGTGTATCTTCGTTGTACTCAAGCGGCTGCGCCGACTGAAGTGAAACCGTAGGAGGCGCCTGAATGAAAAGTGGGGGAGAGAAGCAGGGCGCTTCAAGGCTTCCGCGTAGGTCGCACGGCAGTATTCAGTCGGTACTGGCGTGGTGTTATCAGGACTGACGGGGTCACGAAGGGCCTGGCGCAGCTCGTCTTTTATTATACTTGCAATGGAGCTCACTGTAGGGAGTGGTGGTGCGGCAGCCTTTTGCAGTTCCTCGCGTACTATAGAGCGGATAAGGTCTCGCAGACACTCGGTGTTGCTCCCGATAGCCGTGAGAACCTGAGCAGCTGACGCAGTGTTCACTCGCCGCTCATACAGGGTGGACCGATGCTGAAGCATCGTTTTCATTGTGACGGCCTCAGATAGGAACTCGGCGACCGTCTTCGGAGGGCTCCGTACAAGACCAGCAAAAAACCGCCAGGCCTGCGCGGAACGCTCAGCAGTCACAGCGAAAGCTGGAAGAGCGGCATTTTTAGAGCCTTCTTTAAACGCTTCGGCAACTACTACAAGCACACTTGCATGATACCCACTACGCCATAAATCAACATAACTTTTGTGTAGTGGGAAAGCGTCCACTGTGCCATTATTCGTCATTCTTCGGAAAAGCGCGATACCCGCTACACACTTGTAACGCATTATGTGCACTTTGTTCATGCTGTGGCTCACGACGATGAAGAATGATGCCTGAGAATTTTGTAATGGGTTGGAACATTGAACGACCCACTTGTTACGAAATTCGTATTGTGTTGACACGCGGTTATTTACTGCTCTAAAACGCTTTACAACAAACGTTAACGCGATTCCTTACCCGACATCAAGCCTGCATTGGGTCAGTTTGCAACGCAGTTTCAAGCACAGGCGTAGCTCAGTGGTAGAGTACTGGGCTGCCACGCAGAGGGCCCGGGTTCGATTCCCATACTATCCTATGTACTTTTTATTAGGTGCGAAGCATCTTAGAGCGGAGAGCATTCTGGTGGTGGTGTGCGGCCTGACTACCCTTACTGCGCATGCGCCATCCCTCCCCCCCTCTCCTCGCGTGAGCGCGAGGAGGTGCGAGGAGGTGGCGTGAGCGCTGCCTCCGCTTCGTTTGTCCCCTCCCATTTCCCTCTCTCCGGCGCAGCTGCGCTCTCGTATATAATGCGGCGTGCGCTCCTATACAATGCGGCGCGCGCTCGTATATAACGCGGCGTGCGCTCCTATATAATGCGACGCGCTCGCTCTGTTGCACTCTCCTCTGCAACGGCGCTATGGATGTTAACATTGGCGCCAGTTGTAGCGGCATCGGTAACGTAAGCTGTGACAGCAGCGCAAGCAGCGCAAACAGCACCGCTGATAACAACTCCACACACATATCAAACATACACGGAAACATACAAATGGAAACACAAGTGAACTCCAGCGCTACTTCGCATCCCCACATGGTTCCCTTTAGTGGGAGATGGTGTAATTTTTTTTATTTAGCTTTTCTTATTTCGCGCGAAAGTGGTTATGGACACCGGCGGCGGCGGACAACTACGGCGCAAAAAGGGCCCTCGTTGTGATCTCATGACACCTTTCGCTGTAAAAGCTGTTCCTTGACTCCGCGCATCAGATGACGCAACTTCTTCTCCTCAGCCATTCCTGACCAGCTCGTCTGAAGAGACGCGTCATATCCTCGACATAGGTCGTTGTCGTTTCATTGGGCATCTGGAAGCGGGCCTGAATCGCTCGTTCTGCTCGTTCGTGGCGATCAGCGCTGGTGTAAGTGTCTAGAAGCCGACGGCAGAATTAGCGCCACGATGTCAGCTGTTCCTCACGTTTCTGGTACCACGCACGTGCTCCTTTCTCCAAGCAGAAGTACACGCGTCGTAGTTTGGCCGCGTCGTCCCATTCGTTCAAGGCAGCCACGCGCTCGAAGTCCACCAAGCAGTCCTCGACGTCTTCGAGCACGGTGCCATGAAACGGCGTCGGAACCCGTGGGCTCCCAAGCGTGTAGCGATTCACCATCGTACTATCCGTACCTGTTGGGGTGGTTTGAACAGTTGTGCTGGTCATACCGGTAAGAACCGTGATGTTAGCTTCGGCTTCGGGAGGTAATCCCCTGATCCTGCGGCCGGCCCGATGAACGGGAGTGTTGACTCACACTGGGCTTGTGGTGCGGCTTTCACGGGGTCTGAAACATCCGTGAGGGAGGGCTGCCGAGGACCTCCACCAGTTGTCACGTCGCTTCAGGGGTCCAGGCAAGGTTTGCTCCAATGCTGGGCAACAAGGCTCTTAAAAAGCGCGTTGGTTGGGCTTGCTCTCAAGAGCGGGGTCGCGCGCGCACTTCTTTCTTTTATGGTCTGTGCCCTTGCATATGACCCGCTACTGCAGGTGGCAATATTGTCGTTCGGCGCCCTCGAGACCTAACTGTCTGCCGTGCACGATCCACTTATCAACATCCATTCTCTCAATACTGCGAACTGTCGCTATACAGCCACTAACCAGAATAGCGCGCTCACAAATCACATGCCGAACGATCAACCAGGCACTACAGCCTCAACTGCACTGTTCTATCGCCACGCTGTG
Source organism: Rhipicephalus appendiculatus (assembly GCA_030522465.1). Classification (NCBI taxonomy): domain Eukaryota; kingdom Metazoa; phylum Arthropoda; class Arachnida; order Ixodida; family Ixodidae; genus Rhipicephalus; species Rhipicephalus appendiculatus. The sequence continues at coordinate 18,814 of JALIZH010027776.1, forward strand.
CCGTTCACCCCTCCCTGTTCACTTTCGTACGGAACGTCCTGTCGCGGACGCCGTTTTGTTACGGAAGCTGCCACTCAAGCGTCGCCGCGGTACAGAACAACCAAGCACCCTTCGGCAACAACCTTCGAAGAATTCGCAATGCCCACGAACTATAGGTGGCGCGCTGTACGATTCGGCACCCGATGGGTAATCCGTTTGTTAGCATAGGAACAGATAGGAGGTGCGTACGTACGGCCCGTGCCACTTTCGCCGGATGAAGTCATGAGCTGCACGGAAATGGATATGAGACCGAAATCTTTTTTCAAACCATGGAAGCTCGCCACCTAATTGTTTGCCGCTGTGTGAAAGGTTATATTTCAGCTCCGTTACCGTGCATAAGCGGTCCTGTGCGAAATCCTGTGCGTGCTGCAGAAAACTTCATGAACTAGAATGGACGTATGACCTGAACGGCACTCCGAGATACTGTGTACCGAGCCTGCCTGACGGATTTGCCGCAGTGATAGGCCGCTAGCGAGTAGCATCATCGCTGCTGCACGGGACGGAATGTTTAACGTGGCGATGGTTTGCAAACATACCCCATCGTCATTACTTGCGCAGTCAGGAACGCGGAGTTGCTTCTTCAACGGAATACAAGCATTTAACATCCTATTTAGTAGCGCTTGTATCACAGCCATGCTCAGACTCAAGCCGTGCGCAATTCACTGCACTCGGATGCCGCAGGTTCGATCAGCACGATCGAAACATGAATATCGAAAAGAACACGCACGTATGCTTTTCGCAACGACGAATTCTTCGACGTTGCGAAAATGCGTCGAACAACTATGCCGATCGGAAGGTACCGGTGAAGTACAGAAGAACTGAGCCGATAGGCGTGGATTGTGGCCGTGACTGCACGTTTCATCGCTCTAACCATTTCACTTCCCTGTTCCGAACTCGAGTGTTTTGTTGGAATGCGGCGCTCGATAATATCCACAATAATTGCGCTACGTGCAATGTACAAGAAAAACTGTGTTTTTATTTTGATCTCGCTGAAGGATACTCTACATTAAATACAATCAAACTGACTTACGAGCGTGAAAAAACATTAGAGCGCGAGGGGACGTGAAGTGTAACTCGCTCCTCGTGAGTTAGCAGCTGATCGTTCATCGTCGCTGTCAAACTCTGCGCTTTCACAGCCTTCTCCGTCCAATGAAAAATCCTCGTCGTCAAGGTGGTTCCTCTTAACATCATTGCTGAAAGCAATCTGAAGAATTTCCTCCGCCGAAAGACTTCGATTAGTCCTCGTCACAACGTTATCTGGGCGCGCAGAACTTCTTGCTCTCACACCGGTCAACAAACAAATCGCTTGCAGAGTGCTGCCATCTATCAACAAACGTACAAAAACAAGCGGCGCAGCACTGACCAATTTGAGATTACTCAGTTATACGTCGCTAGCTCGCGCGACTTTCCGCCTACAATGTTATGGAATTCATGCACTACAAAAGCACTGAACAATGCTATATGCAAGTAAAACAAGGAGCGTTTCAACTGAGAAGGTCAGACGACAGCGTTTAACTAACCTACGTGGCTACACAAAACCTCGCGAAGCTGATATTTGTACGATGTGGGTCATCGTTGAACGCGCGAGTTGGCACGTATTTTCACGAAAACTTCGCGTCTCGCAAGAACGAGTCAGATTTATCGTGTCACGGAGGGCACGGTTTGTTCACTGAAGCAGGAAACATGCAAACTCGTAGTGTTTGTTTCCTGCTAACACAGCCGAACAAGTGCGCGACTGCGTAGGGCTGCCATGGTGTCGTCTACTGATCGTCCATGAGAGGACGCTCCTAAATTCCGCTAGGGGGCGACAGTCTATGGGCATTGCGAATAACACCCCCTTCCGCTGCTCTTCGCGGCTCTAAAAACAAGTCCTTTGACGCTCCCAAGCCGGTGCGCCAGTCAGCGGGGTGTGTGCGGCGCGCGTTAATCGGCATGACGACGGGTCGAAAAAGTGGCAGTCTGTGACAACAGCGCATCGAAGACTCTCAGGAACAACTAGCAAATAGCGTGCGCCACTTGCTGAATAATTTTTGTCTTATACAACAGCCCATCGCGAAGACGAAAGCGATGAGTGCCTTTGTGACTGCGGGCATCAGCGAACAAAGGGTCCAAAGATAAGTCGTTGTGTTGTTCCCGCTTGAACATGTTGGCGTCAGGGAACGCGCGAGAGACCGCAGCAAAACAGATGTCGAAGTTGTCCGTACTATCTTCCGTCGTGGTCATAGGAAGGCGAGAGAGGCAATCAGCGTCCGAATGACGTCTTCCACTTCTATACGAAATGTTAATGTCAAATTCTTGGAGTCCTGAAGCCCAGCGTGCAAGGCGGCCAGAAGGGTCTCGGAGGGGGGACCAGCCAACACAACGAATGATGGTCCGTCACAATCGTGAACGAACGACCGTAGAGGTAGCAACGAAATTTCTGAACGGCGAATACAGCCACTAAGCATTCTTGCTCTGTTACCGTGTAATTCATTTCAGCCTTGCTTAGGGATCGACTCGTATAGGCAATGACATGCTCTGCAATATTATGTCGCTGAACAAGCACACCTCCGATGCCAATTCCACTTGCGTCAGTGTGCACTTCAGTAGGAGCAGTGGCATCGGAGTGGCGAAGAATAGGTTTTGATGTCAGTAGAAACTTCAGTTCAGAAAATGCGGCGTCACATTCAGGTGTCCAGTCGAATGGGCTTGTCTTTTTGCAACAAGCTTGTCAGTGGGTGCACAACGTCCGCGAATCTGGGCACAAAACGACGAAAGTAGGAACGTAATCCCAAGAAGCTGCGGAGTTCTTTCAGTGTCTGGGGCGGCTTGAGTTCGCTAACTGCTTCGATTGTGCGGGGATCTGGCCTGACACCATCTTTGTCGACCAGGTGACCGAGAACTAACGCTTGTCGTTCACCAAAGCAGCACTTCATAGAGTTGAAAACTAATCCGCCTTTTTTGACACAGTCTAGGACGAGGTCCAAACGGGCGTTATGCTCTTCGAAGGTACGTCCGAAAATGACGACGTCGTCCAGGTAGCATAAACACACCTGCCATTTAAGACCACGAAGGATAGAGTCTATAAATCTTTCAAAGGTAGCGGGGGCATTGCAAAGCCCGAACGGCATTACATTAAATTGGTACAGGCCATCGGGCGTCACAAATGCGGTCTTCTCCTTGTCGGCAGGGTGCATAGGTATCTGCCAATACCCTGATCATAGATCTACTGAAGAGAAGTACCAAGCCGAGTGCAAGCAGCCAATGACATCGTCAATCCGGGGCAGCCGATATACATCTTTTTTGGTGATGGCGTTGAGTCGTCTGTAGTCGACGCGAAACCTCCACGAACCGTCTTTCTTTTTCACCAGGATGACCGGTGCTGCCCACGGGCTACACGACTCTTCGACAACACCCTTCTGAAGCATATCCTGAACTTGTTCGGCGATAAGTTTGCGCTCCGACGATGACACTCGCTAAGGTTTTTGCCGGATCGGATGAGCAGTGCTTGTATCAATCCTGTGCTGAGCACGAGAGGACGGTAGAGATAGTGGTTTCTCTTCTCGGCAAAAGTCAAACACGGAAGCATGTCGTCCCAACAGGTGGAGTAATGTCTGCTGCTCATGCGACCGTAAAGACTTGCTGATCATGCTTGAAATCCTTGACTCGTTGGAGCAACTGCGCTCGCAAGTGACTGACGATTGTTCCCTTTCGTCGTTGTTAATTGCAGCTATAAAATTGGCGGCGGCATCGTTGAATACGCCGAGCTTCATTCCTCGAGGAAGCACAACCGGCAATGGTGAGCAGTTAAGTGCCCACAGAAAGGTTGCTCCGCCATCAACCGATACAACACAACGAGGCACTAATATGACTTTCTTAGCACATTGAACCGGGGCAGGTTCAACGACGGCATGTTGCGGTATTTGCTTCTGTCGCTGCCGCATCCGTCTTTGATGCCGTCGTTGAACCTGCCACGGTTCAATGTGCTAAGAAAGTCATATTAGTGCCTCGTTGAGCAGGGGGGTAGCCAGAAATTTTTTTCGGGGGGGGTCACCTCCTTGATTTCGGGGAGGGCACCTCCTTAAAATGGCCATTTTTCGCTATGTATGCCATGGCGAAAAAAAATTTCGGGGGGGGGGGGCACGTGCCCGGTGTGCCACCCCCTGGCTACGCCACTGTCGTTGAGTTGTACCGGTTGATGGCGGAGCAACCTTTCTGTGGGCACTTAACTGTTCACCAATGTCATTGACCAAGGTGGCACTGTCAGTTCACCGGAAATAGTCAAAGCGTCATCTGTGGCCTACGGCTCGTCAACAAGGGCTGGAACAATTTCACCGCTGACAGAAAATTCACCGGTTCTACAGTCGACAAAAGCACCACAGTCTTGGAGAAAGTCGATGTCGAGAATAACATCATGGGTGCAACGCTGCAGTACCAAAAACTGTTGGGAACACCTTCCCTGCCAATATGACATTAACGGCACAAACTCCCAGAGGATGAAGTATTTCCCCACCAACACCACGAAATCTTGTTGATTCGTCCCAAGATAACAAAACCTTGCGGCCAATGCGATTCTTGAAGGAAAGACTCATGACTGAAGCTGTCGCACCGATGTCCACTGAAGCACTTGCACGAAAACCATCTATTAGCACATGTATCTTGTTCTTGAACATCGTAACTGGCGGAGGCATCTGAGGCGAATACTTTTGTGCGACTTCACCTCCATCGGTAGCGCCGGCTAGTTTCCCGGCGGTGGCGGTGGTGACAGCCGTCCTCCCGGTAAAGGTGAGTGGCGCAGTCGGGCAGAGGGAGGCGTCAAACTACGGTCGGAAGCGGGACAGCTGCTACGTCGATTCTCTCGTCGTGAGGTACTCTCCCGCAATACCCGGGCCAAGGACCGTTGTTGTGACCATTACCAGCTCGACGAAACGCTGATGGGGAATCGTATCGTGATGTCTCTTACTGCCAACGACTGAAACAAGCTATATGTCCGGCGACACCACAACGGTAACACACGGGAGACTGGCGGTACGCATGTACTCCTAGGAGGCACTGCTCCGACGTGGTGGCACAAATGCATATTGGTTCGGGTGTTGATAGGTGGTGGTCAGCTGGCGGCGATGACTGAAGCGGTGTTCGTACATCGACTCTTGGTGGTAGTCATTGCGTTGTGGCCTCGCTGGCCTCGGTTACTGGCCTCGAAATTACATACACGAAAATGTGAATGGGAGAAACATTTCGATAGTTCATTGGGTACAGTTTAGTGACATATTACAGTACATTTTTCTTACGGAACTAAACAGCGCGTTTGCGGCCGCACATGGACCCATTACGTCATAGACGTCATGTTTACTCCGGAAAAGGGCGTGCTGAAAAGGTGGGGCTGTCTAAGAAATAGAAAGAAAAGGAAGGCATTCTCGCGAATTGAACAATAACTGTATTTTACCTTCGACTACCCGCAACTGTTCGAGTCTCATAAGAAATAAAGCATCATTTATTTCAGCGAGGCAAAATGAGAATATCAGTAAACTAAAGTACTGTTTTGTAACCCGGAGGCAGGCATGCTCTTCGGTTCTGTAGCTTCCACAGTGCTGTCAAGAAGAGTTGTCGCCGAGTATAGCAGTCAACAAATTCCTGGAAGATAGTGGTATAGACAGACAGACACAGTATACTTGGAAATTATGGAGAAAACCTGTTTAGACAGATTCTATACATATGATTGGACCGGACCGTGTAGCGCTTTGTGTCACTCAATGCGTGAACTCATTCTGCGTCCCTGTAAATGGAATATACCAACTTGAGTGCCGTTATCTCACTGGACGTGATGTAGTGTTCTTTTACAGCGTATATGGTGTTCGTGGCAACTGCATTTTATGGGTACTATATATAGTGTTATGTGACGGCACTGTACTTTGTGGGCTTACATGAACTCTGCCGAGCTGTTCTTCGTGAATTTCTTGTTATTTTAAAGCTTTTTTCCACTGCTGTGCTTTTCACATCTTCTATCATATATTTGAAAAGTAGTAGCAGGCGCTATACAACATATCCTACATATCATAAAATAAAAAAGTGAACAGTAACTGATATTCTGAAATGGTATCCAGGAAAAGGCCTGCTGAAGAGGGCAGCAAGGAGGAGGCGCCCGTCCGCGAAGGCCGCCGGCGGAGTTCGAGAGCCAGCTCATGTGACCTGTGCGGCCGTCAATTTCCGAATTCCTCGCATCTGTCACGTCACCGAAGGACGCACACGAGGAACTCTGATGAGTTCGTGTGCCCCGACTGCTGGTTGAGCTTCAACAGGAAGGACGCTCTACAGAGACACGTGATCACCCACACGGGTGAGCGGCCCCACGTGTGCAGAGTGTGTGGCTACGGGTTCACCCAGCGGAGCAGCGCTACACGCCACGAGAGGAACGTACACGGCCTGCAGTGAGAACTCTACTCGCACGCAAGAGGAGATCGAACGAGAGAGACGGCAAGGTTATTCGGCACGGATCGAATACAAAGAAACGAGCATAGATGTGGCTCAATTGGCGCAATAAAATTCCAGAACAAAACACTCGAGCGGGGTCCTGTCGTTCCCATTTCACGCTTGAATTTCACTCAGCGTAGCATCAAAGAAAGTGAGCCGCCAGTGGCCTGTATTAAGCTGAGGCATTGTCAGTTAAAGGAGTACTGACACCATTTTCGAAGGCGAGTTTACTCAGCCAAACTAACCTCCTGTATAAAGAGACGGCTCTGAGGAAGTGCGAAGCTCAACAAATGCTTATAAGATGTTTTGTTTTGATATTAAAGTGAATTTTTCAATGGCGCACCTACCGACATCGACACTACCTTGAAGTCAGGCTACAGTACCGATTCTGGTGACTTCATGCAGCAGTCTGGCTAGTTGTGATGACGTCATGTACCAAAACTTCCAAGATGGCCGCTTGTGCGTCACGAACGCCTAGAATTTCCTATAAATACACTAGAGGGAACTATGGCGCTAGTGTCTATGGGGGGCTGCAACACACGGCGCTTCAACCAGCATGGGAATCATGGGTAGTACACAAATTTGCCTAGTCTTGCCTAGCCTTCGTTCTTTTGGCTCCGTGTGGCCTGAATCCACTTTGCCGCAATACGAAGTTCAGTAAAGGTTTAGCAGTTACGCTTCACCACCTTGGCCTTTTCAGGCTCACGAATTCAAATCGGCTCACGAAGTTCCCAACGGTCCATTTTTTTATCCGGAAGCAGAACCAAAACGCAACATTAAAACAAAGCTACAAGTGCGTTCGAAGCCGGAAGCACGAAGACTAGGAAAATTTGTGTACTACCCATCATTTCCATGGTGGCTGAAGGATCGCAGCGCCAGAGTTCCCTCTAGTTAATTTTAGGAAACTCTATGACCAACGGAACCACGTTGCGGAGCGGCCGTGAAAACATCACAATATCTTGCGCGAGCACTTCACGAGAGGCCCATACCGTGTTGCGACGTCAGGGCATAGTAGGAACCGAAACTAGTTTTTAAAACCGTACGTAATAACTTTTCAGGGCGCACTCACGCTTAGTGGAACATTTTCAAGGCTTTTAAGGGCTTTGCCATTCATTTGACGCCAGAAAACAGCAAACAACAAAAAACCGGCAGATCCCACGCGCAGTGGGAATCGATGTAATGCGAAGCAGCCAGCAAGGAGCGAATCATGCTGTACATAATATGCATATCATGATTTACATGTTAGGACCTGTCATTTACGTACGTCCTACAGTCACGTCGCGCAATAGCAATTCTGGTGTATACCAAGCTAGCGAACTGGAAGCAAGCTCACCATGAGCGTGGCATGTAAATGGCATTGTAGATGACATGCATGCCAAGATTTTCATGTTACCACCTGCCACTTATGTTCGCTATACAGTCACGTTCCGCAAGTCCAATTTTGGTGTATATAAAGCTATGAAAACGTCCGCGAGCGCGCCATGGGCGTGGAATGCAAGTCATGTTGCACATGACATGTCATGATTTTCATATGACCACTTGGCATTTATGTTTGTCATACAGCCACGACACGCAATACCGAAATTTGGGTGTATATCAAGCTAGCCAAACGGCCGTGAGCGTGCATTGAGCGTGGCATACAAGTCATGTTGCACATGACATGTCATGATTTCCAAATGACCAATTGGCATTTACGTTCGTCATACAGTCACGTCACGCAATACCAAATGTGGCGATTATCAAGCTAGCGAAACGGCCGCGAGTGTGCCATGAGCGTGGCATGCAAGTCATGTTGCTTATGACATATCATGACTTCCATATGACATTTATGTTCGTCACACAGTCACGTCACGAAATACCAAATTTGGTGTATATCAAGCTAGCGAAAGGCTAGTGAAGGCTATGTATAGGGGTTGGTTGTATTCCGCGCATTTCAGGTGATAGAGAAATGCGCGGAATACAACCAACCCCTTTACATAGCCTTCATAGATTAGGAGAAGGCATTTGATTCGGTGGAGACATCAGCAGTCATGCAGGCACTGCGGAATCAGGGCATCGACGAAGCCTATATAAACATAATGGAAGAAATCTACAGCGGATCCACAGCCACTATAGTCCTCCGTAAAGAAAGCGACAGAATCCCAATAAAGAAGGGCGTACGGCAGGGAGACACGACCTCTCCAATGCTATTCACCGCGTGTTTACAGGAGGTTTTCAGGGCCCTAGATTGGGAAGAGTTAGGGATAAGAGTTAATGGAGAGTATCTCAGTAACCTGCGCGCGATTCGCTGATGATATTGTATTGATGAGTAACGCGGGAGACGAATTACAGCATATGATTACTGAACTGGATACGGAAAGTAGAAGAGTAGGTCTGAAAATTAATATGCATAAAACTAAAGTAATGTGGAACAATCTTGGCAGAGAACAGCGCTTTGCGATAGGTGGCGAGACACTGGAAGTTGTAAAGGAGTACGTCTACTCAGGACAGGTAGTAACCGCGAAGCCGAACCATGAGAGTGAAATAACGAGAGAAGAATAAGGATGGGATGGGGCTCATTCGGCAAGCATTATCAAATCATGAATGGTAGTCTACCACTATCCCTCAAGAGGAAGGTATATAACAGCTGCATCTTACCGGTACTTACCTACGGAGCAGAAACCTGGAGACTTATAAAGAGGGTTCAACTTAAACTGAGGACGACGCAGCGAGCGATGGAAAGGAAAATGATAGGCGTAACCTTAAGAGACAGGAAGAGAGCAGAGTGGGTCAGGGAACAAACGGGGGTTAAGGATATCATAGTTGAAATCAAGAAGAAATGGATATGGGCCGGGCACGTAGCACGTCGGCAGGATAACCGCTGGTCATTAAGGGTAACTGACTGGATTCCAAGAGATGGCAAACGCGTGAGGGGGAGACCGAAAATTAGGTGGGTAGATGAGATTAAGAAATTTGCAGGTATAACGTGGCAGCAGAAAGCACAGGACCGGGTTGATTGGCGAAACATGGGAGAGGCCTTTGCCCTGCAGTGGGCGTAGACAGGCTGATGATGATGATGAAGCTAGCGAAACGGCAATCAGCGCACCATGAGCGTGGCATGTAGATCCTGTCGCACATGAGATGCCACGCTCATGGTTTTTATATTACCATATGTAATCTTGTTGGTCATGCAAAGATATCTCGTCGGACCAATTTTTCGATATGTCAAGTAAGAAAACGGCCTCAGGAGCCACTGCGGACATGGCGTGTAAATCATGATTTTCATGACGAGTTAGTCATGGTTTTCATGATATGACCAGTCATTCATTTTCCTCATATAGTCACGCTATGCCATACCAATTTTGGTATAAATCCCATTAACGATGCGGCCAGGAGAGCACAAAGTCGTAGGCGGCTAGATAGATAGATACACAGATAGATAGATAGATAGATAGATAGATAGATAGATAGATAGATAGATAGATAGATAGATAGATAGATAGATAGATAGATAGATAGATAGATAGATAGATAGATAGATAGATAGATAGATAGATAGGCACCTGCCATCAAACAAACAACACGTGTCGACTATAATTCTGTGCAAAGACTACTTCAAGCTACGAATTTTGATGCCCTCTTTGATGAAGACGTGGACGTCGAGTGTGATAACATTGTGCAATGCATTGTGGACGCCATCGAACGATCAACGCGCAGCTATTCGCGCCGAAATTATGACCATGCCATATGTCCCCGGATGAATAGAAATATACTTGAGCTTTTGAAGCTGATTCTTACTACAATAAATGAAAAAATAAGAGGATCAATGAATACTATCATCATAATTTTAAGTTGTACAGAAATAAGTCAGTAGCAATGATATGAAAATCTGACAAGTGCTACTATACCAACCTAGGGAAAAAATGATGGTAACACGAAGAAGATATGGCAGATTGTTAAAGACGTCACTGGCATGGGTAGCAAAGAACGCATTGTACCTGATAATCCAACTCGCGAAGTGGCTCACAACTTTAACGATTACTTTACTAACATTGATTTCAGCCTTGCGAGGAACTTCCCTGCTCATATGCCGAATTTAAATGCACCCTGTACCGTGACCAATAATTTCCATCTACGTGACGTGACTGAGGATGACATTGGACAGTTACCAGGGAACAAGGCGGCTGGCCATGACGCCATATCATCAAGGACTTTTAAAGGAGAATATTGATGTTTAGTGTGGCCCGTTATGCCACATATTCAATCATGCATTTTTTTCTAAAAGTTATCCCAGTATACTTAAGACCGCCGAAGTAATACCAGTGTACAAATCTGGCGATCGGAATCTTCCGGACAGCTACAGACCAATATCTGTTCGGAGTAGTATTAACACTACACTTGAAAAATTAATTTCGTCGCAATTAAGGCACTTCCTGGGTGATCAGAATGTACTTTGTCCCCAGCAACACGGCTGTGTTGCTAACAGGTCCACTTCAACTTTTCAATGTTTCACAGCGCATGGAAAGAGGACGAACAAAGATGAGACACACTCAGCGCTCTGTGTGTCTCATCTTTGTTCGTCCTCATTCCATGCGCTGTGAAACATTGAAAAATATGCAGCACCAACTAGCCCAACGCTCCACCTTAGTGAACAATTTCAACTGCTGCTTCGATGCTTACGCAATATATTAATTCCGCGCTACATGAAAACAACATAGCAATAGCAGTACTTTTAGACATAAGAAAGGCATTTGATGCTATTAGTCATTCCATTTTACTGGAAAAAATGCATTCCTATGGAATAAAAGGTAACTCGCTTGATTTCTTGTCTAGTTATTTATCGGCACGCAACAAAAGGTAGTCATTGGTGACATGAAGTCATCTTACAGTTATATTAAACGCGGAGTGCCACAGGGTTCAGTTTTGGGCCTTATATTGTTCTCTCTTTATATCAATGATGTCCCGCGATCCCTACAGAGGTCAAGGGCACTGATGTACGCGGACGACACTGTTTTAGTTTTTACAGGAAACTCCTTAGCAGATCTACAAAATGACGCGATGACCGATTTATCGAACATTTCGGAACGGTTTACCTGAGAATCAGCTGACTGTTCACTGTACTAAAACAAAATACATAGTGTTTCATTCTCGCAAGAAACATATTGACGCTGAATTTCTTAACCTAACAGTAAACAACGCTCCTATTCAACAAGTCTTTTGTTTTAAATATTTAGGCGTCATTTTTGATGAGCATTTACACTGGTATGAGCAAATACAGAGTGTATGCGCAAAGGTAGCCTATGGCTGATATTCTCTAATAAAAGCTCGCCAATATTTTCCACAAGCTTATACTTCGCACACTCTACTTTTCATCGTGTCACTGTCACTAGGTTACTGTCTGGAATCGGGGGGTGTGACGTACAAGAGTTATCTAAAAACTCTTGAACGACTTTAAAAGCGTACATTGAAAATCATAAACCAAGGTGAATCAGTAGGTAATATTTTCCAATCACGACGCATTCTCTCGGTTCCGATGTTGCGCGACTACAAAATTGCCGTTTCAATAAATAACATATTTAATAGAAATTCACCTTTGCCTGCTGATCTTTTTACAATTCTTATACGCAATACGCGACATGCTTCGAATGGTAATTTCAATGTGCCCAAATGTTATAATGTCTACGGCGAAAGATTAATACAATTTAATGGAACAAAAATATGGAACATGGTCCCCTTCGATATTGAAACGGCACGTAATTTCGGCCTAGCATGCAAATCATTTTTTCTATGGAGTCAAGACATGTAAGCCTGTGTGCATGTTTGATTCGATTTTCATTGTGTTGCTTTTAAATAAGTGCCTATGTATAGCGAGCTAGCTGCAAGCTAATAAGTATGCATGTCTGCAGGAAAAAAATGTATACGTGTGTTGTCTGTATTTATATGATTCCTTTTGTTTGTTAGCTCAAAGCTGACCTGTACATTTTTTTTGTTGCACATTGTATTGGACCGGCCACTAGCCACTTTAGGCTATCGGTCCAAATAATCCCTGTATTTTCATATATCTGTTTATGAAAATAAAGTTCCATTCATTGATTGATAGATAGATAGATAGATAGATAGATAGATAGATAGATAGATAGATAGATAGATAGATAGATAGATAGATAGATAGATAGATAGATAGATAGATAGATAGATACCAGGGCTGGGCAGTATCGAAGATACATGTATCTTAGATACTATCTTAGATACACTTTGGGTATCTTGTATCTGCATCGCGATACGTCTCGCAAAACGAGTATCTGTATCTGTATTTCCGATACATTCAATAATGCATCGTGTATCTTAAGATACAAGATACTGCTATAGAAACGGCACCCTGCGAAACAACAAACGTCAGCTGAACTCTGCTTCTCAAGCTAATACTGCTGCCACTAAGCCACCTCAATAAAGCTAACGGCAGTGGTATTCATTTATCTTTTTGCCAGAGTGCTCCAGTCAGCATAGGAAATAAGGTCTATACGCGTCTCTACTGGTGGAGCAAAGTCACGTGATGGCGCTCGAGTCATCTCGACATAAACAAGTGCGCGAACGTCTACGTGCAGCCGAGCTCCTCTTTATCCAGATTTTTTTTCTTTTTAGCTGTGTCGGTGCCATGAACCTTGTTTGTATAGCCACGGTACTGTGCTGCGAAACACAATGCGTGCAGCGCCTTTCGCTCAAATTCAAATTCGGCTATAGTGTCGTTATCGAAGTTTGTCGTGCGTGGTGCTTCGTTGCGAAGTCTCAAAAATGCAAGAATGTGGTAGTTTGCGTCTCGCTGCTTTCACACAGAATTGACAGATCTCGTCGATGTAAGCTTGACTTGCACACCATGAGATTGACTTATATGCCAATTAGACTCTAACAACCGTCACTCCATCGGTGTCGATGCTATATGCAATAGAACAAGCATTTACGTAACCGATGATATTTTGGCGTACTGTATCTTTGTTCTTTGTGCTAAATTATGCAAGAAGTTTTTTTTAATGATAGGTTGATTGTTGATGTCCTCCGTTTACATCCCACACATTACCTAGGCTTCCGTGTATTTTTGTCCCCGTTTGTTAACTGCAATAAATCTTTTGTAACCTCCTCCTCTATTCCTTGCCTTATTTATTCTTATTTTTAATTTTGTACGTCATTTTTACTATTTACATATCTACATTCCATGTAGATATGTAGATATGTATTTTAGGGAAAAGGTAAAATAATCTGAGAGTGCCTAGCGCTTGCAGGAACAAAAATTCTGCTTACGGTTTCATAAAACAGCGAAATTGAGTTTACATTATAGCAATGGAAATTCTAACAAAAAGTCTTAAAGACGATAGGAAGGGTATTTGAGAAACATAATACCAAGTACTACGGTTTTCTCATCAGCATCCTCACGAGCCCTTTAGTGCTATTTTCCGTGGACATTGAATTTTCTATTGTCTAATTGTAAGACCTAAGTTGACGATATATCATGCTCCATTTTCATAGCTTTTAGGGATGCCGCCTGTATCGTGTTTGTAAAGGATGTCACGTAACTGGAACTAAATATATACAAAGGAAGTGCTTAACCGCAACTGAATAAAACCAACGATGGGGTTTACTGCCATGTGGCTCTCATTATGGTATTTTTATATCGCGCTTAATTTCCTAACTAGCATGAGAGATGTAACATTTTTGCTGCTCAGTTTGGGGCCAACTGTGCTTCTTTGCGTTTTAGAGGGCATTCTAAAACGACAGGTCTGACTTTTTGTAGAAAGGTACACGCTACGTAGTGATTTTTCCGGCGTTTAAAGAAAGCCGGAGAAATATGACCAGGTTACTGCGCTCGTACGCTATTGTGCTGCAGCGCTCTCAGACGTGCTTCGAGCAAAACAATTTGCAAGCGGACCGCGGCGCAATGAGCGGCCGTGGCATCGGCTCCACAGCGCGTCAGCACTTCTGACCGCCACACACGGCAAAGAAACACCATCGTCCCTGACAAGGGACAGGCTGACGGTCCGCGCGCCGGTTGTTTCATTCGATGCGCGTTTAAGAGCGCTGCAGTACGATAGCGCATGAGCGCAGTCACGTGGTTTTATTTCATATTTCGCGTGCTTTCTTTAAAAACCAAAAAACGTTCACCATGCAGCATGGCACGCAGCCAAAAATGCAATTGCTTCCATCGTTTTTAAATGCGCACTCTGCCCTAAAGTGAATAATAAAAATGTTGCATAACTGACCATAGTTAATCAACCAACTGAGCGCAATATAAAAATACCGTAATGAGCCGCACATGACGGTAAACGATATGCCATTGGTTTCATTCAGTCATGGTTAAACGCTTGTTTTTTTTTATATATTTTGTTCTGCCTACGTGAAACACCCCGTATCATAGGCGTGCGCAGGGTTCCCCTTCAAGGGGGGGCGAAGGTTCCTTGCAGCGCCCCTTTCCCTGTTATGTCAATGTATGGGGCTGACTTTGCGCCCCCCCCCCCCGAGTCGCAGCGCCCCCCCTCCCTATTATGTCAATGCATACAGCTGACTTTGCGCCCCCCCTTTTAGGGGACTGGGGGGGGGGCGGCCGCCCACCCTTCTGCCCCCCCTCGTGCGCACGCCTATGCCCCGTATACTTATTCCCTTAGTCATTTTTTATTGCGGATCTTCCTTGCTATTTCGCTTCGCTTTCCTTTTTTAGGTCCCTGTAAAATCCCCATTTTTGTGTTACAAATATATATAGGTAAGCAGGCGAGAAGTTGCAATACTGTGAATAGCAGTGATATCCTGCGACGCTTTTTGCCACGTACAATATATCCTGGAAGCTTCTGGGCGGCAGAAGTTCTCTGGGAGAGGAAATGGTAAAAGATTGGACGTTAGTGAATATGTTGCTAACGAACACTTTACGAAAGTTGATAGGTAGAATATGAAAAATCACTGCAGTTTTATGTCCTCAGTGAACTGTGAGCGCCGACTGCGTAGTTATCGTCTTCCCATGATGCTTCACAAAAAGGTTGCTACCATCACAGTTGCTGTTCTACTCCTGTAGGGTGATGCGTTACTACGAAAACGGTGATACACTAACGGACAAGGTAAGACTCTGCACATTTATTTGTGCCATCTTGCGGAGGCATCTTATTGAAGCTCTTGCAATTAGATGGCAACCCGCTAGCTGGTCGCTAAGTAGAGAAGCGACACCGAGCAAATACAAGTGTCAATGTGAAGTAAACAAATGCCAATAATTTGTTTCGGAATGAAACTAATATACATTAAGCAAGAAAAACGTAACTTTCGGGATTCAAACAGATATTTCAATAAAATAAACAAAGTTGGTCGCAGCTAAGACGTTTTGAAGCAAACACTTCTGTACATAGGTATTTGAGGCGTGATTATATAAATCTATAATAGCAAATTTCCAGATGTATCGAAATATCTTAAGATACAATTGAGAAGTATCGTATCGGATACATTCATTACGGAAGTATCTTGTATCTGTATCTCCCGATGCTTCTTGCCCGAGTATCTTGTATCGTATCGCGATACAATTTCAAAATATCTTTGCCCTGCCCTGATAGATACGCTCCAACTCGCGGAAGTTTGCTAAGAAATGCTGCGCATTTAAAATTTCTTTTGAGTACCCCTTTAACAGCGTTAAATAACATATACCAGTCATTTGACAATACATACTCAATAGGCTTCGAAGCAGGTGAATGTGCGCGGTAAAGATGGCACATTTCTACGCGAACGTGGAGTGTACGGACTTTGGAACTTGATGCAGCTGACGGGAAAACAGACTCGAACCTCACTGTTATAGTGACAGAAATGTGCAGATGTGTACGCTTCGGCACGATTCTTGAGATTTGAAGTAGCTATGTTTCAAGTAATCCGTGTCAACTACCTCAACTCTCAGCTGTAATATTGCTGCAGAGAGCACCCATCAATTTCACTATTACGTCAATTACAGGCGCCATCTTCACTGAAGTGTTTCGTGGAAAGTCATCTTGATATAACAGCGACATTTGTGAAAAGAAAATAAATTGATTCTTGAGGTTTGAAGTAGCTGTGTTTCAAGTAATCCGTGTCAACTCCCTTAACTCTCAGCTGTAATATTGCTGCAGAGAGCACCCATCAATTTCACTGTTACGTCAATTACAGGCGCCATCTTAGCTGTAGGGTTTCGTGGAAAGTCATCTTGATATAGTAGCGACATTTGTGAAAAGAAAATAAATTAAATGCAAAACACGATTACCCATCAAGTAAATGTTGGAGCTAAAGACACCGCCGAATATTTTCGTAGTTGACATGTCAATGCCTGTAGAGCTTAAATCAATAGACCTTAAAGCATTGTTGCGACCCATTGAAAAGACAACCTTTTGATATTGTAAAGTAGTGAATCTCCCCCCCGCGTGCGTTTTAAGTGCGTAGCACTTTAAGTGCGCGACTTGTCCGTAAATCTCATGTGGCGTGATGCCTTTCACAATCGTGCACTCAGTCTAAAAGAATGCTAGCAATCCTGGAAATGTGGTTAACATAAGAAAACAGGGTCTAAAACAATATATTTAACCGAAATAACCAAGGAGTTCTTGAAATAAATTAATTAATATCGCTAAAAGCGTCTCTGAAACATGCGGCTGACAGCCGAGCCGCGCAAGACAGCGCGTCAGCGCTTTGCCGAGCGAGCGATTGCTCCGCCGGCGCTTCGTTCCTGAAAGGGGAAACAATGTGACGGAACTCACTGCCGACGACACGTATCTCAACTGCCGTAAGAAGCAGGAAATCAATAATGCGCAAGAAAAAACAAAAAATCACCACCATATCCACAAAGTGAATGACGTTAGAGGAGCTTGCTCGGAGATGATCGGGTAACCCGCGAATCCTCCGTACACATCTCCTACCATCATATATAGACGTGACAACGTTGTTATATATATATACATTACATACACAATGTTTATTAATTGACATTTGGATGCACTATATACATTCTGATGAACTATATACATTGTGTATACACAAGAGATGTTCTTTTGCAAAGTACAAGAAGGGCGTCCCTCGATGAGCTCGGGCACTCGTTTCCCTTTAAAGATGATTGCTTTATGATGCATGAACACGTATATATTCTATATACGTGTTCATGCGGCCGAGCGGTAACGAAGAGTGGTAACGAAGAGTGTGGTAACGAAGAGCTCCCGGCGAAGAGAAACGAAGCGCACGTGCCGAGATTAGTGTGCGTCGCCTTGAGCGGCGCCGCCATCTAGTGGGCATTCTTGAAATCACCGGAAAGCCGGCGCCTTCAGCGGCGTGTACACGCCGCCGCCATCACCGCCGCAGCCGGACATGGCGCGAGCTTAAAGGAGCCCTGACATCAAATTTACGCATGTGGATTTTTTTGCATCCGCGAGTAGCTATCGACCCCCAAGTAACGATTCTCGACTCAAAATGCAGCGGAGGGACGAATAAGTACCAGTAATGTTGATAAATATATCCGGTATCGAACGCGATTCAAAACGGGAGGAAAACCCGCCAAATTGTAGTGCTGGTAGCGCTACCTCGCGGCCACGTCGGGGCCGCTCCCCAGCTGATCCCGCTGCCACAAAAAAAGGTGACGTCACGTCCAGCTGACATCGCTGACATTTAGTCTGCTAGGAGCGGCAGGCTCGCGATCCTGCGTTAAAAGCAATGTATTTATCAACCTCGGCCGTACTGCCGGAGCACAGGAACACCAACTACGCACCTCATGTCGCGGACGTTTGGCGAGTGAATCACTGCTTTCAGCTGCAGTAGGGCACACGTATACGGTGGGAATAGCCCCGGCCTGGAGACTGGGCCTCGTATCAAACGAGAGACCGAACTGCTTCGCCAACGCAGGATTCATCGTGTAGCAGCCCGCGTCAAAGTGAAGCGAGCAAATGCGGCTGCTGTTCACAGGCGTCCAGTCCCTCGGTCCAACGGCGCGCCGAACGAAGTCAACCCACTGGCTGCGTTGAGGTTCGAGGCTCGGAAATGCATGAAAGGACACGCACTTTCCGCTTTTTCCGCGCCTCGACGGGCAGGTTCGCACTACGCAGCGGCTCCCCGACATCCTGGCACGTACTGTGTCGCTCCGAGTGATCGCACTCGCGCTCGGCAAATCAGTCGATGCGACACGATGTACCGCACGCACAGATCAACACAGCAAGAAGAGCCACTACTGAGACTACGCCGGGCGTCGGCGCCACAATAAACACACTCAGACCGTCGACGTCATTGTTACTAGCGTATCACTAGCGTACGTCATAGGTGTGATTCTATCACGTGTTCTATCACACCTCACACGTTGCACTAGTGTCTATGTCGCAGGGCATCCAGTTTTCCGTTGAGCGTTCATACGCTGTTTGCCTGGTTTGCCCTCGAAATAAAATAACTTCCACGCGACGGACGGCATTCAAATTTGGCCAAGACGACCTATGCATACCGAGCAATCGAATAAAGGACACATCTCGACTTTGAAATTTGATGTCAGTGCTCCTTTAAGAAGCTTGCCGAGCAAGCTCCTAAAGAACTTGGAGCACACTTGACCTTCGCGAGTAGAACGCAATAGCGTAATCGGGCGCCTAGCGCATCGCCTTCTCAATTGCTAGCTTTCCTTCGTTTCTCGGTGCATGCCTCGACCGTGCCGTTAGGAAACGAACAACTGCTCACGTAACTTTGGCCATTTGAAACGATCCTAGAATGCCTACTGCAAGTGCAGTTAAGTGACCACTACGCCATAATTCTTCCTCATGCGCATCATCGAAGGGCCCACTACGCGTCCGTAAAACAGGCGAGCCTGCGCAGCACTTCACTTGATGTTTTGTAGCGTGAGCTCCACTGGCCTAGCCAAGCCCGTTTCGCGCGCCTCATCAAAAACCATGCTGCGCATGCGCGAGGATCAGTGATGTCACAGAGTGATGTCTCACACCGGAGCCGACACCTCGCGCCACAGAGGAAGGAATAACTCAGGTTTAAAAAGCAGCGTAAAAAGACGGTACACAAGATGAAGGAGGACACAGGACAAGCGCTGAACTAGCAACTGTCGTCTTTATTTAAAAAAAAGCGAATAAATACAAGCAGTTTTGCTGCGTGCGCACCCTCTAAGCTGCAGAAATTGTCACGTGTTTTCAAGTAGGCTGATTTCACAATCATGAAGATAGATAGATAGATGGGGCGGAAATGCAAGTATCATGATTTTTCTTGATGTGGAAAGCTTCGATGATTTCGAAGCTTTCCACATCAAGAAAAATCATGATACTTGCATTTCCGCCCCATCTATCTATCTTCATGATTGTGAAATCAGCCTACTTGAAAACACGTGACAATTTCTGCAGCTTAGAAGGTGCGCACGCAGCAAAACTGCTTGTATTTATTCGCTTTCTTTTAATAAAGACGACAGTTGCTAGTTCAGCGCTTGTGCTGTGTCCTCCTTCATCTTGTGTACCTTCTTTTTACGCTGCTTTTTAAACCATGAAGTTCAACCAACTCGCCCAGTTTTGTACGCTGTTGAATAACTCAGGAGAGGCCCTGACGTCACTCTGTGAAGCCGTAGTGAAGCCGGAAGTCGGCCATACTGACTGGGCAGATTCTCTTCTCTTGTTTACATGTGACAAGCGAAGTAGAAGGCGCGTTTCCCTCTCCGGCTCGAAAACCACATGGGCTGCACGGCACGCGTGTTGAGGCTATCCGAAACCAACAGAATGGGACTTAAAACGGTGGGCCAGCGCGATAACCGTTGGCGAAATCATTTCGTCCGAGTAATAACAGCGAGAAAGAGCTCGTCGACAAGGAAGCAAACACAAGAGAACGCCATGCTAGATGCATTGACTACGGCGAGTGTGGTGTCAATGTTTTCACGGCATTTATTCACGCACCGTACGGACAACACGATCGGCCCTGCGCCGCCTATTACGGTTGCATTCCGTTTCCCAAGCGGCGCCCGGCCACCGTGCTCGGGTTCCATGTAAACGCTCACCGGCGTCAGCATTGTGCAACCGCGGTGGTCGACCTTGTGCACGGTGCAGGTGTACGAGTTACACTTGAACGCGGTTGCTGTAACGCCGAGAGCACACTGCTAGGGGCGAGCATAGCAAGCAAAACAGAAAAGGTATTTTAATGCGCACAAGCAAGTTCTTACTGTACACATATCGAACACGAAACGACACGTGCACATGGTGTCCTCATTTCGTCTAGCGGAGTACAAACATTTCGTCCGTTGTCACAAGCAGGAACACTGCACAACTGTCACTGACCTGCAAGGCGTTCGTCGTGGTTGCGTTTTGTCACGGTGCCTGAACCCGATTTTGCTGAGCACATCGAATACTTCATCGGCGTCATCCGCTGCACGGCACGTGAATATACGCGATCCTTTCACGCACTGTTGAGGCCCCGTGGCTAACAACCAGGTTTTGTAAACGTTGCCAGGTACAATAACCGCCGGGAGAACACTGCGTAGCTAACAACGCGGCACGAAGCATGGATATCGTCCGCCACCGTTGAGTACGAGACCTACGGAGGCGCACACGCACATGCCGCCGCCGCTACACCAGCTACACTGCACAACACCTAACCATAGCAACGCCGCCATTCTGCCCAGTGTATATGGCCGCCATGACGTCATTTCCTCCACACTTTTTGCGTAGCGCGCCGGCTGGGCATGCCCTCTCCTGAGTTATTCCTTCCTCCGTGCCTCCCGCGCACTCCGCCGCCGCCGCGCGCTACTCACCGCCGCTGGTCTGCGCATTCCAGAGGAGTGCGTACTGCGCAAACCCTTTCGAAAAAAAATAAAAAACCTCCTCTCTCCCTCTCTTTCCTCTAGGCATCCCTCTCCGCGGCGACCACACCCTCACTGCGTATGCTTGTCCCCTCCTCTATCCCCTCCTACACTCCCCCCCCTCTCTCCTCTAGGCATCCCTCCCCGCGGCGTCCACACTCCCACTGCGCATGCGCGTCCCCCCTCTCTCGCCTCGCGACGGCGACGCAGGCAGCGTCTGCTAGCGAGTTTCTTGGTTGAAAAAACCGACTGCTCGCGCTGCACAACTGTTCACTGGCCACGCCGTATATATCGCACTGGATCTTGACCTCCAAGGTGGTGCCGATGGGAGATTTCTCCTGTGCGTTGTTGAACAATAAAAATTCGCAGTGTGCGCGCAAACTAAAAGTGGACTGCGGGTCTCTGTGTCCAGTCGGAGTCTTCTGTCTCTCATTGCCCATTAGCAGCGATTGGCATGTTCCAGTAGGAAACACCGGTCCATCACTGGCGTGCTTTGCGCCTCCCCAGGTTTTCTCTCCTGCGCAATGCTGGGATGAGCGCCAGCGTTAACGCCGCCGCCAGTGAAAGCGTTAGCGCCCGCTGCTTCGCATCTACACATGGTTCCCTTTAGCGGGAGATGGTGTAATTTTCGCCTTCGCTGTGCAGTCACCGTCTGACACTGCGCTGGAGCCGCTGCGCTTCTGACTGGTGCTTTGCCAGTGTGGTATAGCCATGGAGAAGGATAGCGCAAATGCTGCTGAACGGCGCAGAAGAGCGGAGAAGCTTGACTCATCGGATCCCGAAGTAGTTGCCTGGCAATTAGCGGTTGAGCGTAGGAAGAATGAACAGAAGGCTAAACGTGCTGCGGAGACACTGGAGCAAAGGGAGGAACGTCTAGCAAAGCGGCGTCGCCAGGATGCTGAGCGACGTGCCCGACCATCCCTGCAGCAGCAACAACAAAGACGCCGTCGATGACGTCAAGGCTCGCCGATCGACTGAATATACTGTGGAACTCAGGGAAAGCGCCAGTGCGACTCGGACCTTCGAGACGGAGTTCGTAAACAATCCGTTTGCATAAGCTAAGAATAATCAGCTGAACCTTTGCTAACGCTACGTATATCCTGGCAGCGCAGAGAAAAGCCACTGCAACATTTTTGCTGCTGCTGGTAACTAAATACGTCTGAACGCTTTGTAATGGGTGGGCCTTCAAAACACGCACCCGTTGCGCAATCCACATTTTTTTTGTGTCTGGCGCGATTCTACGCTTCTGCCGCGCAATATTAAATGCGTTAAGGAGACTCCTTCCGCTACATGACATTTGTATATTGCTTTTTCCGAAGTAGTTCCAAACAATACCGTGGTTGAACGGGCAGCGTACTCCGCAAGCACGAAGGAAGGAAGCAGATAAAAAAGTGAGAAGCGAGGCTGGTAGATCTTACAGGCCTCCTTGGCTGATGCCTTGGAGTGGAAAGAGTAGAGTCGAACCACAGCCTATCACAGACCACGCAATAATGTCCAAACTCCAGCGCCAGAACTACCGTGAAAAGCTGGCTGTGGCATCTCCGGTAGAAGCGCGGGCCTTTCGTCGCGCGTAATCGGCTCGCGCCCCGCCGGGAAACTCGGCGTTCTTAAGACAGGAAAGAGTTGTTGGACGGGTAAAAAGAAAGGAAGCTGTGTAGTCAAGAGGCATGTATTGGAGCAGCGTGGATAGCTGCCGGTAGAAACCGTGCGGTAGTCTCGATGGGTGTCGCAGGATAGACCACGTTAGCTGGAGCAGGAGGGAGTCGAGTGTTGGCGTGGACGCCCGGCGTAGTCCGTGCGGTAGGCTGTAGTCGCGAAACAGGTAGGCCCACGTGAGATGCACGAAAAGGATGGTTGCTGGAAGCCAGGGTACAGAGGAGTGGCACCTGCAGGCTGGAAAAAGACACTGGAGAAATATGAAGAAAGGAGGAGGAGCAGTTGGGAGCAAAGGAATCCGCAGTTGCCCGCTTGGTATAACCTCGATTAACAAATGCTCAGTCTTACTATGGTTCATGGAAAGATCGTGAACTATGGTGGTGAACTTCGTCGAGACAAGGGTGCAGAGGCCCCTTTTATCATGCCCGAATAGACGGTGAGACCTATAGCCTGATAGGGGGGAATGAGCCCGTCAACGTTTCTTGGAGTAGGACAATCTGCGGCTTGTTATGATGAGATCTAATGAATGGCTGAAGGACCGCCTTCTTACGCAGGGATCCACAAGAGTTCCACTGCCAAACTACGATGTTACTAGTCCGACCCGCCATGATTGTAAATTTAGTTTGATTTGCCTTGCAGCACATTACGTATAGGGGCCTGCTTTCCGGCCTTCTGAGGGGCCCTAGCTGTGGAGCTGCCTGACGAAGATGACGGATCTGTAACTGTCGAACCTGGTGACCCACTACCGACCGTAGATTCGAGCGTTGCGACCTTCATGCTCAGAGCGGAGAACGCTTCGCTAAGGGACTTGAGCGTGTTCCTCAATTCGGCCGGAAATTCTTTCATGTCGTTCTTAAAATCATTGAACTCAGATTTGAGCTCGTCCAGTCCCTCATCCCGCAAGGGCTTGGACAGAGCTCTTTTGTTTGCGGGGCGCCCGTCTGCAGGCGCCTCAGACGGCATCTAAATGGGTATGTCTGCTGTCCCCCCATGGAGGAGGCGACTGCGAAGGCGCCGACGCGGTCGCCAATTTTAGTTCGGCTACCTCTGCTTGAAGATGCTCAAAGGCGTTCCTTAGCAAAGCGTTTTCGCGTTCGAGTTGTGCGTTCCTAGCCGCGCAATGCTCTGGCAGTGGAGGCACTTCCCTCATTACCGTGGGTGGCGTTCCCTTGACACACTCAGCCCAGCGAGTATCCCTGGCGGGCGGCGTTTGTAGTCGAACGGCAGATGGGTCCTTGGATCGCGAGCGCCCCCCTGGAGCTGGAGCGACCGCCTCTGGATGATGACCGTGGCGCTCGTTGTCCGGCACGCCCTCTCGACGGCGATCTGCTGTGGCTCCGCAGCTGGTCAATGCCGGTCAGCGCAGGTAGTTGGCGCGTTGACGTTCGCGTCTTCTTTTGCGAACCACGACACAAGCTTAAAAATTCACCACCACATGTTAAATGTCTGGCTTATGAGCACCTGATTTGGCCAAAGCTTGAATATGTTTCTATTATATGGGACCCGTACACCAACGTCAATATTAACGTTCTTGAAAAAACCCAGCGAAAGGCTGTGTGATTTATTTTTTTCTTTATACGGCTACCAGTTTTCCGTTACGTCATTTATGGAATCTAATCAGATTGTTTTTTGCAGTCCCGGCGCAAAGATCAGCGTTTAAAGTTTTTGTATTCCTTGTTTAATCGGAAGCTCGGGCTCGACTAAGCACCGTACTTATCTCCATTTGCATCGCGGTGCACTCGTCGTACTCATCCGCTTTCTATAGGTCTTTATTTTTCCAGAACAAATGTATTTAAATTCTTATTCTTTCCGCAAACAATTACCGAATGGAATAACCTGCCACCTGACCAACTATTGTCCTTAGTACACTCTAGTGCCTCCTCCTAGGTTACTCTGTAAACAGTCTCTTTTTCCAGTTTAATTAGAATGGCTTCTATTTTATTCACTTGATGATTTGTTTCACTGTCACTGTAATCACAATCATTTATTTGTATTGCCTTTTCACCGCCTGTATTACCTGCATTTCTTCTTTCGGATTCTCTTAGTATTATAGCTTGTTATCCACCTTCGTTGCGCAAAGTTTTTATGCTTTTGTATTCTCACTCCGGCTTGGGCCATGTGGCCTGCAGTATTTCTGTAAATAAAAAAAAATAAAATAAATGCTCCGAATGCTCTATTTCGTTTTTTTCATTGTCGCGTATCATATTAAAAAAGGGAAAATAGACAACGACCCGTTTGTAGCACGAAGCCGCAAGGAAATCCGTACGGATTTCTCAGAAAGAAAAGCTTCTTATTTGCCGAAAAATTCGTCCTCGTCCGGGGTTCGAACCCGAGACCAACGCCTTCCCAGGGCGGTCGCTCTACCAATTGAGCTAACCAGGAAGCTAGCAATTGGCAGCGCGAGGGCGAATTCATCGACAACTCGAAGCACATGGACACAAGTATTGCAAATGAGTTCTGCGGAATCCCGCAAGGTGGCGGAAGGGTTAAGAAAGGGAAAATAGACAACCACCCGTTTGTAGCACGAAGCCACAAGGAAATCCATACGGATTTCTCAGAAAGAAAAGCTTCTTAGTTGCCGAAAAATTCGTCCTGGTCCGGGGTTCGAACCCGAGACCAACGCCTGTCCGGGGCGGTCGCTCTACCAATTGAGCTAACCAGGAAGCTAGCAATTTGCAGCGCGAGGGTGAATTCATCGACAACTCGAAGCACACGGACACAAGTATTGCAAATGAGTTCTGCGGAATCTCGCAAGGTGGCGGAAGGGTTAAGAAAGGGGAAATAGACAACCACCCGTTTGTAGCACGAAGCCACAAGGAAATCCATACGGATTTCTCAGAAAGAAAAGCTTCTTAGATGCCGAAAAATTCGTCCTCGTCCGGGGTTCGAACCCGAGACCAACGCCTTTCCGGGGTGGTCGCTCTACCAATTGGTAGGTTCCTGGTTAGCTCCATTGGTAGAGCGACCGCCTTGGAAGGGCGTTGGTCTCGGGTTCGAACCCCGGACGAGGACGAATTTTTCGGAAAATAAGAAGCTTTTTCTTTCTGAGAAATCCGTATGGATTTCCTTGTGGCTTCGTGCTACAAACGGGTGATTGTCTATTTTCCCTTTCTTAACGCCTCCGCCACCTTGCGGGATTCCGCAGAACTCATTTGCAATACTGGTGTCCATGTGCTTCGAGTTGTCGATGAACTCGCCCTCGCACTGCTAACTGCTAGCTTCCTGGTTAGCTCAATTGGTAGAGCGACCACCCCGGAAAAGCGTTGGTCTCGGGTTCGAACTCCGGACGAGGACGAATTTTTCGGCAACTAAGAAGCTTTTATTTCTAAGAAATCCGTATGGATTTCCTTGTGGCTTCGTGCTACAAACGGGTGATTGTCTATTTTCCCTTTCTTAACCCTTCCGCCACCTTGCGGGATTCCGCAGAACTCATTTGCAATACTTGTGTCCATGTGCTTCGAGTTGTCGATGAATTCGCCCTCGCGCTGCCAATTGCTAGCTTCCTGGTTAGCTCAATTGGTAGAGCGACCACCCCGGAAAGGCGTTGGTCTCGGGTTCAAACGCCGGACCAGGACGAATTTTTCGGCAACTAAGAAGCTTTTCTTTCTGAGAAATCCGTATGGATTTATTTGTGGCTTCGTGCTACAAACGGGTGGTTGTCTATTTCCCTTTCTTAACCCTTCCGCCACCTTGCGGGATTCCGCAGAACTCATTTGCAATACGTATCATATTGCATAGGTTCATGGGGATGGACTTTTAGAAGATATCTAGAACCCATACGCATTCTACAAAGGCGAGCACTTCGAATAATAAATAATGCTAGATATGACGAACACAGCGCGCCATTGTTTCAACAAACGGAAATAATTCAATTCGATCATTTACGACAGCAAAAAATTGCGCTTACCGTCCATAATGTCCTTCACTACAACCTGCCCTTTCACATATCAATATTTTCATCCTCTTCCCGCCTTACCAGACGTGCCACACTACACAATTTCAGTCTGCCACCTAGTTACAATACTTATGGAAAAAGATTACTACAATTTGCCGGTGTCAAGATCTGGAATGATATACCGTATCAAATAAAAGAAACCACTAGTTTTTTCCTGTGAGCTAAACAAATATTTTTTTCAGAGAAATGAACAGATACACTAGCACATACTTTTTCTGCAATCTCTGCTTCACTACATATTGATTATATATCATACTTGACATTGTTTTTTTCGCACCTCTATGTATTTATATTTGATGTATAGTATACATACATTGTTGCATATAGCATGTTGCACGGTAATGCAATTGCCCTATGATAAATATGTTTCATTTTTATGTCTTCCTTCATCTTTTTTTCTTTTCTTTGAACCATTCAAGTGTACTTCTTTACATCTGTTTTGTTTAAACAACCTGTTCCTTTAATGCATGTTTAATTAGACCCCCCTACTAGCCAGTGGCTATGGGTCTAACCAGTGTTGTGTATTTTCATGTACTAACAAGAGCTTGAAATAAAGGTTGATTGATTGCTTGATGTTGCACAGTGTATATTGTGACGTAGAATGTTACACTCTTTTATACTCCTTGAAGGCACACAGCCGTCTTTTTTTCGAACTAAGACGACAGCAGAAGACCAAGGACTAGCAGAGGGGTGTATTATGTTCCGTCGCAACATGTCGTCAACGTTTTATTCGATGACCTTCCGCTCGGCCAGAGATACGCGATACGGTCGATGACGAACGATGGACGTACCATCTATCTCGATCTCATGCGTGGTGACACATGTCTGTCCAATGCAGAGGAATGAACGTCAAACGACGCTTCATGCTTCGTCAGCAAGGCTGTTGTGCCTGCGAAGGGGTCAGGTCGGAGCTGATAGCAGCTTTAAGGGCGGAGAGTGTTGGCAAAAGGGGGCAAAAGTGTTGGGCCTGCACAGCTTCAGATGAAAGATTTGGAAATCATGGTGAGGCTTGTTGAATTGGACAAGAAACTTAATTTGCTTCTGGACTTGCCAAGCAAAGTGAATGGCATCGAGCAATCTATCCAGATGCTGTCTGATCAGTTTGATGAAATTAAGACACGTCTCGATTGTCACGAACAGGATATCAACAATGTAAAGCGAAAGGTGGAAAAAATGGATAGAGCTCGGGCTCCTGAGGATCTCAGTAGGCTTCACGATGGTATTGATGCCCTTGAGTGGCACAGTAGGCGCCTAAACCTAGAAATACATGAAGTTCCTGAGACTCAGGGTGAGAATTTGCTATCCAAGGTGAACGAAATAGCTCAACAGCTTGACATCGAGTGCTTATCGGAGCAGGACGTTGTGGCTGTACACAGACTGCCAGCTCGGTCTGGAAGAACTCATGGCATTATTGTGCGCTTCGCGTGTCAGGAGGTACGCAATGCTTGGCTGGCCAGGAAGCGATCCCTCAGAGATAGTCCTTCGAAAGTTTTCATTGCCGAGAACATGACAACTCGATCCCGAAAGCTTTTGGCTGCTGCTAAAGAATGGGTGAAGCATTCTGGATACAAGTACGCTTGGCACGCTAATGCATGTCCTTGTGCGCAAAGAATATGGTGTCCCTGCAGTAGTCATCAAGCACGAGACTGAGCTGTCCAAACTTACTTAGTGTTCCTTGCTGAGGACCCATTCTGCTGATTTTTGACAGCGTCATGAGTCACTTAGGGTTGCTCTCTAAACAAGAATAGTTTGCCTACATCGAAGCCGAACAAAAGGGAATTAGCTGTGTTCATATTAACACTTAATGCGTCTGCAACAAAATAGAAGAAATCGAAAGCTTCTTTGTGGGGATAGATAAACTGTGCGACATTGTCATGATAACCGAAACCTGGTATACAAATGGCAGTCACATGTTTCAGCTTCCTCACAAGAAAACGTTCTACCTCAATAGGTCATCGAAACGCGGGGGGAGGTGTGCCCTCATTAATGTCTGACCATATACGTTGTGACATACTTGATGATTTTTCACGTATGACAGACGATTTCGAAGTGCTGTGTGTTTACGGTGCACAAGGCATCTTTGTCGTATGTTACCGCCCTCCTGATGGTATTCTCGCCCGTTTTCTCGATTTCTTTGATGAATTGTTATCATTTGCGAATGATAAGCACGCTAATTTAATTATTGGGGGGAGATTTTAATGTGCATATAGGCTCTGATACAACACGGTGGTCTGTTTTTGAAAGAGTATTTATCTCGAATGATGTATTAACACAATTCACTCTAGTACCAGAGTAACTGCAAATACCGGGACTATTCTTGATTTATTTATAACGAATCACCCCCCCCCCCCTGTTCATCACAAGTGCTGTTTTGGGTAGTGCCATAAGTGACCATATGTCTATTTGCATGTTTGTCAAAACTACAGTAGCTGACACCTTCCATATAGGCATAAAAGAAACTTTCCAGAAAGTAGCAGAGAATACCCTAACAGCTTTTCAGATAGAGTTGCAGCAAATTGACTGGGATGATGTCATACGAGAAAAGAATGCTGAATCTGCTTATAATATATTTCTTGGTAGGTTTGTTGACGTTTATAACAAACATTTTGTTTACAAAACAAATAGTAGAAAGAAATACCTAAGAGAGCCATGGTTAACTGATGGTCTTTGTAAAATATAAAAAAGCCTGACAAACTATATGGCAAATTTATTAAAACTAGACTGGCTCTGGATTTAAAAAACATTCAAGACGTTTCGTAACACATTAACCAAATAATTGCGGAAAGCCCCAGATGCCTATTTTTTGCATATGTTTTCGTCTTGTATGAACGACTCGGGGAAACTATGGAACAGACTAACTGTTCTTATGAGTAGGAAAGATAGGCGTGATCCTGTTGAAAAAATTAGTTTAAACGGTAGACTGTTGGTAGAAGAGGATTTGGGAAACGCCCTTCAACGAATTTTTTGTCCACAGAAGCGTTGATCCCAATCACGCCATGCCTCAAAGTGTGCGCATTGCACCTAACGTAAACTCAATATTTTTCCAGCCAGTCATGCCCTCGGATATATGTTCTGTTTACTTAAAACTCAAAACATCTAACAGCTGCGATGCTGACGGCCTACAGATTCAACCAGTACAGTTTGTTATATACGACATAGCAGCTGTTGTGGCACATATTTATAATTTGTGTATTTCCACAGGCGCATTTCCTGAAAATATGAAGGTCCCAAAGGTAGTAGTGCTATTTAAAAAAAGGTTATAAGTTGGATATAAAAAATTATCGCCCCATATCGATCCTTCCTGTTTTTTCAAAAGGTCTCGAAAAAATTCTTCTATCACAGATTTCTTTGTTTTGTCAAAAGCACAAGATAATTTCCAATTCTCAATATGGCTTTCGTAAGAGCAGGTCCACCTAACTAGGTCTTCTTGATCAAAAAGAATATATATTGCAGAACTTTGAAAATAGGCTATTAACATAAGGTATTTTTGTTGATTTTACACAGGCGTTTGATCACATTAATCACAAAATCCTACTCTACAAGCTAGAAAAATACGGAATTAGAGGCATTCCTCTACAACTACTCAAATCCTATATGAGACTCCAATTTGTTTCGGTAGGCAATAATGTATCAGTAACCAAAGAAATATTTTGCGGAGTCCCACAGGGCAGCATTCTGGGCCCATTGCTCTTCAATTTGTACGCTAACGATATTGTTTCGATTTACGAAAAGGCAAAATTTAGAATTTATGCAGATGACACAAGCGTTTTGATTTTATCTAGTTTTTATAGCAATTTATTGGCAATTTATTGGCAAATAACTGCCTGTGCAATCTGTCCCGTTGGTCTGCAGAAAACTGCTTAAAGGTAAATACAACGAAAACCGAAGCTGTAATTTTTCAAACTAAAGGCGTAAGTCTTCCCTCAGATCAAACGTTAGTCCACAGGTCTACAAAAATAGAACTTGTCCGTACTGTGAAGGTGCTAGGGGTACACTTTACAAATGCTATGCAATGGGACGACCATGTATGCTCGGTACTCCAAAAACTTAGCCGCATAACAGGTGTCTTAAGCCGTAACAGGTATACGTTACATGCCTCTGTAAAATTGTTCATTTTAATGCTTTATTTGTGTCTTACATTCATTATGCATATCTTCTATGGGGCACTACGACTCCGTTGAACCTAAATAAATTATTTCTTATCCAGAAGAAAATAACACGTGTCATAGCTAACGTACCGTATGTGGCTCATACCGAAGGCCTGTTTGAGAAATACAACATAACTAAAGTCCATGACATGCATAAAACTAGACTCTTACGTGAATACTATTTTAGTGCTAAACATAGCAATACCTTATTGGGTGAACTTGCTAACCTACTGTCAACATACACCACTACAGCTCTCGTACACCAGAAGTATGGAAGGTTCCGCGCTTTAGAACGAACTATGCTAATCAAATGTTGTGTAATAATCTACCTAGACTTCTTAACTCACACAATAGAGCAGGTTACAATTTACAGTATTTGACATTGCCAGAATTTAAAATGTTATTGCGCTCTCCTCTCTAGAATGCTTTCTGTAAGTTATTTGTGTGTGATATATTTTCTTTTAGTTTTCTTGCATGCTATGATGTACATATCGCTTTTGTTCTCCGTTTATCTCAGTAGTGTAATCCCTTGTGCGATTATTTTTCCCTTTTATTCATTGTATAACGATCATATTTTATGGTGACTGTACTACTGTTTTCTACAAACGGGATGTGCTTTACCATGTGTAACCATACTGTACAAAGGGGGTGAGGTTTCTCTCAAGCCGCGTCTGTGCGGCTTTTTGGCCTCATCCACCTCCATTTACCACTATGTACATGTGTGTGTAAATGTAAATTCAATAAATCAAATCAAATCAGATCGATACGGAACGCCCAACAGAGTGATCTTCAGGGGCAGCCTCTTGAAGGGTGACCACAGAGAGGGGCTCTTATGTAGTGACGCAAGCCAACGTTATGCCTTCAGGAACCAGAATTTTTTTGGATATCGGGTTTGTTGTGCAAACGAGTGCGGAGCCATCGTTGAAACGGACCAGCCCTGATGCCAAGGCTATCCCTCTGGTGAGACAGTGTGCAGATGGTTGTACGAGCACGCCACCATGGTCAATGACGTCAGATGTGATTGTAACAATTCGCTGATTGCCTGGAGGTAGCTCGGTGTCTTCTGTAGCAAAAAAAAACAAAAAAAAACTAAGTGTTGCGTCATCGGCGTGAACCGAATAGGCGGTATCGTTCATGTGCAGAACACGTTGCCGGTAGCAGATAGAAGCGGACACCATTGAAAGAAAATTCCATCCTAATATGAGCTGCTGGTAACACGAACTAAGAACTGCGAATTGCACATAATGCAGAAGACCATCAATATAGATACAAATGGTGCACATTACGGTAGGTCGAATGGTGTCCCCTTGAGCGGCGAGCAACGTAGGTCCATCGTAGGGAGTAGTAACTTTCCGGAGACGCGAACACAAATCACGGTGAGTAACTGACAAACTAGCGCCAGTGTCTATTAATGTTTCCACTTGAATGCCTTCTACCAAAACAGATATCATGTTATGGGGACGCGCTCGAGGAATTTCTCTAATTTCGCAAGATCGAGCTTTTCCTCCAGAAGCTGCATAACTTAGTTTTCCGGGCGACGGTCGGTCAATTGAGAGGCTGGTCGAAGTGGCGACCTAGAGCTACTAAGGGTTGACGGTGAGCGACGCCTGGCCCCACAATAGCTAGGAGCTGTCTCGAACGTTGCAGGTGGAGAAAGAGAGAGAGCGGCCGTCAATCGTACCATGAGGACGGCGCTGGAAAGGCGTCCCAGTGGCAAAGTCGTCCCGTTCATATGCGTGAAACTCGCGACGCTCATCTTGCTGACGCTTGCGACAGAAACGTGCGATGTGTCTACGATAACCACAATAATAGCAGGTAGGGCGCGTCGGGCGGCATGGTGTATAGTAAGGCAGGTTATTTGCGCTGAGAGCTACGGAAGCCAGGTGTGCTGGCATCGGCCTCGGTGGCAGCGATGGAACGACAGCTGGAGTAACTACGGTGACTTGCGCGTAAGTTGGTGGGGGGCCTAGGGACGAGAGGCTCTGTATATGTGGCACCAGTCTTAGCCGCCAACTCCTCCTTAACGACGTCACGTAAACTCGTACTGGACGTGGCAGAAGGAAACGGACCTGTTGGAAACCCAAGCGACTGCAGTTCTTCTCGTATGATTGCGCGAATCATCGCGCGCAACGAGGAATCGGCAGTGGGGTAGTTGTCAGGGTTGTCCGGCTGCAACCTTGCGGATTCTAGCTCGTCCAGGCGCTGGAACGTAGCTACAATATCAACGACGGTAGTAGGGTCCTTTACGGCCAGAGCATTAAAGGCGACAGTCCCGACTCCTTTTCGTAGGTGACGCACTTTGTCTGACTCTGCCATGGAAGCGTTGACCCGTCGACAAAGCGAGAGAACATCCTCGATGTATGAGGTATAAGACTCGCCGAGTTGTTTGCGAGTGTCAAGGGTCTTCTTCGCGAGTTCGGATCGAACCGCCGGAGTACAAAACACTCGTCAGAGATGCTCTTTGAAAGCGCTCCAGTCGGGAAAGTCGATCTGGTGGTTAAAAAACCAAGTCTTCGCCACGCCGGTGAGGTAGAAGGTGACATGGTGGAGCTTGTGTGGATTGTCCTAGTGGTTCGCAGAACTCAGTATGTCGTATTGGTCCAGCCAATCCTTCACATCCTCATTGCTAGCGAAAAGATGGGGAACGCGATGGGGTCCGCTGACGATCCAAGATGAAGGAGCTGCGACAGTCGCAGGCGGGGTGGTGATAAAGTGCCTGAATGGTCGTCTTGAGACATGCTCGTGGACAACTGACCCAAACAGCGAACTGAGCGAAGCTCCAGGAGGTAAAGCGGGCAAGTAGGGGACGGGGAATCGAGGAGCACCCTCCACCACTTGTGATGTAGAACGTTACACGCCTTTGATGCTCCTTGAAGACGTGGTGAAACAGTCGCATCGGAGACAGAGAAAAGTATCTGGATGTGTCCCCACAAGCGATGAAAATGAAGCACACGATGTGGTGATGATTATGCACAAGCGATGAAAAGTACCTCATAAATGCCCACAATATTACTGTTTGGCAGCTATAGCACCGTTTAACGTGGATGCACTGACGTTGACGCTTGGTGGTAGATCTCCATCCCAACGGCTAACGTCCATCATCAATGATTAAACAAACCATTGTGGCAGCTGTAGATGTTAACGGTGATAGCGTAATCAGAGAAAGAAGCGTAATAGCCAGAAGTACGTCGCATAGTGGACGCTGAACTTGGGCTAAGGTCGCCATCCCGCCGCATGTTATAGTGTAAGACTGCAAGTTGGGCCAGTTGGTGGGGATTCATCTTGAACTTGGTTAATGGCAAAACACTAGAGACATGGACACAAGGAAAGAGGAAACGCCGCGTTGTTCGCTTCCTCCTTCTTTGCGTCCGTGTCTCTAGTTCTGCGCTGTTTACCAAGTTCGAGATGTTATAGTGGGATTGAACACCACGGTCGGACTCGATGGAAACACTAAGAGCACCGTGTCGCCCCTGTAGCCCGGCCGCCAATTTTCTCGGGGTGAGCGTAAGCGAGGAACGTGGTATGACAGCCTAGTGAGGCAGGAACGCGTCACAGCGCTATTTTTGGCTTGGATGGACGCTATGAGTGAGGCCGACGCTTCGGCTACGGCCGCCACCTCGCGGTGTGTTAAGGCGTCGATAAACTTGCACTTCTATTGAAAACGTGCCGAATGGGACGGACGTGTAGCAACACGCGCTGCAGGTGCTAATCGCGAAGGCCGGCAGTAATTATGAATTACTTTACCTCACCGCTCCAAGAGGGCGAGACCACACCAGTGACCAAGAGCACTGTGACAGGAAAGCGTGAGATATAAAAGGCGCGCTTGTAAAGCCAACACAGTCTGTGGCCGTGGCGCAGTGGATAGTGTGCTCGCAAAATGTTGCAGCGTACCGAGACGTCGGCGGTTCGATCCCCGTCGGAACTTTTTGTAGCGTTAGCTACACTGGCCTAGCCAAGCCCGTTTCGCGTGGCACATCAAGAACCGTGCTGCGCATGCGCGAGGATCAGTGATGTCACACACCGGAGCCGACACGTCCCGCGCCCTCCGCCACCGCCCGGTCTGCGAATTCCAGAGGAGTGACGTCCGCCGCCGCCGCGTGCTACTCACCGCCGCGCCCATCTGCGAATTCCAGAGGAGTGACGTCGTAGCCGTGGTAAACGCGCAGCTAATCGCATTCACTGTGCAGTCGCCGTCTGACACTGCGCTGGAGCCGCCGCGCTTCTGACTGGCGTTTGCCAGTGTGGTATAGCCATGGAGAAGGAAAGCGCAAATGCTGCTCAACAGCGCAGAAGAGCGGAGAAGCTTGACTCATCGGATCCCGAAGTAGTTGCCTGGCAATTAGCGGTTGAGCGTAGGAGGAATGAACAGAAGAAGGCTAAACGTGCTGCGGAGACACTGGAGCAAAGGGACGAACGTCTAGCAAAGCGGCGTCGCCAGGAGGCTGAGCGACGTGCCCGACCATCCCTGCAGCAACAGCAAAACGCCGTCGATGACGTCAAGGCTCGCCG
This sequence comes from Rhipicephalus appendiculatus, assembly GCA_030522465.1. Taxonomy (NCBI): domain Eukaryota; kingdom Metazoa; phylum Arthropoda; class Arachnida; order Ixodida; family Ixodidae; genus Rhipicephalus; species Rhipicephalus appendiculatus. The sequence goes on from JALIZH010027776.1 coordinate 54,341, forward strand.
ATCGACTGCATATACTGTGAAACTCAGCGAAAGCGCCAGTGCGACTCGGACCTTCCAGACGGACTTCGTAAACAATCCCGTTTGGATATGTGTGCGACGTGTGCGAAAGACTATGGCACATGAAAGACTTGACGCCGCTGAGTAGTGCCATGCGTGAAACGTTGAGTTTAGCGGGGGCGCCTCAGTGGGCTGAAACCGTGGCGCGGGTTTGTACTACGTGCAAGAACTTTCTCGTTAAGCAGAAGATTCCACTCTTTAGCGTTACCAATGGGTATCGTTACCCGGCCATGCCGCCAGGTCTACCGGTTCTGAACGATGTGGCCGAACGTTTACTTTCGCCACGCATTCCCTTCGTTCAGATCCGTCGTCTAATGAACTGGAGAAATGGTCAGTTTGGCATTAAGGGACCCGTGGTGAACGTGCCGGTAGCCACGGACGAGATGCTAAAGCAGTTGCCTCGCGGCTTGGCAGACGATAAGTGCATAGTGGTGAACAAAAAGAGGAGAATGTTTGCCAAGACTACCTATCTGTCGAACATGGTTTCTCGCAATGTGCTTGGACAATGGGTTGAGGTACTGAGAGACTCGCCGCTGTATAAGCACTACGGCATAAACATTGACGAGGGACGTTTGGGAAGCCTGTATAGGGAAGCCGTCGCTCCAGACGAAGACTTTAACGTGGAGGCTTGTCCCGATCTCGCCGATTTAGATGATCCAATGAATGTGGCCACAGCTTTGACATTGGACCAGCATAGTTTGGTGTACGATGAAGACGCGATCTTAACCATGGCACCGGGAGATGGCAAGCGACCTGTCAGCATCTTGTATGATACCCATGCTGAGGAGCTGTCTTTCCCCCAGATATACTTGGGCCAGGCTCGTTGTATAATCCCCAGAAGCTAAGCCTACTCCGTTTTCCATTGCATCGAGTGAGATTCGGAGGAAAGATAGACGGGGTGCTTTGCCGATGCACGTACTGTACATGGCTATGAAGGTGTTGCGTCACCGTGTTTCGTCGCAGATGACTATGATGTACCGGAGCAACGCGACTACTCGTGGTCTGACCAGACAGGATATCGAAGATCCTGACAAGGTTAAACAGTTGATTGAGCAGGATTTGGGATTCATGGAAGGTGTCCCAAACACTGTGCAATGTTGGCACAAAAGGAAGAGCGAGCTGTTCGCCATGATTAGGCAGCTTGGGAAGCCGACGGTGTTTCTGACGCTTTCTGCATCTGAGGTGCATTGGCCGAAATTGCTCAAACTGCTTGCGAAACTGCAGGTTAGGCCCCAGGAGTTGGGTTTTGACGAAGACGAGATGAACCGGAGCTACGCGGCGACGTTGGTGAATAACGATCCAGCCGTGTGTGCGATTTACTTTGAACACATGGTTAGGGTGATTATGAAAGTGCTGCGAAACTCCCGGACTAGCCCATTTAAGCCGTACCACGTGGTGGAAAGTTTCAAGCGCATAGAGTTTCAGCATAGGGGTAGCCCCCCATGCTCATCTGCTCTTGTGGCTTAATCAAGCTCCGGATGAAGAGGTGCAAAACAACTTCATGCCAAACACAGTGAGGATGGCAGAGCACCTGCTGTCCGTGGATCACGATGCTTTGGAGCGGCCGAGGTGCCAGGAACACCAGCACACACACACACGTGCTATAAAGGTGGTCGTAAGAAGTGCAGGTTCCATGCGCCGTTCTGGCCGATGCCGAGCACTAAAGTGCTTACTCCGCTACAGGCCCCTGCCGACGACGACGAAACCGGTTTGAAACGGTATCGCTTCCTGAAGAACACTCATGATGTGTTGCATAGTGCTCTCGACACCACTGCCTACCAGTCCTTCGCTGAAATGCTTCAACATCATGGCATACGTGACTTTGACGAGTACGAAGAAGTGATTCGCAGTGGACTAGCCAGGCCTACGCTGCTGCTTAAAAGAGATATGGATCAGACGAATGTCAACCCCTTTAACTCTTGGATAGCCTCAGTGCTGATGTCTAACATGGACCTCCAAGTAATTCTTGACGTTTATGCCTGTGCATCTTACGTGGTGGAGTACGTGAACAAGGCTAACCGTGGCGTCTCCAACTTGGGCAGAACCATTGAAGCTTTAATCGAACAGGACCCATCGGCTCAGCTGTCGTTTGAAAACGCTATGCGACAGCTAGGGGTGAATATGCTGAATGCAATTGAGATGTCGGCCCAAGAGGCTGCCTGGTTTCTCCTGCGATTTGACATGTGTACCACTAGCCGAGACGGTAATTTACGTGAACACCCATTGGCCAGAAGAGCGCCATCGGAGCCGCAAGACGAAGGCCGAGTTGGAGGAACAGGGAGTGCTGGCCACGAGTTGTGACATTTGGAACAAAACACCGCTTGAGCGGTATGAAGACCGTCCAGTCCGAAATGGAGGGGGTGACGTTGGCCGAATTTATGGTCGAGTACAATCGCAGTAGCTTGAGGAAGCGTCAGAAGCCAGCCGTGCTTAGGTGCCGAAACTACACCATTGACGACGTGGTAAACTATAAGAGGGAACATGTCATGCTGTACGTGCCGTTTCGCAAGGAATTAGACATTCTGGATGGCAATGCCTTTGAGAAAATGTTTGACGATAACAAAGAAGCCATTATGGAAATCAAACAGAGGTATTCTGCTGGTGTAACCGTTTCGGAGTTGATTTCGGCTTGCGAGGCGGTTGGTCGTTCGGAATCAAATTAGACAGACAAAGTGGAACACCCTGAAGAGAGGCCGTCTGCGGTGCCGACCTTGGTGGACATGAACGATAATTCCGACTTGGTCCCCGAGGAAGTGACGACGAAGACGCAACAGAAGGTGGTTGCAGCCACGTGCCCTGGAGTCCTGCCGTAGAGACGACGTTATGCCGTTAAGCGATTTCTACGCGCGCATGAGGCTGCTTAACGAACGGCAGGCATCGTTGATACGGGAAGTGATAGATCGCGTGACTGACCAGACAGCTAAACCGCTGCAGATCTTCTTTACCGGGCCTGCTGGCTGTGGTAAGACCTTCACGTTGCGCCTCATCATGGACGTTTACAACCGGTACTGTCGTAACCGTACCATCTCGTACGGGTATGGCCAGGAAAACAGTGCGATGAATGCGTACGTGGCCTGTGCAACAACTGGTAAAGCTGCCGTTGCATTGAACGGCGTAACCGTACATTCGGCATTCAAGATCGTTATGACCAACAGGAGGGAGGAGCGGGGACTTGCATCAAGTAATTTGAATACGTTTCGGATGCTGTTTCGCGACGTGAAGTGCATCATTGTGGATGAGGTGAGCATGCTGTCGTCGGACCTTCTCAGACAAGTGGCACTTACGCTTGAGAGAAATCAGGGCTTCACAGATGACGGAGCCGTTCGGAGGGTTCGACGTAATCTTCTGCGGGGACCTTAGGCAGCTCCCTCCGGTGCGAGCAAGTGAGGTATACAAGAGACCGCGGAGCGGCGGAAGCGTCTACAGTACGTCCGTGCTACCGTGGCACCGCCTCTCATACTTCCCTTTAACCGAAGTGGTTAGACAGAGTGATGCAAACTTCTCGGGTCTCCTCACCAAGATAGGCGACGGAAAGGAGTTGAACCGCGACGAGATTCGTGTGCTTACCGATCGTTTCGTCACTCGTGAACAGGCTGCTATACAGTGCCCCATGGCAGTCCATCTCTTCTTCAGTAACAAGGACGTCGACGTCTATAATAGGATGGTTGCTGAGTCTTGTGAATACAAGCATGACAGTGTCGCCATACACATGGTGACTGGCCATCGGAGCAGACAAGAGGAACGTGAGGCACTCGCGAGGATCGAAGACCTCAGTCGTGCGGAGAGTGGCAACCTGCCATCTGTGGTGACGTTCTGTACGAAACGGCCGTATATGCTGCTGAAGAACATTGATGTGACGGATGGCTTGGTCAACGGCATGGTCGGTACGCTAATGGAGGTTGAGCTTAACGTTGACGATACGCCAAAGAGAGTTTGGCTGCAATGTCCCAGTGGTGTGGGAACGTTAACCAAGGCCAAAGTGAGCTACCGTTCTGGCGTGAGGCGGTATACACAATGGGTTCCGATCGAGCCCATCACCATGTCGTTTGCCATGAAGGGAAAAGCCTTGAAGCATGTATCGGTGCGCAGAACCCAGTTTCCTCTCGTTCCAGCAAGCGCCATGACGATACACAAGTCGCAGGGTGGTACCTTCGACACTGTGGTATATGACTACGCTAAGGCTCACCCTCAAAAGCTGGTCTACGTTGCCCTTAGCCGTGTCACTACCCTCCAGGGCTTGTATCTGACCAACGTGCAGCAAGACCATACATTCTACCACCATGTTAGCAATCCAGATAACGCTTTGGTATCAGAATATGAGCGCTTAAACAAGCACGGCCTGGACACAGCATATGCTCGCTGTAGAGCCCTGATGACAAACCCCGCCACGGTGTACACAGTCGCCCTGCTCAATGTCCGATCGTTGATTTGCCATATGGCGGACGTTCGTGGTGACCGCCTCTTGACCACTGCTCATGTTCTCCTCTTTACAGAGGTTGGTGTTGCCACGCGATCACAAGCTGTCACAATCCCGGAGTTTAGCATGGTTGCTTATGCCAGTCGTGTTGACGCTACCAGAAGCTCGGGAGTCTGCATCTATGTCAGGAATGGGATTGCTGCCAGTGAACTGCCAAACGTAGCGGTGCCTAAGGGTGAAGCCTGTGCCGTTCAGCTTGACGAAAGTGGTGTGATAATCGAAGCCGTGTATATGTCACCGAACAATTCCGTTAAAGACACTATAGACGTAGTGGCTACGTGTATACCTAGTCGGGCGGCAAGTGAACTGTGTGTGGTGGCTGGTGACTTCAATCGTGCTCCAGACTCTCTTTGTGTTCCTTTGAAGGACATGTTTAACCTCGACTTAGCCAGTCTTCCAACTGCACAGACGACCCAATGGGGAAGCACCATTGATCTTGTCTATCAGAGACAGACAGACAACTCCAAATACTGTGTTGGGGCCATAGAGACGGCAGCGTGTTACTTCACTGATCACCGAGCCGTCTTTGTGGCAATAGAGAAGCAACGTGACGTTGAGCAAAAATAAATATACATGTGCCACATAATACGTATACCGCGTGTGTGTCATTGGAGCAGCAGTAAGCATGACAATCAAGCTAATCCTAGACAATCTAGACAACCAGGAAAGCTAGGAATAATCAGCTGAACCTTTGCTAACGCTACGTATATCCTGGCATAGCCGAGCTAAGCCACTGCAATCGATCCCCGTCGGAACTTTTTTTTCTTTGACATCTGATCATGCACATATTTTCGACGTCATTTCCGTGACGGAATACGTCACTGAAGTCTTGGTGGACCCCGGCATAAAACCCTTTCGTGTTAAAAGACAGTTTCCATCGCGGGCAGACGGAGCAAGCAGGCAAAAAGGTTCCTGGAGTGACCATGGAGGCTCTTGGTGCACCGTGGCGCTCGTCTTTGCGGCCTTGGGTGGAACTATTATGTTTTCGGGCGGCTTCCTGTTCCGTTCGGTGGTATCTCAAGCGAGCCGGATCCTGAGGGCAACCCCGCAGACACCCTTCTGGCATTACGACGGCCATGACGCCGACAGTTCGTTAGGGGCCGACGACCACGTCTATAAAGCGTACGCTTCGTGAGCCGAACCTTGCTGATACATTGGCCCTAAAGAACTAGAAGGTGTTCCGCGAACGTATGGACACTCGCGAACGTATGGACACATGTGTTATCCGACGCTTCTCTGTGTTGTATATAAACGTACTGTCCTCCCTCACGTCACGTCTCCTGTTTCAGCTCCTGGTCCCACGAACCTTCACACTTGGCGAGCCTGCCAGGATTGGCTGATAACATCTAAAGCTAACGCTCAAGCTCAGGTATGTCGGGCTGAGACACGGAATTGGACAAATTATGCCGGTTTGGCAGGAAGACTGAGCTGGAAGATGCAGAGTTAAAAGCAAGCGAGATTGAGCCATCAGTGAGCGTAAAAACGTAACGCAGCAAAAGCACAGATGACACAAAAGGTGCTACTTATTCAGCAGGAGCGTGAGGCAGCGCGGGAAAGAGCAGCTAAGCAACAGAAACTGCTAGAGCAAGAGCAGAAGGTTGGGATTCAAGCAAATGCTACTAGTGCCCCGGCTACCGAGAACTCGACTAGCGCAAATGCGTCCGTGTCGCAAAATGTTTGCAGCCCGCACAATTTAATGAAACGAGGAACGACTTTGACGCCTACCTTCAGAGCTTTGAACGCGTCACCCTTTTTCCGGAGTGGCCGCGAGAGAAATGGATTCTCTCATTATGCCTCTGCATGACAGGGGAGGCGTTAACCAGTGGCGTAGCCAGGGGGTGGCACACCGTGCACGTGCCCCCCCCCCCCCCGAAATTTTTTTTCGCCATGGCATACAGAGCGAAAAATGACCATTTCAAGGAGGTGGCACCCCCGAAATCAAGGAGGTGCCCCCCTCCGAAAAAAATTTCTGGCTACGCCTCTGGCGTTAACCATCATTGGTTGTATCGTATGGATCCGTCCGTCGCCTTATATTGCGACACGCTTAAAGGGGCCCTGCAACACTTTTTGAGCATGGTCAGAAAACGCTGGCGATCGGTAGTCGAGGCTCCCGAGAACACGCGAGCCAAATATTATAGCGCAGCACGCGGCCAGGAATTCACCATAAATTCTCAAAGTCAGCTAAAAATTGCTTTTTCTTTTCTCGACAAATGACGCTGCAAGCTCAAAAAACACTCGTCACGGCCATTGTATCAGCCATTGGCTGATTTGAGCATGGCGCGCTCGATAGTTACTCGTGCCGCCGCGGGAGGTCGCGACTTTTCCACGCGTGCGTGCGCGCTATCGCCCTGAGAAGCCGCGTATTCGATGAAAAATAAAAATAAAAAGTGCTCAAGGCCACTAGGCGCGCGTGACGTATTTTCTTCCCCCGTCCCATCCCTCCCTGCTTAGCTTCCAGCGCTTTCGTCGGGACGAGAGAAGAGAGAATGCAATTGCAGCGTGCGACAAATCTTTGTAACTCCACTCGTACTGGACGGATTCTAAAAATTTTTGCGGCGGTGAATTCGTGAGGCAATAAGCTCCTTTAGTGAATCAATTACCATGGCTACTTGAAAAAGGTGTTGCAGTGCCCCTTTAAGAGCGCACTCCTGCAGCGGTCTCACTACACTGCATAGTAGTACAGAGAGAAATTCCGTGCGGCGAAACCTGAGGACAAGAAGACTGGTACGCTGCCAGAATAGCTGCTTATTTTGTGTTTTTAGGGACCTGATTATCGGCAAGCAATTGATGGAGGGTTTTCTCGCGAGAGTGTTCCATAAGGAGAGGAACTGCCGAACGCTGCAGGAGATAGCGCCGACATCCGACAAATTCATGGAACCTTTCACTTACTAGTATCTCAAAACCTTAAAATGTGCACGGAAGCTCCTCCCAGGCCCGTAGCCAGGGGGAGGGGGGGGGCCCTAGGGGCCCCGTCTCCCCCCCCCCCCCCCCCGCCCGCCGAAATTCGGATGGATAGGGTGTTTTACCGAAGAAAAATATTGAAAATAGGTATTTTTCAAGGCCTTCAACCAGTGGGCCCCCCCCCGAAAAAAATTCCTGGCTGCGTGCCTGGCTTCAATGTATGCAGATTGCGCGAAATTCTTGTGTGTCGAACTGTATCTGCTGTTGGCTTTTAAAAGAGAAATTGAGAAGGTGAGGCCTAGCATGCATATCATTCATAAAATTTTCGCGCAAGCGTATTGCATTACACCACAGGATTGTTTTCACACAGCTCTGTAATGACCGACTGGGCAACCCAGTCGGTCAATATTTCGGCATCTTGGTAGAGCGTTACAAGCGCGAAAGCGTACTGGGCCGACGTGGACAAAAGAAAAGGACAAGACAAGAGCAGTGCACACAAGCTCGTGACGCACCAAATGCGTCTCGTCGACCCTTTCATCACCGTATGTTTAGGAGTCACCATAGTTGCAGTACTAGATACCAATAAACTACAAGCGACTTGTCATCGTAGACTTCATCGTTCTTTGTATGTTCTCGGAGACCGTGTAAAGTTCCTTGACGAAAGATACAAGGTATAGCACCGGCCAAGGCGGACGCAGCGGCTCTTTCTGTCCGTCCTTCCTGCCTAGACAGTTTGCTTGATATCTAGGTATCCCTAGGGAGCCTGGGGACAGTTTCCCCAGGCCGGGTGACGTGGGCGCTGATCCCGTAGCAACTAATCCGGCGCCGCTCAGTCGCGCCGGCGGCACGCAAGCCGGCAGGCGCGTATAAAAGCGCGCCGCCGGGCGCACGTGTTTCGAGCCCTGGTCGTCACCCAGCAGAGGAATCGCCACTTCTGCGAGACCGCCGCTTCGGAACAAGAGGTAAGCCTCGTGCACGAACACCCTCCGAGATCACAGTTCAATCGCAACAGGCACTGCGTATTGGTTGAAGCGTTTTACGGGAAACGATAAAAAACGTACCTGGTTCGAACGCATGTCTTCTATTTGATCGTATACCCGAATACAGAAACCCTGGAATGTGCAGTACAGTTAGCTTACACCACAGCCTAGATTACAAGTGTTATTCGCCAGACTTGTCAGGAAGACAGTCATTATCGGTTCGGAACAAGTCGCGGCTATTTCGGGGAAGCTGTGTAGTCAATTGATTTAGGATAACCAATATGCCCTTCTGTTAGCAGTTAGAACCACACACTGGCCAAATTATATATGAAGGAGGTGGCAGAGATGCGTAGTGCACTGAGGGTAGTATCAGTGAAGATGCTGAACTGTGCCGTTCAAGATGTGCTTTCTGGCTCAAAGCTCCTTAAGGGTTTCTGTCGGATTGGCCTTCTTCTGCGCCCTGGGGGGCTGATTTGCTAACAAGAAGCTCTAGTATGGCATCCAACAAAAGAGGCCTAAGTGGCAAGAAAAGCTTGAAAACTTGCACTGACAGAAAACCACGTATTAACTTCCCGCACGTAAGGATGGCCGAGCGCTGTGACCGGCACTTTATTTCGAAGAACATCAACAAAATAACTCGAATGTCGTGTCAAACAAAAAAAGTGGGCGCTAAGCGTATGACCACATGTCTTCACCATCTTTTCTTTCGACACAGCTCGTGTTTTTGTCTTTTCTAGTGCGCGGTCACTCGCATTGCCGCCAGCATCTCATAAAAGCTGCTGTAAACAGGTGCCGTGGCTATGCCTCACCGATCCCTCTTCAGGCGTTTCAGCACCCAGTTTTGCATTGGTGTTCAAATTCGGGCGGGTATATGCTGCATGATCACACCTGACCTTTCGTTTTTTTCATACGAGAGCTTCGCTCAGCACACGTATCTTCTCTTGGTGCTCATTTCAGGCGAACGTTTCTTTGCGCTATTCTAAAAGATATGCGATTACGCCGAGCAGCAATGCATAACTGTGATCGGGAAGATAATGTCGCGTCACAGAATGTCCGGAATGCATTTTACGCTCGTGATGCTACACAAAACGATTTTATTTGCAACACAGCAGCAACATTGAAGACTATTCGGAAGAGTATATGTATGGAGCTCGCTTCATTAACTTGCTTTCAAAAGTTATTTTGGCTTTCATGTGGTTAAACTGCATTGAGTGAGGACGTGGCAAGTTAGTTGGTCCAGTTAGAACGCCTTTAATTATTTTTTTCTGTAGAGCAACTTGAAAACTACACCAGGACCACGGCACTTCACATGGAAGACTAAAGAAAACGAGTGTGATAGCTGCACGCACATCAGTTTTCGCTGATCTCCTAGTTCGTAAGTCGTCGGCAGCCATGGCTCTTAGCCACGAGAGAAAAAAGTGGACTTCATATGAGTAAGTTTGAAGCTAACTGTAAAAGTACGCGTGTTTATGATGGTTTACAGTGAATTAAGATTTGGCCATTGATTGTGACTAGGCTGATAGCAAAACGGCGCGTCGTGTGGTACGGTACTTCCGGTTTAAGTGCTAACACACGGTGTGTGCTGTTCAGTGTAATCGGTAAGGAAACATGTGCTCTACTGGGACACCCTTGTTACCGGTAGTCGAGTGATTGTGTTCTTGAATTCTTTTTGCGAATGATTACAAGATATCACGTATTTCACAGAACGAGCCAAGAAGTGGAAATGGGAAACACGGGGAGCAGTGAGATGGTATCGAGCGCGGGCGTATAATACGGTTATGCTTTAAAACGCACAATAATATTTAGCTGAATTAGCTTGATTTATTATTTTTGAGCGCAGACGGTGGCTACCTTTGAATCACTCACACATACGAGCACATGGTACCAAATGTCAACATGCGTACGTTCCCAGATCGCTTAAGGACTTCCGTCAAAAGTATGTGTACGCTGCCCGATAAAGTACGCCGATACAGAATACTTGCATTACATATATTGCATTGCCTACTCTCTGTTAAATTTGTGGAAACTGCTGAGCGCGTGACAGGCCAACGGAACAAAACGGCCGCTCAGCTATAGGCGTTGTAGCACGTAAAGCGATGGATGTTGCTTCTGAAGCTTCGAGTTGCATGGTATGGCGTCTCTAGTATTTCAGACATGGAAGCCTGAAGTGCCGATGCCTCCTAGTAAAACTTGATAGCAAATGTACTTCTAGTGCGCGGAATGTCGCATGCATTGAAACACAATGTCCGAGTGCGCGAGGGAACGACATCCCACGCAAAGTAATATTCAGAGGCGTGAAGGAAAAGCCAGGAAAATTCTGACAGTTGGTGACGTTTACAGCAACAAACATTTTACTACTGCCATTCACTATACCTAAATCGAAACGCTATCTTTGCTGCAGAACAGTAAAGAAACGATTTTACGAGTTCGCTGCAAGAAAACAAATTACGCGGATATTTGATGGCACTATAACGTGTAGCAAACTATAAGCCACAAAGCGTGTTCCAAAGCTCTCTTTGCCGCAAAGCAAGATGCATGCGCCCGGAGGTGCATGTCGCTTGAATGAAGAAATGACAGCTTACACCTTTATGTGTCCAGTAGTGTCTGCATTTGTTATTCCACTAAGCTGCATACCATTCCAACGTATTGTGCTCCAGCTATTAGAAAAGGGGACCGCGACTGCTAGGTGGAACACGTAGACGGCACTGGCAAGAATGCCTGCCGGTACGGCGACGCGTTGTCTCGAACCGGAAGTCAATGCAGACAGACGAACGCCGCAGCACGCAATCCTTTGCGAGAATCCTTTGCTGTCCACCTATGCAACGGAGCTAGCAGTGGCGTGGCCAGGGATTATTTTCGATGGGGAGAGTAGGTTACCACCCTTTAGGCATGTCGTGTGCGTATATGATCTATGAGAGTCTTGCACTCCAGGAGCGATGGTTGAACAATGCCGGCTCAGATGTTATTTTAAGCTCCTGTGGCACGACTTACCACCTGTTACCACCTGTCATTTATGTTTTGTCATGCATAAATGTCGCACCGTACCAATTTTTGAATATATCAAGTTAAGAAAACGGCCTCAGGAGCACTAGGGCCATGGCGTGTAAATCATACTTTTCACGACAAGTTAGTCATGATGTTCATGATATGACCAGTCATTCATGTTCATCATACAGTCATGTTATGCCATACCAAATTTAGTATAAATCCCATTAACGGTACGGCCAGGAGAGCACAAAGTCGTAGGCGGATAGATAGATAGATAGATAGATAGATAGATAGATAGATAGATAGATAGATAGATAGATAGATAGATAGATAGATAGATAGATAGATAGATAGATAGATAGATAGATAGATAGATAGATAGATAGATAGATAGATAGATAGATAGATAGATAGATAGATAGATAGATAGATAGATACGCTCAAAGTCGCCGAAGTTCGCTAAGAAATGCTTCGCATTTAAAAGTTGTCGACCGTTACGGGGATAGAACGGTTCTTTTCTTGGAAGGGAGGGTAACGCTAGTGAACAGTAACTAAAGGAAAGCACACGGGCCCACAGATGGAAGAGCTCTAGCAACTCTTTCTAACACGAAAGTGTTTTATGCCGGTGTCCACCACGGCTCGGATATGGCGTTGCAATATATACACTAACAGATGGCAAATAAAAAAACTTTACAAGAAAAAGTTCCGTCACCAGGACTCGAACCTGTGTCCTCTCGCTCCGCAGCGTGCGGCGCGAAGCTCTTCGGCCACAAACTGTATTTTCTTCGGAGTGCTAACGGCGAGCTATTTATATACACCAACTACTGTCGGCCACACTTAGAGATCGGCGACTTCAGCGTGTTTTCGTTGTGACTAGCTAAATGCCGCGAGGGTGCGTTTTGAAGGTCGCAGCTCCGCGCGTTGCGACGCGCGCGCTTATCTCGTGGTCGGGGCGATTTGTACGTCTTGTGCTGACGTTGAAGTTCCAGGGAGCACGAAGGTGACATCGCTCGCTGCAGTGGCCGCGTTTGCGGAAGTAGCGGACTGTTCTGACACAAAGAGGTAACTGTGGCCGTTGTTAGTTCGCACTCGCCCGTGTACTTAGATTTAGGTGCTGGTTAAAGAACCCCAGATGGTCGAAATTTCCGGAGCTCTCCACTACGGCTCTCTCTCATAATCATATCCTGATCTTGGGACGTTAGATCGCAGATGTTATTGTCAGTTCATGCTCGTCCTGTGTATACTTGTGTGCTCATTTCGTGCGTCCTTCGTTTTGTTTGAGCAGCACGCTTTAAGTGTCGAGCTGTGACACTTGTTAGTTCGCTCTCGTCCTGTTCTTTCCGTGCGACCTTTCTGCTTGAGGAGTGAGCTGCAAGTTTCGAGCTGCTTGCCGTTCTTCGCGTGACATTTAAATTGGCTCTTATAGCATTCATTCCTTTGCCCTTGTGGCGAAACAATGCACAATAAACGCTCAACAACCTCTGCAGAGACACGTTTCACTTTCGTGTTTTACCGATTCCATATGACGGAGGGATCAGCCGCGTTATTTTTTATCGAAAGTCCGCCTTACATAAATACATCGCTTTTTTGTCCACGTGACAATTTCAGCGCACTGACGAATTTAAGAACACCTATTCTTTTTGTGGCAATAAATGGCGTTCTGAGACATTTCGCCTCTTCGATGATTACGGTATTTGCTTCTATGATTTCTCGAGTGCACTTATCTTTGTGGCGGCTGATTATGCTACATTTTGAATAAACGGGTGAACAACCACATTCACTGCAATATGCAAGTTGGCCAAAATTTGTGCAATGATGCACAAAAGTAGGCGCATGCCCTGTGGTAAGCGGCAAGTTGATCCCGCCATAACATGTGTGGTTTACAATGTACCCCAGCCGTTGCTACATAGGACAGACGGGACGCTGTTTTAATGAGAGGGCGCGGGAGCACAGACTAGCCGTTCGTTCCCACACGGGTGGCCACCTGGACATACACTGTAGACGATGCGGATGTACGCCGAACTTAAGAGAGACAGTAATCCTGTACAACGCTAACGAAAAAATGGAAAGGGAAGCAGTAGAGGTCTCCTTCTTAGCTAGTAGTGACAAACTCGTAATTTGCTTCCAAAGGAGCTGCAATTTTTAGATAGTTTTTTTTTGTAATCACAGCTCTTGGTCCTATTGGACAGTGCCTATTTACCAATTTCCACTGTCTGCGCATGCCATTGCCGATAATTATTATTCCGCACATCACTTTCGTCAATGTTTGTTGTTCGGCGGTTGCACTGTAGTCTTTTCATACGATATCTTTCTTTCATTTTTTTATATTCACATCTCAGGTTGATGTTTATTCATATTGAGCTGCTTTGGCCTTCAGTATTACAGTTGAAGTTCGCGCCCGTCCTGTGTACTTCCCATCGCCCGTGTTTTCTTTTTTTTTTTTTTTTTCGCGCAGCCTTGCAAAATGTGTTCAACATGTGCGTTTATAGATACACACACGAAATTGGAAAATTTCGGGGCAGGGGGGGAGGGGGGGGAGGAGTTACCAGCATTTAAGCAGCACATTGTCGACTACTGACGTCCATTGATTATTCTGCTGAATTAAGTGCAGCTGGCGATACATCGCTGATATACTTCACGACATTATTACTACTACTGTTGTAAATAATGCACTGTAAGAACATTGGCATACTGTTGCAACGCACGCGCTGATCATTATTATTAGGATAGCTGCCACTCTCTCATGTACTTAATTTAAAATGAAAGCATAAGCACGTCACACTGAGAAGACTGCACGTCAGTGCGAAACGAACAAGAAGGCAACAACAGCTAACGCGATACAGCAGACGACTACTGTCTCTCTGTCTGGTCGTTTCTCCTTTTATCGCGATAGCGTTCAAGAGCATCGTTACGCAGAAATTGCGGCGTCGGCGTGGTTGTTGGGGAGCGAAAAATCGGCGTTCTCCGTGAGCGAAAAAATGCGAAATATGCAAATAAATGAAATAATAAATATCGTTGGTTCGAGTGAGAAGAGAGCTCATGCCTTCTGCGTGGCAGGCTGGTGTTCTACCACAGAGCCACGCCATTACTTGAAACTGCCCGGGGGAAACACTGTGTGAATGTCATGTTGTGCGAAAAGTCTCCCTAACGCGGTAAGATTGCGTGGCAAAAGCGTAGAATCGCGCCAGGCGTCAAAACACGTGGATTGCGCAATGATCGGGTGTTTTGAAGGCCCACCCCTTACAAAGCGCTCAGACACCACCAGCAGCAAAGGCATCAGCACAGTGAGCAACTGCGTAGGTTCGCGTGTTGCCTACGGACATGTAGTGGGCCCTTCGTTGATTCGCAAAATGAAGAATTGTGGCCTAGTGGGCACTTAACAGCTGTACTTGCAGTAGGCATTCTTGGATAGTTTGAAACGGCCAATGTTGGGCGCACAGACATTCGTTTCTTTGCGGCGCGGCTGAGGCATGCGCCGAGAGCCGAAGCGAGGCTAGCAATTGAGAAGGCGTCGCACGGGGCCCGGTTACGCTATGCAGTTCTACTCTTGAAGGCGAAGCTCAAGCGTCCTGTAATTTTATTGCGATAGCAGTTATATGGACAGTATCGACGAGTTTTTGCCGTCCGCCGTTGCGGTCATGTCGCGTATAAAGTCCAAATTCATAACATCCCCCCAGCGCATCTTACCTTCTACCCGCGGGTAATAGCGCGCGTGCTGGGGCGGCGAACGCGGCTGAGATCAAACAAGCCGGCTCATCTCCGTCGCTCCGAGGCGCATGCGATAAGATCCCCCCCCGCCCGTTAGACCGGCCGTCAAATGCTCAAGCAGCGAGGAAACGCCCCGCTCGTCCTTAACGAGCGTGAAAAGACGTGAAAGGGGGGGGGGGGGGGGGGGGTTGTCCCTCGAGCAGTGACTGCACTTTTGATTTTACGAGCGCGGTCGTCGCTGGCGCGCGCGTTATCTGGCTATCTCAGCAGCCGTCAGCGTGCTGCGCTCTCAACGCGAAGGGACCATGCGAAACGTGTGCCTGGAGCGTCCGTATTCTCTTACACCAGCGTTTTGTAGAGTTGCGTGAGATCGCATCCAAATGAGTCAGCCGCCAGCCTCACTTCGTATGACAATACAATTTGTTGTTATCGCATTGCTTCATCCTTGCGGCGAAACTGTGACTTTTTTAGCTAATTAGCTATCATCATCAGCCTGACTACGTGCACTGCAGGGCAAAGGCCTCTCCCATATTCCGCCAATCAACCCAGTCCTGTGCTTTCTGCTGCCACGTTATACATGCAAACTTCTTAATCTCATCTGCCCACCTTATTTTCTGTCTCCCCCCTCACGCGGATGCAGCGATGGCGTACAGGTAGAGAATCAGCCTTGCATGCAAGAGGTCCGTGGTTCGAATCCCGGAACGGAAAGTTCCCCACCGAATTAAAAAAAAATCAGCGTGATGATGGAATTGCACAAAAAAGGCCGGGGTGCGGCCTCACTGGCGACCACAGTCGGTAATGCAGTCCCTCATCAGAGCAGCGTCAGAGCATCTCTACCATTTGGAACTATTGAAGAAAAAACGTCGATGGTGGTGGCCCATCGGCTGAGGCGTCACAGCCTGTCGAGAAGGAAAGAGAGGAGAGGGCATGCCCAGCCGGCTGCCTGCGTGAAAATTGGGGGGAGGAAATGATGTCATGGCGGCCATATTCACTGGGCACAATGGCGGCGTTGCTATGGTTACCGCTACACCAGCTACACAGCCTACACTGCACAACAGCAGTGTAGGCTGTGTAGCTGGTGTAGCGGTTAGCGGCGGCGGCATGTGCGCCTCCATAGGTCTCGTACTGAACAATGGCGGACGATATCCATGCTTTGTGCCCGCGTTGTTAGCCACGCTGTGTTCTCCCGGCGGTTATTGTACCTAGCAACGTTTACAAAACCTGTTGTTAGCCACGGGGCCTTCAACAGTGCGTGAAAGGAGCGTGTATATTCACGTGCCGAGCAGCGGATGACGCCGATGAAGTATTCGAAGTGCTCAGCGAAATCGGGTTTAGGCACCGTGACAAAACGGAACCACGACGAACGCCTTGCAGGTCAGTCACGGTTGTGTAGTGTTCCTGCTTGTGACAACGGACGAAACAGTTGTGCTCCGCTAGACGAAATGAGGACACCATGTGCACATATGTATAGTTTCGTGTTCGATTTGTGTACAGTAACTGCTCGCTTGTGCGCATTAAAACATCTTTTCTGTTTTCGCTTCCTATGCTCGTCCCCTAGCAGTTTACTCTCGGCGCTACAGCAACCGCGTTCAAGTGTCACTCGTACACCTGCACCGTGCACAAGGTCGACCACCGCGGTTGCACAATGGTGATGCCGGTGAGCTTTTACGTGGAACACGAGCACGGTGACCGGGCGCCGCATGAGAAACGGATTGCAACCGTAGAAGGCGGCGCACGGCCGATCGTGTTGTCTGTACAGTGCGTGAATAAATGTCGTGAAAACATTCACACCACAGTCAATGCATCTAGCATGGCCTTCTCTTGTGTTTGCTTCCTTGCCGGCTCGCTGTTATCAATCGGACGAAATGATTTTGCCAATGGTATCGCGCTGGCCCACCGTTTTAAGTCCCATTCTGTTGGTTTCGGATAGCCTCAACACGCGTGCCGTGCGGCCCACGTGGTTTTCGAGCCAGAGAGGGAAACGCGCCTTATACTTCGCTTCTCACATCTAAACAAGAGAGGAGAATCTGCCCAGTCAATATGGCCGACTTCTGGCTTCACGGCTTCATAGAGAGTGACGTCAGGGCCTCTCCTTATCTTTTCCTTCCTCCGTGTATTAACCAACCTTTGTCGACATGGTCCATCATTTAATCAAAACTACAAATGAGCGACGTTATCCCACAATAGGGACATTTAGCTTGTATGTATACTATTTAACGTTACAGTGTTACCGGAATACGAGATTGCGTTTACCGTGTTACCGGAACGTATGTTTTTCAAACTTTTAGCTCCCCATTTGTAAACGTACGTACGTAAACGTACACCTTTACGTTTGCGCGAACCACTAAATGGTGAGGATAACTGCACTTAAACTATATTTGCTTTAGATATGACTGAATCATCGCTGCGGCAAAATAATAAGAGATGTTTTTGAGCGTGTAGAGTATCTCGGTATACGAAAAGGCGTGCAAAAAATATTGGGTTAGCGGACGACGATGTCGATATCCTGTGACGCTTCGTGCAACCAGTCATGGACACATTTGTTATCGCCTAGTGTTTATGAGAGAAAAATGATGAAAAAGGCAGCTCATTCGTAATTATTTCACTGCAAGGCATTTACACAAGAAGCAGAATGCACGATGTTTCTGCAATATCAATTTTGTTCTTGCCTGTTTCACCTTGACCCCGCTAGATGGCGCCACCAATACAGCCTGTCGGGGGCTTTAGTATTCTAGGGACCCTAGCTTTAGGCTCACACGTTTACGGCTTCGGTATTCTAGGTCGCTCTAGCTTCGGTAAGCCGGCTGAAACAAGGTGATCGCAATTCACATGCGCACTTCGGCTTATTTTTACTCAGCGGCAGGAGTCACCGCAAAGCGAATATCGCGCGTATATCCCACGAAAGAAGGTGATTTTCGAGGTAGGGCTAGCAGTATTCTAGGGACCATAGTAGGGCCGTAAACGTAAAGCCTATCCGGCGAATAGTTTACTTTCCGTAAAAAGTCTACGTTCCGTAAAGGCCCGCGCATGCGCATATTTCTTCCGGTATCCGGTAACATGGTAACGTAAAGAAGTAAACGTAACACCACGACCCTCTCGTCGAGGCTGCGTGAGGCTCTGCGGAGCTCCGCCCTCGATGAACAAACATGGGCGACCCAGCACGCCCGTGAGGACGGCGTCGAGGCAAGCCCTTGACGTCCCCTCATGGGGAGGCCTAGGCCCGGCCGCCTAAACTTGCTGGTTTTTTTTTATTAATAAAGTTCATTCCTCCTACAAGCTAAAAGCCCCTAATGACTATCACTTGGTAAACTCTAGCCGACATTAGGGTGCACAAACTAGTGTATTATGGTCACACGTTCAGCCGAATGTACTTGGTGCGGCCAATGTACGGCATGGTTGCTTGCTGCGGCAACAGTGCTGGGGAAGTTTTTTTATGCGCCCATTGCTTTTGGTTGCGTTTTCACGCAGAGGCTTTTCCACGAAGACCTAGCCAATCACACAGACGGCAGATGCCTGTACATGTCATCTGCAAATTCCTCTTATATCGGAAATGATGAACGCGTCCCAAATGTTTGTAAATAGCGGTAGGTGCCGTCGACATACTGAGGCGCTTGTAGCGACGAACGACGTGGACGCAGCACTGCGTCTATGTCGTACCTCTGTGTTCTTGTCCTTTCTGTGCTCTATAGGTGTTAAGACGGCCTCTATGATCACGTGACCACTGGCACAGCAGCTGCAAAGCTGCCTCCGAGAACAGCGCGTCGGGAACGTGGGAGGCCCCCCCGATGCGCTATGCTCGGAGGCAGCTTTGCAGCTGCTGTGCCAGTTGTTACGTGATCACAGAGGACGGTGGCGAGCTTTGGGATGGGCGGAGCACACGCGCCGCAACGTCACTACAAGCGCCTCAGTATGTCGGCGGCGCCTACCGCTATTTACAAACATGGAGTAGTTCTCCAGAAGTGGGGCGACGGCGTGTGCTTAGGGCACCGGAGGATGTACTGTGTCTTCTCCAAAGAAATGCCCTGCTAGTACGAGCGTCGATTGGTGCATTGGAGAAGTCTGCCTCGGGTTCATAACAATGTACATCACACTGGCGGGGTACTTTGCCGAAGCTTGACGCCGGCCGGTGCAAGAAAAGGTCGTCCAAGTATTCAGTGGCCGTCGTCTCCTCAAAAAGCACCAATGGGAGTGCTCCCGTTGTTGTTACACATTATGTGTAAAAACAAAGAAAGGTTGCTTGACTTAAGCTTTCTTAGTTAATACAGAGTCCCTTCATTTCATCTCCGGTATTATCAATGCTCTCCCTCTTTCCTCTGTGTCCTTGTGTATCTGTGTATGAAAATCAAATAAATAATAAATGTGCATCACTACTTGAGCAGCCAACTACCTTCTACTGGAAAATATTTCTATTCGTCGACTTTTCTCCTACATTTCCGGGGGCAGCTTAAAAAAAATGGTGTCGCCACAAGATTAAGAATTAAAATCAGCGCAACCGAAAGGAGGGGACAGAGGAGAGGACACAGAGCGCTGAGCTTCCAACAGTTTATTTCTTTGGAAAGCCTTCGCTTTTATACAGTTACACACTGTTTCAACTGCCATGCGCGGAACACAAACATGTCACAAGAATTCATCACGTGGACAAACCTAGCTACATTATTTCTTAATCAGTGAGAGCGACAGAGGGGGCACTTGCATCCTTTAAAGAAAAAATCTTGCCTGCCTCGATGATTTCGCGTGTGGTGCGATCTCTGCATTTGGCGACAATGCTACAATCTGAGTATCTTGGCCTACACCCACACGTGCTACAGTGAGCGGACAGCCACCCTTGCTTTGACCGACGAACATTGTACAGATGTTCTTTCAACCTTTCATTTAAACAACGACCCGTCTGACCAACGTAATATTTTCCACAAGACAAGGGCAGCTGATAAACTACGTTACAAAGACAAGCTCTGGACGCTGGGGCAAACATTTTGCACAAACTGTTCAATTTTTTGGGGGCTTAGAAAACCACTTTCACATTCACTCGCTGCGCTACTTTCTTCAGATTGTGCGCTATCTTATGCATGTAAGGAATTACAGCAAATTCTGTCTCTCTCTGGCAGGTTGGCCTACGTTAGTGTTGCCAGTTGACTGAAGATCACGCAACAAACTTTCGGCAACAGAAACTTGCACATGGTCAGGGTAACCGGGCGAGGCCAGCCTTACAGATTGCTCCTGAAAACGTTTTAACATCTTGTGCTCACAAGATTTGCGCGAAGCATTCGTAAAGCAGGATTTTACAATGCCTCGCTTAACTAGTTTGGAGTGCGCAGAATGAAACGGGAGAATTGGCTTATTCCCACGCGGTTGATATATCCAGCAAGAACGAACATCATTGAAGAAATAAACTGTTGGAACGACCATCATCCAAAGAAATAAACTGTTGGAAGTTCAGCGTTCTGTGTCCTCTCCTCTGTCCCCTCCTGTCGGTTGCGCTGACTTGAATTCAAAATCATGTTGTACCAACTTGCCCAATCCTACAGTCTTCTAAGTCGCAACAACAATGTATTTTATTGCAGTAGCGATTATATGGACACTCGAGGCGCACTATTTCCGTCGGCGTCATGTTCCTTATAAAGTGCAAATTGATAAGGTCGCCCCGCACGTTCTGTGTGTGAGCAAAAGCTTCCAGCTCAACCAGAGAGGAAACACGCCCGCCGGCTCCGTCGTGCGAAGGAGACTCGGGCTGCAACTGCGCGCTTTTAAAGGCCGAGATATGGTCCGACGTAAGTTAATAGACAGTTATAGTTCAGCGGGCTTAGCAGGATCAAAATGCGCGTGCGCAGTACGCTAAATGACCTGTAGCGTTTACCATAAGAACGCAGTTTTTCAGATTTAGCGTTTCCGTGTTTGCGTGGTTAACGGCATAGAGTTTCCTAAAATTAACTAGAGGGGACTCTGGCGCTGCGATCGTTCAGCCACCATGGGAATGATGGGTAGTACACGGATTTGCCTAGTATTCGTACTTACGGCTTCGAACGCACTTGTGGCTTTGTTTATTGTTGTATTTTCGTTCTGTTTCGGATAAAAGAATGGACCGTTGTGAACTTCGCCAGCCGGTTTGAATTCGTGAGCCTAAAAAGGTCAACGTGGTGAAGATTACCTGCTAACCCTTTGCTGAACTTCGTATTGAGGCAAAGCGGATTCAGGCCACACGGAGCCAAAAGAACGAAGACTAGGCAAGACTAGGCAAATTTGTGTACTACCCATGATTCCCATGCTGGCTGAAGCGCCGTGTGTTGCAGCTTCCATAGACACTAGCGCCAGAGTTCCCTCTAATGTATTTATAGGAAACTCTACGGTTAACGGAGCGTGCGTAAAACATGGCGGCGGTTTCGGACGCCCTTTTCGAAGTAAACTTAGCGTTCATATGGTTCTTTCGCAGCAAACGACTGTGTAAAATGGCTTCGCATTGCCTTCAGGTAGCTTCAACGACCGGGTATTATGGATACCTTAGCGTAGTTTCCAGATCGCTTCCCGTTTCGAACGTCCCCAGGCCTAACTAGGGGATCGGTGTTAATCAAACCTGCAATAGCAAAATTTTCGCTTTTGGTGCTTGGTTCATATTTACTTACTTTTATTATTACTAAAAAAAGCAATAACGTGTGGGATACATGCGAGCATGCTGAACTTTTTTTTCTTTGCATTATTTTTAACGCATTCACCCTCCGCTAGGTGACGCCACGGCCACTGCTTGGGCACGCAAGCGGTATCCCGTTGAACTAAAACGCGCAGTCCAGAACGAATGTTTGCTGCACGGTAACGCTATTACATTAACCCCCCCTATCACGCTAATGCTTAGCTATACCTGTCTAATATACGCCGGCGAAAAGTGAACAACTCTGTCTGACGACGGCGCAGTCAACGCGCCCGGCTGCCTTCGGAGTGCATGCGTCACCGGCGCAGAGCCTCAGAACATGTCCTATTTCCCGCGCTCCAGGAAGCCGGCGTTAGACCACAATGCATTGCACCTAGCAGCGGTAGTCGGCGAAATGACGGCCTCTAGCCCGCCTTCGGAAAAGTGCTGCTGTGTTTTATTCGAAATCTATTCACGATGACACGATTGTGCGTCTGCTCGAAAGAATTATAAGTTACAGGTGTGTGTACACCGCCAATGACATGGACTGCTGCGACAAGGAGAGAATAAGGAACGCCTTCTGTATGCACACTCATGATTCGCTTTAATTTCCGATGCAACTTACTTTTGGCTCCCAGAGCGATTTAACGCCTGTGAAGAAAGTCGTTTTCAATGCAAAGTCAAACTGCGCACAAAGCGAGGAAGAGCGCGCGCTTCAACCAAAAAGCACGGGTAGACGATGAGCTAGAAAAATGTACGAGTCAACCGAAGAACGCGCAGCCGCGGACAAGCTCAACGCAGAAAGTGCGCATGGGCCAGCATATTGACGCACCGGACTCCAGAAGGTGCGCGCATACAGCGTATCCGACTTCGCGAGTCATGGTGCGCGCCCAGCAGGTCGGGCTATATGTGGGCGTGGTCGTGCGCGCGCTATCTCGGCTGAGACCAGCACCTGTTATGCTTATTTGGGCCGGTTGGTGCGTGTCGAAGTAAACGAGAAACAGCGCGAACCACAGGACAAAGAGCAGAGACGGAGCAGCAACCAAATCTTTACTCCTTACAATGGAACGCAGATGGGTCATGAGAGGACGTGGGGGAGAGGGCAACAGGGACAAAGTATCTGACCCGGAAATTTTTATTATTTATTTTATTTGCATCTTTCTCGTTTTTTTCGCTCACGGACAAGATGATAATTTTTCCCTCACAACCAACGACGCCGGAATTCTGCGAGACGAGCTCTTTAACGCTATCGCGTTAAACAAAAAAAACAAGAACGCTACATCCCATCTCCCTCGGCGCAGTGTGAAACAGAAACTACGACTGGGCGCTATAAAAGCGTCTCCTAATAATTAACCGTCGCTCACTGGAGCGAACGAGGATACTAGCCGTGATTAGTGGATGGCCAGCTACTTGTTGCTAAAGGAAAAATAAAAACAAGATGTAAGGCGTCAGCACTTATTTAACGCTGAAAAGAATGGCTTGCTCTGGACACCTTGAACAAGGCCCACGCAGCCTCGAGTGCCCTTTTTGCCTGCCCAGCGCCCGGGCGTCCATCAGCGGCCGAGTGAGTCACCGTCCGTCACCCTCCATTGGCCAGGAGGGGCACTTGGTTCCCACGCGTGCTCCCACTTCCGCTACTAATACATCACTGCGGAGCGGAAACACATTGAATATGAAAAGTGCCGAAATGTTCTTCTGACGAGAGCACCGAGGTTGGCTTTTCGGTTCATCGTAAGCTGGCCTCTAGGGAAACAAACGAGCACAACAATGAACAGACCGACGCAGGCGCTTTGTCCGCTTCGTCTTTTGTCCCGGTTTGTCCCTACGTGTCGCAGTGTGGCGAGGCTCTGGGTACAATTAAGTTGAGAAATGAAGCGAGTTCGGAAAGGTGTTATATACACTAACAATTTAGTGTAAGCCCAGCGCGACAGTAAAAGAGGATGCGAAACAATATTTGTTGCGAGTGGCTGTTTTGGAGAAGAATATGAGCAATGAGAATGAGGGAACCGAAAGGAAATGCTGATCGCACTGTGGAGCGGCTGACGCTTGAGGAGTGCCCAGGAGGAAAAAATTGCAGAGCGAGGGAACCGCAGGAAAGTAAAATTCGTTTTTCCAAGTTCGTTTGACGGGAAGCTTACTTTGGGAACATTGCGGCATTGGCTTAGCCGAAAGGAAGGGTGGAGTTCAAACTCCCCTCGAAATTTATTATTAACTTACATGTGTAGATACGCATGCACGCATACAAACAACTCAAGAATGTAGATAGAGTATGGTTGAACCCGGCCCCGAAAAAAGGTCTGGCTACGGCCCTGGCTCCCGGGCTTGACCGAATGTTGCTGCTGCGGTAAAGTGGTGCAGTGCAGCTCGCATGTCATAAAGCAAGGGTATTTTATGTTATTTATTTATTTAAATACTCTCATTGCTGTTGCGGTGTTACAGAGAGGAGTGGTTATTACAAATTAAATATGGTAGTCTTGAATGATGCATGGTCAGGGTTGCTGGCGATGGAGGCCGGGAGGCGATTCCATTCAGATGATGCCTTCGGTACGCAAGAGTGGAAGTACATGTTGGTCTGGCACTTGGACTTTTTGCTATGGCCGACGCGAGGTGGTGGCGATAACAATGAGAGTTCAAAATTCGTCAAGTATATTACGAAAGAGGCGGGCCTTCTGTTACAAAGGTGAGGGGGGGTCTAGAAAAGTTTTTATTGAAGTGATACTAGCAGAACGGGAGTAATTGACAACCATGAAACGAGCAGTACGAATTTCATTTCATTTTTATCCATCAAAGACCCCATTGAAGGAGTATTGAAAGATGATGCCAGAGTATTTGTTAACGAACATCTCTGTCCCGCGTTTAAGCGTCTTCTTTCGCTTGCGTTAGCAAGAAGGCGTGAATATCAATGGCGTTTTGTCTGGACGCGAAATGGAAAAGTACTTGCGCGCAAAACTGAGGCTAGCAGCGTAATCCACATTGCTTCAGAGGCTGACCTTCAAAAGATAGCGTAGAGGGTGGTGCACGAGAACCTCCAGTTTTTATCTGCCTTTTGACTGCACAATGTATCTAGAATTTAGTCTACCATCTGAAATTTATCTGCCTTCACACGTGACAAATATTTCTGCGCTTCATATGAACTCACGTTCACTCGCTCATAAGCAAGATATTCTAGCTGTGTTTCTTGCAGAGTTTACTTTTTCATTTGACTTGATTATGTTCTCTGAAACATGGTACCACGAACACAGTGAAATGCTTATCATAGACGAGTACAGATACTTTTTTGTGAATCGCACAGGAAAACGGGGGGGGGGGGGGGGGGGGCGGTGTTGCATTGCATGTTAAGCGCGGCATACAGTGTCATGTGCTTGAGGACTTCACCTGCACCTATGAAGTGCTCAGTGTTAAATCGGACAGCAGTCTGTTTGTCGTGATTTACCGACCGCCTACTGGTAACATCTCTAATTTCTTAGAATTCATTGAAAAGCTTTTAGAGCATGCTTCTTTTCTCAATTCCAAAGTGCTTCTTGATGGCGACTTCAACATTCACATGCTCGACGATGGCACTTCCACCCGCGCAATCACTAGCCCTATGAATTCACTCGGTTTCGGCAGCGTTATCACAACGCCTACTCGTGTGACCGCACCTAGTCAATCGGCTCTTGATAATTTTGTCGTTAACGATGGTACACGTATTTACTCAGCCGGTACTATCAGCTATGATATCAGCGACCACTGCCCAATATACGTAGCATGCTCATTTTATGGAGTGGAGTGGAGTGGATACAACTTTATTAAACGTCCGGCAAGTTTTAACGCGACCCGGGCTTAGGTCTCCCATGGGGGGAACGTCAAGGCCTTGCCTCAACGCCGCCTCACGGGCTTGCTGGACTGCCCACGTTTGCATGCCGAGGTCTGAGCTGCGCAGAGCGGTGGCCCACCTCGACGACAGGGTCTCCGGAGTAACGGCCATCATTCGGATAATTACACTACACTCCCACAACATGTGTTTGAGTGTTGCTGGTCCTTCCTGGCACAATTTGCACGTGTCGTCCTGATGTTTGTCCGGGTATATACGTTTTAGGTGGAACGGGTTAGGAAAGGTGTTCGTCTGGAGCTGCCTCCAGGCGACGGCCTGCCTCCTGTTTAGTTTGGGACTTGGCGGTGGGAATATCCTTCTGGAGTTAAGATATGCTTTTGTTATTTCATTATAGCTAGTGAGCCTATCCCCGTTCTCTGCGAGGTGTGTTCGCTATTGTGTGAGAGGCGTGACCCTGTTCGGCGCGGCGGGTCATGTCTCGCGCCGTCAGGTGAGCCGTCTCGTTTAGATTCGGGAGCGCGTCACCTGCCGTGGTGACGTGAGCGGGAAACCATATGATGGTCGAGCTGGCGCTTTGGGGCCTGCCCGCTTTCGTCAGAATGGCCAGGGCTTCCTTGGAAATTCGAACCTTTGGCGTAGTGTTTTATTGCTGTTTGGGAGTCACTTAGGACGACTTCGCATTCTTGATCTGTCAGGGCCAGTGCGATGGCTACTTCCTCCGCTATTTCCGAGTGTTCCGCGCGTACGCTGCATGCGATTCTGGTTTTGGAGGCAGTGTCGATCACTACGGCAGTGTATTTATGGCCGTCGGCATATTCGGCAGCGTCGACAAAGCGCGCATTCCTCTCCCTGGCAAAAGAACGAAGCAAAGCCTCCGCTCTTGCCTTTCTTCTGCCTCGGTTGTAGTCGGGGTGTACGTTTCGAGGTATATTTGCCACCGTAATGGTGTCCCTGATTTCGTTGGGGATTTGAATTTTCTGGCCGTGCTGGTTGTGGTAAGTTATGCCAAGCTTGTTCATAATTTGTCTGCCCGTCGTGGTGGTCGTCAGGCGTTCAAGCTGCGAAATGCGTTGTGCTTCGGCTATTTCTTCCAGGGTGTTATGGATACCCAGTTGAGTGAAAAGCTCGGTGCTCGTCGATTCCGGGAGGCCCAGGGCGATCTTGTATGTTTTCCTGGTGAGTGTGTTAATTTTATTCTTTTCAGCGACGTACCAGTTGTGGTAGGCGGCTACGTAGGCAATGTGGCTGATAACGAATGAATGGATCAGTCGAATCACGTTTTCTTCCTTCATACCCGCGTGCCTATTTGTTATCCGCTTTATGAGTCTCGTGGCACTGGTGACTTTGCCTTCGAGCTTCCTGACGGTTTCACCGTTAGCTCCGTTGGCCTCAATGATCATTCCGAGTATTTTGATCTTGTTAACTTTGGGGATTGAGTTTCCATCTTGGGTGTATAGGCTGATTTCCTCGTACTCCCGGGGTCTCGTGTAGCTCTTTGGCGGCATGCCTCTACGCGTGGGCCGGTAAATCAGTAGTTCAGATTTGCTCGGGGAGCATTTGAGTCCCCGTTCCCTGGAGGTAATCTTCGACTTTGTGAATAGCCGTTTGCAACGCGTACTCAATTTGTCCGTCACTGCCGCGGTCCGCCCAGATGGTGATGTCATCTGCGTACAGCGCGTGGTGGATTCCTTCGATTTCCTGTAGTTTGCTGGGGAGCCCCAGCATGACGAGGTTGAACAGGAGGGGAGATATAACTGAGCCCTGGGGGGGTGCCTGTGCTTCCCTGGGTCCTTTCTTCGGACTCGTGGTCGCCGACCAACAGGGTGACTTTGCGGTCGTTGAGAAAGTCCTTCACGTAGGTGTAGGCCCTTTCTCCCAGGTTCAGGTTAGAAATTTGTTTTAGGATCGAGTCGTGAGAAACGGTGTAGAATGCTTTTTGAAGGTCCAGCCCCAGGATAGCTCTGGTATTTCTTGTATTGTCATCAAGGATCTGGTTCTTGAGTTGTATCATCACGTCTTACGTGGACAGGCGGGATCGAAAACCTACCATGGTGTGAGGGTAGGCCTCTGTCTCTTCGAGATAGCTGTCAATACGGTTCAGGAAAGCGTGTTCCATTACCTTGCCCTACGCAGGACATGAGAGAGATTGGGCGCAGATTCTCCAAACTCGAGGGTTTTCCCGGCTTGGGTATGAGGATTGCCTTGGACCTCTTCCACTGTTGCGGGATGCGGCCTTCTTTCCAACACTTGTTGACATATTCTGTGAGTTTGGTGATGGATCTGTCGTCCAGGTTTCTGAGCGTTTTGTTGTTAACTCTGTCCGGCTCCCGGGGCTGACTTGCCGTTGAGTCTGTGGAGTGCCGTTCTGATATCCGCCTCATTGAAGTCTTCGTCTAACCTGGAGTTCGGACTGCCGGTGTACCCGCCATGCTCGATGGTCGGTAGTTGCGGAAGGTACTTGTCGAATAATTTCTGGACGATTTGCTTCTCGCTCGCCGACCCTTTCTCTCTGTGCAAAAGTCTTTGCATGTCATCTCTTTGCTTTGGTTTGCTTTGGGTTTCACCAAGCAGGTGCCTGAGCAGAAGCCACGTACTTCCGTTGTGGAGTTGGCCATCTGCGGCGTTGCAGACTTCGTCCCACTGTTGCTTACTCAGGGTTTTGCAGTGTTCTTCGATTTGTTTATTAAGTTCGGCAATCTTTTTCCTTAGCTGCCGATTGAGTCTCTGGCCTTTCCATCGGGCTTGTATGGATTTCTTGGCTTCCCCAGAGGTGGGCGTGGCGACTATCTATCCTCTCCGTTGGGATTTCAGGAGTGATGGCTTGCGTGGCCTCTCCGACGTCTCTGGTCAAGTCCGCGATTCATGAGTCAATGTCTCCTAGCGGCTCATCGTCTATCCTGACGTCCCGGAGCTTGCGGAATTTGTCCCAGTCTGTCCATTTGAAGCTTTTGACCGGGGGAAGTGGTTCCCACTAGGGGTATCTTGATCTCGATAATCATGTGGTCGCTCCCCAAGTCTTCCAGGGTGTTTCGCCATGTAGCCCTTTCGATGTTTTTGATCATTGTCAAGTCCGGTGTGGTATCTCTTGCAACCGAGTTGCCCGTTCGCGTTGGGGCGCTCGGGTCTGTGATGAGCGTATATTCCAAGTCTTGCGAGTCCTGCCATAAGTTTCTGCCCTTGGTTGTGCTGTGGCCGTATCCCCAGGTATAGTACGGAGCGTTGAAGTCTCCACCCACCATCAAGGGGTTCACACCGGCGAGCTCGGACGCCTTTCTGAGCAAGGAGAGGAAACGCTGCCGTCTTTTGGATGGGTTGCTGTATACGTTTAGTAAGAAAATGCTATTCTTTCGCGTTCGGTTAGGAATTATCTCTATCATAAGATGCTCGGCCTGCGAACCTTTAATCTGGTGTTCTACGGGTACTAGACCCTTTCTGAGCAGCGTGGCGATGCCTCTATCTTTCTGAAATTTAGGGACGAGCGCGTGGTATCCCGGGATGTTGGCCGACGCGCCCACAGTTTCTTGTAGCATTATAACGTCGGGCTTGGGTTGGATGTTTCTTACATATTGTTGTAGGACCAATTTTTTCCCTGCTAGACCTCTGCAATTCCACTGCCAGACCAATAGCTCCTTATTGTGTCTGGCCATCTTGGGGTGTTAAATAGGGAGCTGTTGAGAATGTGGAGCAACGCGCGGGGCGCGCATCCATCATGGGAGCGTCCGGGATTGGAACGTGATTTACGCTGTGAGATGCCGCGTTCGGCTCTGGTGATAGCGACAGGGTCGGTGCCCGCATCGCACATTATATCTTTATATCTTTATATCACAAAAAAGATGCTAGTGAGGCATATGGCGAGTTCCTGTCCGTTTTCACTCGTCTTTACAATTTGTCGTTTCCACTCAAAACAGGCAAGGTAAAGAAAGGTATTAGAAAGCCTTGGGTGCAGCCTCAACACGTTAGCAAAGTTAGGTGTTGGGCTAGTTGGTTTTTCATGATTAAAATACTGCGCTACAGTTACTGCGGTGGGCACATACATGAAAGCATAAGAGCCATGTTTTAATACTGTGCAATGAAATCTGTTAAGGTGGTCAAAAATGTGATGCCGTTGGGAAGGCCGTTCCAGTCTGTTGCTGTACGAAAAAAGAATGAAGACGAGAAGAAGAAAACGTGTGCGCGCAACTTGTTGCGTGTCGGGGGGAGAATGTATGGTGGCTTGCCGAGGGAGCTGTGAAAAACCTGTGAAAAAGACAAATGCTAACAGTGCGGCGACGAGAGGCGAGTAATGATAATCCGGATTCTGTTTTCAATGCGGATATGGTGACGTCATATGAGTGATTAGAGTGAATAAACCTCGTAGCTCTATTTCGAAGTGGTACGAGTTGATTGTTGAAATATAGTTGATGGGGGTTCCAAATGCGGGGGATGCGTATTCTAATTTCGTCCTAGGCGAAGAGACTGATAGGCGAGTACTTTTACATTTTCAGGGGCATGGCGCAGATGGTGTTTTCAGAACCCGAGTGTTTTATTGGCAGATAAAATTATGTTCGCATTGTGTGTCACCCAGGTTCAATCACTACAAAGGGTTACTCTGAGATATTTGTAGGAAAGGACTAGTTCAAGGATAGCGCTAGCAATTTGGTAAGAGAAAATAAGCGGAGTTTTACGGCGGTGGAAAGAGACAGTCTTGCATTTGTTAGAGTTTAGTTCCATTAGCCAAAGGTTACACCATTCTTGCACACTTCGAAAGTTGTTTTGCAGAGACGTGTTATCGGAAACGCTGTTAAATTTACGATAAATTACGCAATAATCTGCAAACATACGGAAGTTAAACGATACATGCATTGGTAGGTCATTAATGTAAATTAAAGACAGCAGTGGACCCCTTAGGAACGCTGGAAGTTACGGGGGTAGCGCTAGATATTTGATTATTAACGAAGACTCATTGCGAATGGTTACTTAAGAATGCTTTAATCCATGCTAAAATATCGGGTTTTAAATGTAATGTTAAAACTGAAGCGCGGAAAGTACACAGCGGACAAGAGAACGCCCAGGACAAGCGCTATCTCCCAACTATCATTTATTAAAGCAACACACAAATATATACCTGCCAAATGATATCACATACACCTGCCAAATGATACCACACCCCCCTACAGCGCATGCGCTGTAGGGGGGTGTGGGACGCTCCGTAGAGTAGAAGATTCCTAGAGTAGAGAAAGGGGGTGAGCGTAGGAGAGAGAGGGGGAGGGGACGCGCATGCGCTGTGGTGGTGTGGGACGCGGGAAGGAGGGACGGACTAAGCCCCCCTCCAAACACATGCAAGCAAGATTAAGGAATGGGGTCAACCTGGGCGACAGACACCACCTGCCTAGTCATTGCTAAGCAGCCTCTCTGTGCTCTCGGCCATGACTCAAGGAATGGGGTCAACCTGGGCGACAGAAACCACCTGCCTAGTCATTGCTAAGCAGCCTCTCTGTGCTCTCGGCCATGACTCAAGGAATGGGGTCAACCTGGGCGACAGACACCACCTGCCTAGTCAATGCTAAGCAGCCTCTCTGTGCTCTCGGCCATGACTCAAGGAATGGGGGTCAACCTGGGCGACAGAAACCACCTGCCTAGCCATTGCTAAGCAGCCTCTCTGTGCTCTCGGCCATGACTCTGGTGACTGTAGTAGTGGTTGACGGCCTTCATATTACTACAGTGTTGTGGTTCGCATAATGGGTGCTTCCCCACTTCATGAAAGTGGCCGGACGCGGGACGGACATAGCCCCGAGCATAAGATGCTTCGCATCTAAAAAGTGGTTAGCATCGAGGGAGTCCGTGATATGCGTGCAGATGATATGTTCAAGCATTTTGCAGGGCACACTGGTTAATGTGGTGGGGCGATAATTTAATGGGCAGCGTTTGTTACCGGAGTCTAGAACGACCTTTCCGTGTTTCCATTCAAGAGGCCTGTTGAAACTGACTGCGAGAACAATAAACACAGATATGCTGCACAAATGGGCTTTATTGTCTTTAAGAAGTTTAGGTGTAATGTCATCCACACCAGCCGATGACCAAAGTTTTATATTGTCTATTAGGGAACTAATACCGGATGGTAAAAATGCAATTGGTTGCATGGTACATTCAAAAGTGGCATGGGGAGCAGAGAACAGAGACTGATGCAGAGGCGGTGTTGAACACGTCGGCACATTCACAGTCTGTTAGGGCATCACCTGACTCGTTTGATAAAGTAATAGTGCGCGTGTCCTGTGGGTTAATGACTTGCCAGAATTTTTTCAGGTTATTCTTAAGCATGTTCGGCACATCAGAGTGAAAGAACGAGCCTTTGGCATGACGGATGGCTTCCAGATAAGCAGTTTTAGTGACTTTGTACTTATTCCATGCATCAGGTGTGTTACGGGACTTGGCTGCGCGGAAGAGCCGTTTTTTTTTTTCTAATCGTTTCAGTGCTTTATTGAACTTAGGGTTCGGCTGAATTGGAACAAATAGGGAGTTTTCGAAGAGGGGCCCTAATCGTTTTGGGGCCCCAGCGAGATAGCGTCGAGGCCACTACGCATGCGCGAGACCTAAACAAGGTTTCGGTTACGTTTAGGTTGCCGCAGACCTTATTCGAAAACTCTTAGCTCCTGCTTGACCCAAAGCGAGCACGCGCAAAGGGCTTGGGGCCGCAAACTTCTGGGGCGCCTATTCCAATAACTCGCTAATGTTAACTAGGGAAATGTATTTGTCTACCAAATTATTTAGTTTCTCTTTAAAAATACGCCAGTTTTCGCCTACGGTATGAGAAGGAAAGGTACTTCGAAAAGTGGGATAAAACTGCCCTAATTCATGAGTAATTGCCCTTATCATACAAACGAATAGTTTTCTTAACAATCGGCATCAAAAGAGGTTTGACAACAAAGTCGACTTTAAAGGGGTACTGACACAAAATTTCGCGGCCGAGATAGCCTGCTGGATCGATTCCCGTGTACATGCGTGTACCATCTGCAAAATATCGACAGCGAATAAAGCTTGGAAGGTATTTTATATGAATTTTGAAGTTCGCGTGCGCGATCCAGCAATATAGGCCGCACCTGGCGGCATTGACACCCTCGGAGGTGACCCGAGGTGACCCCCCCTACAAACAAGTTATGATGACGTCGTAGCCGCCATTTCTGTTTTGACGCGCTCGCCGCTGCATACCGCTGCGCTGTTGGTGACTGCTCGGCGGCTGCTCGCGAGTGTGTGGCCGCGGCCAAGAGGAGGCGCTGCCGCGGCGCACGCGTTGAAAGTTTTGTGTTTGGCGACACTACAGCTTTCCCGTTTCCTGCTCCCAAGGACTTCTTGATTTCCCTGGTCTGCAGTGACAGGCCACAATGCCGAAATCCTGCGCAAGTTTCCTTCTGCACGTCGATGTCGGGATCAGGCGTATCGCTGCATACGTTTCCCCGCGACGAACCTCGGCTAGGTGGCTAGAATGGGAGGTGGGAGCATCGGTGGCCGCGGAGTGTACCAGCAGATCATGCCAGCAGCGGCGGCGCTGCCGTCGCACCTTAGATCGGCCGGCCGCGGCGGACGCCCTGCTGCCAAGCTTTTAGGCGCGCTGCGACCGAGATGGGAGGAAGCTCCAGTGCTTCCAAACAACAATTTTTATGTGGAATACAGCTGCGCATTTTAATATGTGCGGGAAACTTTGCACAGAATTTAGCGAGGCCAAAACGATGAGCTATTTCTAGTGCCATGTAAAAGTAGGAGGCAGCATACGTCGGGATTACACTGCGTGTTAATTTCTATAGCCGTCTCAAACACACCGTGGGCGCAGGAGTCAGGAAAGGCTCATGTTTGTGTGCTTTGCTCAAGGGGGAGTGTAGTCGCCGAGATCGACGAAGCCTTCAATAAACCCGTTTAGAAGAGTTGCTTGTTGGGCAAGTTGGTATATACTGAGTAAAATACAAAAGCCACACAAAACGTCGAAAACGACGAAATCGGAAAAGGCGGAGCAGTAGAAACAGATACAGAGAGCAGAGACGTGGCACTAACAACTGAAGTTTATTTCGGAAACAACCTTCCTCCCAAGTCCGTACAACGCATGCGCAGATAACAAACCAAACAAAACCAAACATGAACCAAAAAGATACACCCGGCAGCTAAACAGAGTAAATCACCTTTGTGCTAAAAACAAACATTCTTTCCTGGTGAGATAGACTGAGGCCTGCGCTAACACATTTGTCAGGACCCAGTTTCCAGATATGAAATGCCTCAATAATCTCCCGTTCACGCTGCGTCTTAGCCTTACCTAAAATTGTGACCTTATCGAAAAGGGGCTTACACCCACATGACTTGCAGTGCAACGGCAAGTTACCACCAGAACACCAGTACTGGTGTTCCATCGTGTTCCATCGGAGCTAGGTTCATTCTCATCGTTCGTTTTTAGTTTCTTGCCGAGCACTTCTCCTCGGGATGTTCTGGAGTGGCGCTTCTGAGGAAGTTTCTTCGACAGGTAAGACGGCGTGTTCGGTAATATCTTCGGTATTGCGTCCTCGGTGAGGCATGGGCGACCGCGAGGAATCTTCACAACTTCTCCATTCACGATGTGGGTGTAGTCTCTTAGAATAAACCGTTCCTCGAAATGCGACACACACTACACTGACGTTTGATCGAGAATCTTGTCCGCACGTGGAACGGCCCGCTGCCATTCTTTCAGCCGGTTCTCATTGCTTGGAGCCGCAAAAACAGTTTTTGACGCCTGCATTTCTGGTTGAAACGTAACCCGGTCGAGCATCCGGGTGCGAAACAGTGCGTCTGGAGCTTCGCAGGCTTGCTCATCTTTATTCACGCCATGGGAATGCTTTAAAATTTCACCAACAACAGCACAAACGTAGCAACGTAGGCGTGCGCGGTACACGTGCTACGACGCTTCTGACCGGAGACATACCGGAGAGAGCGATCTAAGAAGCTACGTGCGTGCCACCTCTCGTTGGCATGAACAACTGACACAGCCCCCCCGTCACCTGCTGGCTGCGATGCTCCCACCTCCCCTTCTAGCCACCATACCTCGGCGGCAGAAGTGGATCGAGTTCATGTGCGCTTGTGGACGTCAGGAGTATCAGGACTGGTCCCCCGTGCAGAACAGTCGCGTTTGCGGGCTCCATTTCGAGGCGCATTGCTTTAACACAAAGGCGCCGGATTTGGCGTACGTGGGTCTTCCGACTCGACCCTGTGCATCCTCACGTCTGGTGCTGTGGTGTAGCTTTTTTCGGCACCAACAACGTGAAGGGCATCACAATGTTATGAGGTGATTTAATCGAATATTGAACGTAGAAAAAGCGAACGTCCTGCAGAACATTTGTGCACGAATGTGTCGGGTCTTACCATTGTACATTGCCGACGCGAGGTTCATCGTGGTCGTCGTCGCTGGTATCGCTGCCGCTTCCCGACGAAGCACTCCTCGCCAGCGGGTCAAACCTGAAGTGATTCGCCACGTCGAAAATTTCCTTCCATCCCCGCCGCAAGAAAATCGTCGCCATCAGACGACGATGAGCCCGACGATGACAGCGAGGACGATAACGGCGACGACATCACGCAGCGTGTGTAAGAAGCGAATGCAAGCAGACGATGCAGACCGCGCGTAAGTGCGCTGTGTGCTCACGTGACCGAGCGTTTCACTCGCTAGGTGGTGATAGTTGCACCCGGCGGCTTGTCGTTTTTTGGAGCTCTGTCAAACCGAAACTGAGGTCTGTGTCGGTAATGAGGAGCTTGTAATTAATTATCTGTCGCGCGCTGCAGCAGACGATGTGCCGTGTTATGACTGACAGGCCCCCAGCAACACATTGCAGCAAAAAAACGCGGGGCGAAAATTTTTGTGTCAGGACTCCTTTAAAAACCTTGTGGTCGCTGATTTCGGGAAGATACGTAATGGATGAGACGCCCTCGGGGTTTAAGACAAGGTCCAGAATATTTTGGCAGATACCAGTGACAGGTGCAGGTTGTGTGAGCACTTGAGATAAGTTAAAGTTTAGGCAAACCTCAAGGAAGTCGTTCGATTCCTTTGAATGCAGCCACTGGAGTGGGCGCGTTTGACCGAACGATACTGGGAAAATCAGTCTCCAAACAGAATCACATGCATGTTATAACGAATCAGGGTGTCTACCCTTACAAAAATGGCTGGTAACATTGAGTAGACCACCTAGTGACCATCTATTAACATTGGTGACCGCCTATGAACATTAGCGCGCGCTCTGGTAACAATTGTTAATAGACCGTCTAAAGGCCTCCTCCTTACTATATTATAGATACTATATTATGTAGACCACCTAAAGACCTCCTTCTAACTATTGTATAAAGACTATATTATTTAGACCATGTAAAGACGTCCTTCTATCTATTGTATAAAGACTATATTGTAAAGACATCCCCTGGAGGCCTCATTTATAAGTACTATTTTAAATTTACCTTGAAAAAATGACTTAGCTTTGGCTAAATGTAAGAAGTCATCGAACACTTAATATCTCCGCACTCCACTTCCCCTATGTACACGTGCGCGCGTGCGCGCACACGCACACACACACGCACACGCACACGCACGCGCACGCACGCACACACACACACACACACACACACACACACACACACACACACACACACACACACCAAAGCTATAAAATCAATATATACGAGAGGGGATATAATTTTGCACGTACCAACGAGGACCTACCCAGGTGTAGTAATAATGCATCCATGCATACAAGCCCTTGTTGGTACGTGCTGCTGCTTTATAAGGGAAAGACTCCGGCACCGAAGCCTCCGAATGGATTGGTGTGCTAACACAAATAAGTGCACACTCTATATATAGTGCTAGTGCCGTGCGTACGACTCGGGAAGGGAGCAAAGCATCACCGACGGCGAACCATTCCTTCTTTCTTCAGTTTTCCCTTAATGCTGTGATCAACAGTGGTCCCTAACGCAAATCACTTTTCTGCTGAAAAATCTGGCCATCAAAAAATGATTCTCATTCAACCGACTTCGTTGCCAATGTATTGAACATTCCCCAAAAGTGGAAATTCGATAACATCTACCATCAACCTCATGGGGCAAACTCGCAACGCATCTCTTTAGTATGCTTTTTTTGTCGCAACCTGTTTTACTAATACCTCCAACATTAGGACTCAGCGGAATATATTCCCGAACGAATATTTTTAGCGTAAGGCTCTTTTCTAAATACGCACGCTATGGCATAAACCGAACGTGACATATTTACATGACTACGTCCCTTACATCCTTTTAGGCACGGACTGTGATGCGCGCGCTCATAAACTACACAGACCAGTGAAGTGTAATACGCGTATTAGCTCAAATGATGTCAAATAATTTTGCCTTCTGATAGTAAACAACTCTTTCCTTCAGCGCTTCTCAGATGCTTTGAGAAGCAGTGCATTTATTTATTGCGATAGCAATTATATGGACACTCTCGGCTGCTTTTTGCCGTCGGCGTCGCCGTTGGCCGCCGCCGTCATCCCCCGTATATGTATATATATAACCGGCCCCGCCCGTCGTTCGTGAGCGTGAAAAGACGGGAGGGGGGGGGGGTTCCCTCGAGCGACCTTCGATTTTACGAGCGCGGTCGTCGCGGGCGCGCGCGTTATCTCCCCTTCTCGGCGGCCGACAGCGGGGGGGCCGGTGTACCCTTCTACGTGCTGCGCTCTCAACGCGAAGAGAATGTGGTGAGCAGTGTCCCTGGAGCGGCCGTACGCTCTTAAACCAGCGTTTTCTAGAGTTGCGTGAGATCGGATTCTAAAGAGTTAGCTGCCAGCCTCACTTCGTATAACATTACAATTTGTTGCTATCACATTCATTGCTTCACCCTTGCGGTGAAACTGTGACTTTTTATTATTATTATTATTATTATTATTATTATTATTATTATTATTATTATTATTATTATTATTATTATTATTATTTATTTATTATTATTATTATTGTTGTTGTTGTTATTATTATTATTATTATTATGATTTTATGAATGCGTCGAGCATGGCGTTCTTTTTCTCTTCGTTTTTCTCATTTTTTTTCCTTTTTCTTTTTTTTTGTACGAGAGGCTTTGAAACACCTGAAGTGACTTGCTGCGGACCGGCCGTGCTGTGGGGATACAGGCGCCCCATTGTCCCGAAACTGACCTCACAGGATGTTCTCAACCCTCTTCTCCTCCGGCGCGCGGCGCGCTACGTCACAGTAGCTGCCGTGTCCAAAAGACAACCTGTCCTGACCTGTTCGTGTTTTCCCATTTCGCCTAGTTGTCGCGTAGGTGCCGAAGTTTCACGTGGCTCACCCGTTTCTCAATTTCTCGTGTGCTTTTACGTTTGTGGATTTATTTGATTGAATGTGATACTGCGTGATTGTAGGCTTGTGATACCGATTTCATCGTGTGTGGTGAAGTGAAGCGCTTTGGAACTTTCCTCGTGTGAGCCATACGTGGTTGTGCACCTGCGACCTGGGCCGCTGTTGCGGCGAGATCCAGCCTGAGTGCCCCACTCCGAACGGCATAATTCTTCAAGTGCGGGCTCGCGGACATGAGTAGCCTGTAGGTGAAGTCGTAAAAATACCAAGGCGAGAACACCGACTCTTGGCATGAGTCCGCCACTGTTTTCGACACAGATCACCGCAGCGAGTAACCAGCAGCCCCGTGCTTCAAAGTGGACTCGCGAATTTCAAGCTACAGATAAGGCCACGCGTTGACTGCTCTTACCTCTCATCGAACTTTTCTTATCGCATCCAATTTATTCTAGACATTAACTATTGATCACCCTCTTTTGTTTATTCTGTTATTATGCTGTGCTTGCATTTCTATTCACGCGTGAGAGGTTTTCGTGCAGAGTTCGCGGGAGAGTTCATGTTTGTTATTTGTTTGAATAATATCTCGAGCTTAGAAGTACATCTGTGTGCTTCGGTTAGATGTAGCGCCACTTGCCGTGTTTTTTTTTTTCAAATGTGGTTCATGCCGTAGTTTGGGCTACTGAACAGTGACATCGCAGCTACCACCTCGTGAAACGCTAAAGTTTAGTTGGTGTTTTATAACTAGGGTTAATTCTAAAATTTAACTTTGAATTCGTTACTGCGGCTGTAGCAGGTTTCAGTTTCAGTTTATTTAGCAATCTTTTTCAAGCAATCGTGTTACAGCGCAATGTTAAAGTACAATGATTCAATATCTTCATACAATGGTAATGGTTAACACAAAAAACAAAGTGCAAATCATATTAAAAAGTGAAAAAGATGCAAGGACAGGAATTAAAAGCTGCTAAAAAGCAGCTTGACGGGATTCCTGACCCTAAGCAGATTGGCCGCAGACACGTGGTCATGTAGAAAAAAAGAAATAAAATACTTCTACTTTTTACAACAGTACAAAGTAGAAAAAAGCGTAACACAAGCAAGCAAAATATTCAGGAAATTTAGCAGCAAATTTCAACTGCAGATATAATGTAAAAAATCGGCAAACACTGAAGAATACGGTATACTAATGGGAGAACAAAGAAAAAATAGAAATGAACACAATTATATATATATATATATATATATATATATATATATATATATATATATATATATATATATATATATATATATATATATACGCTTCTAAAAAACTGTTTATTGGTGACGTTTCGCTCGGAGACCGATCTTATATATATATATATATTGTGAGGAATAAGCGAGACACAGAGAGAGCACCCTTGCTACGGGCCGGCTGTTCTTTATCTGCCTTCGTCTTTCTCCTTCTCCCGCCGCCCGCGCGCCCGAACTTCAGCGTCGTTCTTGTTCATGACACTCGGCCATGACTGCGAGCGCGCGCAGCTGCCGACAATGCCTCTGGTGGGCGGCACTGGCTGCATCGCAGCGGTCGGTCCCGGCCACGCAGCGACTCTGTCTGGAGATTTTCCAGTGTGTTTTCTGGCGGGCGGGATTGGCTTTGTTGCTGTGGTCTGTCTTGTCCATGGTGCGACGTCTTTTGGAAGCTTATTGACGACGGTTCTGGCGGGCGGTCCTGACTGTATCTGCATGGTAGCAGGATCCCGGAACGCTTACCTTTGTCTAGCGACATTTTGGAAAGCAGGACAGGAAATGGTGGATTCGGTAACGCAACATGCAGCCCCAAACGCGGCCGTCTGCGCAATTTGCACCAGGTCGAGGGACGTTTTCGTGTGCTCGTGGGGTCAGGTTCCCGCGCTGACTTGAGACGTGGCTTGTGTTCTTGCGTAGTTGTCGCTGTGGGGCCGCCTGGCGTCCTCAAGTCAGCAATTCTGGAAGCCGCGCTGTGTACAGGTGGGAGATCCTCGTCGGTAGCCGTTCCAATAGGAGGACACTTGTGCTGCGCAAGAAGGTCTTCGATCAAATTCATCTCAGACTTCTCACAGACCTTGGTGTCTTCTGAAAAGTCGTCTCTCGGCAAGTCATTAAGGCTCTTACGTTCAACCAATGAATGAGTCGCACGCAGATCCGCTTTCGTCTGGTTAGAGAGGATGTTGTTGGAATCCGTGGATAGGCATTTCGCATCAGGTGGTAGAACGGGCAGTACGACGTGGGCCGGTGCCTCCAAGTGCTCAAGCTGTAGCGGGCGTGAAGGCAGCTTTTCTGTAAGGTGTGGAAGGCAACCGCTCTCGGCCACCGGTTACCGTTCTGCCACCGGTTACCGAGGCAGGGACACAACACAGCCTTAGTCCGGTGCTTGTACCAGACCCAGCTGCGTAGCTGTCTGGCGGTGAGCTACAGCGTGCCGTTGCTGCCTCGAGGGAGAGCCCCTCCTGAGCTCCGTCCTCGTTGGAGATCAAGTTGAACTCGCTGGAGGTACAGGGAACCCGGCCGAGAGCGGCAATCAGGGACAGCACTCCATTCTGCCCAGGACTGCTGCCTCACGCCTTCGTACCTGTGCCACGCCGCGGCACCGTCCCGAAGGCGCTCTACGGCCAGGGACCATTTCTGCACCTCCGTCCAAGCCTCGAGAGCTCCTGTAGCGTTGATGGTCACCACCCAATGTTCGGCGGGAATCGTGAAAGCCGCGGAACTCCGGTATTTCGCAGGCGGCTCGCGATGGTGGGACGGCCGACGAAAATCCAAAGATCGCCAATGCGAAGCAGCCCAGCTGGTGTGAGAGCTGCATGAGGGCACACCTGAGCTCTCTGCGTTGCTGGGGTGAGGTGGCCTCCAGGTCGTGTGAGGCGGCTAGATCCAGCGTGGCGTTGGCGGCGCTCAATGCCGGCATGAAGGCAGGAAATAGCGCAGAGCTCGACGCCCTCAAAGCGTTCACCGTGCCGCGGAGTCGGGCGATGGTATGCCGCAGCTGCGCGGCGCTATTCGATGATACGCATGCGGAGCCCGTGGCAACGTTGGTGAAGTCGGAGGCGGTGATTGGGCTCACTGCTGTGGGCTCGTTGTCAGAGGGCGCCTGAACAGCACCCCTCAGCAGCTCAGGTGCCGATGGAGTCCGGAGTGAGAGGTAGTCGTCACGGGAAGTCTGAGCAGTAGTGCCCGGCAACAGGAGGCCACGTGTTGTCTTCGCGGCGCCGGGGCACGCCAAGGAAGCGTGAACGGCGTCCCTTGGATGCTCACCCGTGAGAAGAGTGTCGGGCACGGGATCAGTGTAACGGGAAGCGCACTCGACGTTCCAGAACGGCAGGAGCCCATGCGCCTTCTCAGACGAAGGTGCTAGCAAGGTTCCTGTCACGTCGTACCGTGGGACCACCGAAGAGGCATTGACGCCGTCAGCGGATGATTCGATGGGCAGGTGCAGCAGCGTTCGGGTCGTGTAGTCCATGATCGAGGAAGCGTGGACGGCGTTCCTGGATGGAGAGACCCGCACTGCCGACGACCCGCGAGGACACGTACAGGTGGCTTCAGCCGTATGGTTCAGATGTCGGACTGCGCCATTGTAAGGAATAAGCGAGACACAGAGACAGCACCCTTGCTACGGGCCGGCTGTTCTTTTTCTGTCTTCGTCTTTCTCCTTCTCCCCCAGCCACTATATATATATATATATATATATATATATATATATATATATATATATATATATATATATATATATATATATATATATATATATATATATGTATATATTATAATGATAACGAGCGGCAGCGGAGCTTTGGCTTTCGCGCGGGACCAGCGCGAGAAAGAGAAAGACGAAGGGCAGAATAGAACAGCCGGCCCGCAGCAAGGGCGCTGTCTCTGTGTCTCTCTTATTACTTTACAATGGCGCAGTTGTCGGAAACGAAGCCTTGAGGCGGATACCGCCTGTGCACGTCCGTCTTCGGCCTTGCGGAGCCGCCAGTCCAGGATCGCCGCCCTCGTATCCTGGGACATGGAAATCGTAAGCCTGCCGCCGCAGGAAGCACAGTTCGGCACGGACGGCGTCCAAGCCTCCTCGTCGCCCGCTTGCCTGCTGGCGCTACAAGCATCGTCCGGGGAAGGCGTCCAGGCCTCCTCGGCGACTCGACGGGAATCTCGCGGCGCTTGCATTCATTGTGTCGACCGCGCTCCCGGGATTCAGGACATCGCCGCCGCACTGATTGCTGCGACGACCACATACGCCGCGGTCGCCGCCAAGGGCTCCCCGGGCGGCTCACCCGACGATGCAGCGCAGATCATCCGCGCCGCCACGCACCTGTCGCAACAACTGGGCAGCTTGGACGTGTTCTAACTGCGGGTCCGGGACCGCCTCCGTGTGTGGCGGGGTCTCGGTATTTTCCGCGGACTCCGCCTCTGAATCCTCGGGTTCCTCACTCAACCACCTCACGGACCTCATGTCCGGTGACATCCTTGCTAGCTAAGGAGCTAGCCCGTTTTTGCGCGGGAACTTCCGGGTCCTGCCAAAGAACATCACCATCAGTGGCTGCAGGGGAAATACCGCAGTTCCGAGGGTTCCAGGATGACGTCTACGGGTGGATCGATACCATCAACTCGCTCGGAAACCGCGCATCAGGCGCAATGCCTTTGTTGTTTATGTAATTCAAAAAGGTTGGCATGATATGCTTAAGACTTTTAAGGCCATAATTCGTTCGCGAAAACGGTATGTGCCATCTGTCTCTTTTCCTTATGTTGTAAGGTGTTGCGGATGGCTCTTTTAGCTGACACAGTGTCAGGAAAATTGTTTTTACTTTTCAAACCATGTTTGTATTTAGCAAAGAGATTGAAATTGTACAGTTGTTCTACTTGGAGCACGTTAAATGTTGTGAACAATGTTGATGCTGTTCACTTGGCTAAATCTAATGCTACTGTAATATTTAAAGTTATTATCGTTACAGCGCTTTCTTTTATGTTAAAGGTTTATATATGTTGTTTTACTGCGCAATTGTGTCCAACTGTGCTAATGTTAATTTGTGCTCAAAATATTCTGTAAATCATGAGTGCGTCTGAAGTGTGTTCACTTAGTGTTTTTTTCTATGTTGAATAAGTGAATCGTGTGACTAGTAATGGAAGTCAATATCTTTAAATCAGTAGTGTCATGTACTCAAAAATAAAGATTTTTAATGCAACCTTTCGTCGATTTGTCCTCGCTCACGCATCTTCTAGATCGTGTTGTCTTCTACTGGCAACTTGTTTGTACATATACGCATGTTGCCGAAAGGCATGTGTTTGTATGCAGTGTTAGAATGCTAACAGAGTGCGTAACCACCGCTGCGGCTTAGCGGATGCGGTGCCCGCGGCTCCTGATCCGAAAGACGGTTGTTCGATCTTGGCCGCGGGGGTCGCATTTCGACGGCAAAGAAATCCTAGAGGCCAGCGGTCTCGCTGTGGGACGTTAAACCTTATAAACCGACCAACAAACCGCTAACAGGGTGCGTATGAGCGTTCCTCATTAGAATGGTTGTAACCAACTGCTACCAGAAGGTATACAGACACAGGTTACTAGATGGTTGACAAAATGCTTACAGACAGTCTTTGTTTTGAAAGAATTTTACTAGGGTGTCAAATGAACAATGTTCACAGACAGTTACTACGAGGTCACCAGACCACCTATGAACATGACTGTTCGAAGTTGTTGGCCAATTGCAGCCAGAGCGTTGACAGAAAGTTAGTAAAAAAGTATAAAGACACCCTTTTGATTGTTGGTAGGTTGCGCTGGCATTATTGCGTGGCTGCACAGAGGCTCGAGCGTCGACTGCGCCAGATGTGAGGGCTAAGCGTGAAGGCTGAGACGTGGAGGCGTCAGGCACAAGGTAACAAAACGATTTATTAGCGCATCATGGCGCGCAGAAGAAACGTGACCGTCCGTCGCGGCGGCGGTAGCGAGAGTGTCCCGGCCCTCACTTGGGCTTGGCGCTGTATCGGCGTAACAGTGCCGTAGGCGGCGCTAGTGATGAGCTGGGTATTGCGGGCGCTCACACTAGTAATAACTGTCTTTAGACCGTCAAGTCAACGTTACCAAAAATTTTTATAAGGGATAACGTGTATAACGAATCACTTCACATATAGCTTGTCTCAGCCAGCATGCTCGGGCGTTTCGAGATGTTTAGGGGCACACTGCGAAAACGCGACTAAATACCTCGTCGTTTAGCGCTTCTCGGACCGAACACTGAAATGTACAAACAAGGTCAATAGTGAAAGCTTCTGCGACTAATGGTGAAATTCCACTGGAAAATTTCGCGTAAATTTTTCTTGCTCCGCGATCGAGCAGTTGAATTTCACTGGTAGATCCGGAGCAAGTTGGCGTTTTCCGCAGCCAGATTTGGAGCTAACCGACAGGGTTTTTTTAGAGCCGGATCTCGCCAAATTAATTCAGACAACGCACTGCCGTCATTTCCGGTCGACACGCTTGTCTTGAGCGCTTTTTGAGGCGTTGCACTTGTTCAGATTCCTACAAATGGCGTCGTTCGCCCTGCTGGATTGCTTCTCAGTCTGCGCGACAGCAGAACTTCTGTTAGCATCCGTGACGACGACGAGTCGTACGCGCTCCGCGAAATAATGTTCTCGGATGTGCAAATCACGGAACATCATCGGGTAGGTTGAAGAAGTAGTGCACGTGCATATCTGGCGCGACGCATAACGTGAGTGACCGGATGCGTGCGACCACCTGGCCGGAACGAGTTTATGCATCGCTGGTCGGCCTAGATCGGTTGCTCCGCGCAGGATTTCGTTGCTCCTCGGTGCAGACCGCTCGAAATCTATTCGTGCAATTCAGCGTAAATTCACATTGCTGGTTATGTTTGTCGAGCAGCGTTTCTCAAAACTGCGTAATTTCGCAAGCGCAGTTC
The DNA here is from genome assembly GCA_030522465.1 of Rhipicephalus appendiculatus. Classification (NCBI taxonomy): domain Eukaryota; kingdom Metazoa; phylum Arthropoda; class Arachnida; order Ixodida; family Ixodidae; genus Rhipicephalus; species Rhipicephalus appendiculatus. Next base: position 99,108 of record JALIZH010027776.1, read on the forward strand.
GGAATCTGCCTGTGGGCCAATCTTCGGTAAAAGGAGCCGAATTGATCGTTATGAACAGCGTGTATCCACAGAAATCGGAGAAATTCCACTGCTCACCACTGGTGCTCCTAACATGAACAGCTAGCGCAACTGCGAATCGATAGCGGCGAGACGATGACCCCGAGTACGTACGAGAGAGGCGAGGAGACCCCGACGCGACGCAAGGCCTACATCAACGACGACGTGCCAGTCGAGAGGTGCGAACGCATCGTTGCGGCGCGAGTTTCTCTCTCTGGACAACCGTGTCGTGTCTGTAAATGTCTGTGCTTTAGCTCGCACCACGTTGAGCTGACAATCAACGTATAAACAACCTAGCAACACCTAGCGAAAGCCTAGAAACAACCTAGAAGCAATCAGACTAGTCTTCATGATCATCCAGTTTAGCTTTATCAAGCTTTGCGGGGCTTAGTAAAAGCTTCGCCAGTTATTATAGTGAAACCTCGGTGATACGATCACAACTCATACGAATTTCGGGGTGATACGGATTTTTCTTTAGTCCCGGCCAAGGCCCATTGGCTTGCAGTATTATGGAGTACGGTTATTGCGAACCGATTTTCACCCGACGACGTTTTGTACGAACGTACGCTACCGTCCAGGTACGAAGAGGTGCTGTCCGCGCTGTCGCGGAAGACGCGCCAAGCATGTGCGAGCGCGGGAATGCGCGCCGCACCGCCAGATCGTCGGTACGACGGTGCAAGAAACTGCTTTTCTTACGGTCAGCATAAACCTTCAGAGACGCGTCACGGCCTCCGAGATTGTGTGCGCGAGTCTCTGAGGCTTAATGTGCCGCTGTGTGCATTCGCGTTTAGATTACAGAGGGCATTGGCGCCATGCTTTTTACAGCGAAAGCTGTTATGAGATCACAACAAGGGTCGTTTTTGCGCCGTAGTTGTCCGCCGCCACCGCCGCCGCCGCCGGTGTCCGTAACCGATATCGCACGAAATAAGAAAAAAAATAAATTAAAAACACCTATGACAGTCTAGATTGTATAGCGCAACTGATTGACGGGACACAAGAAAAGGTACACACACAACAAAGTGCTAGTAGCGCTTTGTTGTGTGTGTACCTTTTCTTGTGTCCCGTCAATCAGTTGCACTCTACAACCTAGTCATGCTTTACCAACACTCCCAGTCTTCAACCTTAGCAAACCTATGACAGAATGGGAATCGAACCCGGGTCCTCTGCGTGGCAGCACAGCACTCTACCACTGAGCTGCGCCGCTTTTTTTTTCTTTTTTCTTTATTTCCGGTTGGACGTCACACACACGGGGACAAGAGAATTATATTACAATACACCAGAAACATACAAAACATGAACGACACAACAAAAAAGAGACAAAAAGCGGCCACGGCCTTCAAGGACTGATAATTAAAATTACGACTTAAAATTCCTTCATATAAAGCAGGGCTTCTACCCTTCCCATCCATGAAGAAACACAATCATTTGTTTTTTCTACCTCAATAAACTTTTTAATACTTTCTTTAAAATACTGTCTTGCTGGTCTCCTGCCAGGGTCACAGTAAAATCCAGCCATTTGAGAGCGCCATATACTGTGCAAGGCCGTCATCATGATTAAGTCGAATGGTAATCCTTCCTCATTCTCTATCGCTAAATACCTGATTCCGTGAGGGTCCAACGGAAATTCTTTTTTGATAGTCCTTTGCAAAACATCCCAAAAGTTTACCCCCCTCCCAACAGTGTAGAAAAACGTGGTCCATTGTTTCCGGTTGGTTACAGATGAGACATTCGGATCCCCATGGCATAAAAAAACCTCTTTCCTCTAGAAAGGTTCTTACTGGAAGTGTGCCGGTGTGTAATTTAAAGAAGAATGTTTTTGCACTTGGAGATACTTGCATTTTTTTAACGCGTTTGAGCACATTCTGACCCTTGCGTGCGGTATATAGCGCTCTGTACATTGGGATGGGGAGCACAGTGTCACATAAATCCTTATAAAGTTTTTTTCTTTCCAACAGACCACAGGTATTCTGTCGAAAAACGGACACTCAGAAATCGAACGCTGGCCACAACTTCCTTCATATATCCTTGTACTGCACCTGTCATCACTTGAGTGCTCACAACGAATTGCGGCAACAGTCTGCCTAATCTTATCTTACACACTGTTAACAGGAAAGGGTCGCTTGCCTCACGGAAAAAGAAAAACATGTTTACTGACTGCTTGATGAACAGATGTGATAGTCCAAGGCCTCCGCTCTTCACCCGTCTAAACAAATTCGTACGACTGCACCTTTCCCAGTTGGACCCCCCACACAAATATCGCAAACACCCTATGCAATTTTTGCACATTGACCCGTGAACAGTACAGCACTTGCATTACATACCATAGCTTAGACACAAAAAAACCAGTTGCATACAGTAGCCCTAGCAATCATGGACAGATAAGTTGCTTTCCACCTACTCGCTTTCTCACTTATTTCTTTTGTCTGTTGTTTCCAATAGTCATCAGTATTTTTGTATGACTGGAGCGGAACCCCAAGATATTTAACACGCGCTGTTGTCCATTTAATGGCAGCAGAAAATTCAGGGGTTGAAGGCCACGATGCTGCTTGAAACTGCGGTGCAAACTGACCCTATGCAGGCTTCATGTCGGGTAAGGAACCGCGTCAACGTGTGTTGTAAAGTGTTTTAAAACAGTGAAGTAACAACCAGGCGTCACACAATACGAGTTGTGTAACGAGTGGGTCGTTCAACGCTCCAACCCATTACAAAAGCCTCACACATAATTCTTCATCGTCTTCAGCCACAGCATCAACAAAGTGCACATAATGCGTTACAAGTCTGTAGCGGGTACCGCGCTTTTCCGAAGAATTACGAATAATGGCATAATAGAGGCTTCCCCACTACACAAAAATTATGATTATTTATGACGTAGCGGGTACCATGCAAGTGTGCTTGTAGTAGTTGCCTCAGAGTGCTTAAAAATGCTCCAGAAAGGCCGCGCTTCCAGCTTTCGCCGTGACTGTGCTGCGCGTTCCGCGCAGGCCTGGCAGTTTTTTTTTTTTCTAACGCGTCGACACGGGAAGCTGTCGTTGTGCTGTATTTACACGTGCCTGCCTCGTGCATCAGACATCCCATCAAAGGTAGACGAGGAACCGAAAGAAGGCGAGGATGGTCTTGGCGAAGGAGTCAGGCCTCATAACGTCGACATGCGCGACTGTTGAGGTCGCACTTGTGCGGGCACAGCCGTGAATCTTGAAAAAAAAAACATTCCCAACACCTCCATGATAGCAAAATCATAACATAGGACCTATGGTTCTGGAATTTTGTGGCCTTGGTCTATCGCGAGGAAGCGCTTCTTCCGTTACGGTTCACCGCAGTACTACAGTGTCACGCGCGAAAGCATAGTAAAATTTGGAAGGGGCTACTGCTGTCGCGGATCACAACGTATCTGGTTCCTTAATTACACACGCGCGTACAGGCCTTATATTTACGAGTACTGGTGTGATTGCCGACATCTAAAAACTTAACTGACAACCATTCGGAGTTTTTCATGACATTGCTGCGGCTCTGAAAAACAATAAATGAAAATGTACGCCAGCTTTCTTTTGTCGCAAGCTAAGTTTGTATGCTTTTTCTGGTGATACGAATTTCGGATGATACGAATATTTTTGGTGGTCCCTGAAATTCGTATCACCGATGTTCCCCTGTATTATTGTTTTTTTGCATAACTCGTTCTGACGCCGCCGATGGTCAATTCTCGCGTTTCATGAGATATCTAAGGCTTTCACTTTAATATAACTTGCTTATCGCGTACGTCTTGAAGCCCTTTCCCTCATTCACCTGAAGCGCGTATACCCGCATGGCACGGTCCTAAGAAACGGGTATGCGCCGCAGGTGAAATAGTTTTAAAGGTTTTAGGGGCGAAGCTCCTAAGGGTGTGGGTCTGTCCCTCCTCTGTAGTTGTCGTAGTAGTAGTATAGGTAGATGGCCACGTACAGTGGAATGTACCCACTCCACGTGATAAAGATGACGATGACGCAGTATAGTGGAATGTACCCACTACACGTGATAACGATGAAGTATAAGCGCGTTCCAGTATAGTGGAATGTACCCACTACACGTGATAACGATGACATCATTCACTTCGTGGATATGGCGTGATTTTAGGGGCGGAGCTCCTTAGGGTGTGGGTCTGTCCCTCCTCTGTAGTAGTAGCAGTAGTAGTAGTAGTAGTAGTAGTAGTAGTAGTAGTAGTAGCAGGTAGGTAGGTAGGTAGCCACTGGAAGTTGTAAAGGAGTACGTCTACTTAGGACAGGTAGTAACCGCGGAGCCGAACCATGAGAGCGAAATAACTAGAAGAATAAGGATGGGACGGGGCTCATTCGGCAAGCATTATCAAATCATGAATGGTAGTCTACCACTACCCCTCAAGAGGAAGGTATATAACAGCTGCCTCTTACCGGTACTTACCTACGGAGCAGAAACCTGGAGACTTACAAAGAGGGTTCAACTTAAACTGAGGACGACGCAGCGAGCGATGGAAAGGAAAATGATAGGTGTAACCTTTAAAGGGGTGGTGCCATCAAATTTTGAGGCTATAACAAGCCTGTTGTGGGTTTCCTCTGTATGCAAGGACACTCCACACGAAGGGCCGGACGCAGCAAACGTTTAGAATATATTTTAATTCACTTCCAAAGTGTACCTAAATGCTCATTCTCCCGATCGATGCCCATCGCTAGCGCATCAAAACTGACGTAGCTCTATGGGAAGGACAACGAAAGTTGTAGTGACGTCACACCATATCTGTAGTGACGTGAGTGTCCTCGGGACCTCCGTTACCCCCAGAACGTACGTACCGGCAAAGCATCCATTGCTACATCACATGCCGAGTTTCGATCGCTTCCTGGCGAAGTGCTGCGCATCTTCGCGCGAGCCTTGTATGGTCACGTGACCAAGCCTACTACACTTCTACGTCACCGCCCAACTTGGTGCCCAGAAACCGAAACCGAATGTTGTCCGCATAAATAAGGCGATATTAAATTATTTAGCGAGAATACGTGAATCTTGCTGCGTGTATCATGCTTCCTAGAGCTATAAGAAACGCTTGCAGCGAAGAACGCACAAGCCACAAATTTGGTGGCACCACCCCTTTAAGAGACAGGAAGAGAGCAGAGTGGGTCAGGGAACAAACGGGGGTTAAGGATATCATAGTTGAAATCAAGAAGAAGAAATGGATATGGGCCGGGCACGTAGCACGTCGGCAGGATAACCGCTGGTCATTAAGGGTAACTGACTGGATTGCAAGAGATGGCAAACGCGTGAGGGGGGAGATAGAAAATTAGGTGGGTAGATGAGATTAAGAAGTTTGCAGGTATAACGTGGCAGCAGAAAGCACAGGACCGGGTTGATTGGGAGAGGCCTTTGCCCTGTAGACATGGGAGAGGCCTTTGCCCTGCAGTGGGCGTAGACAGGCTGATGATGATGATGATGATGATGAGGTAGGTAGCCACGTGTAGTGGAATGTACCCACTCCACGTGATAAAGATGACGATGACGCAGTATCGTGGAATGTGCCCACTACACGTGATAAAGATGACGATGACGCAGTATAGTGGAATGATGAAGTATAAGCGCGTTCCAGTATAGTGGAATGTACCCACTACACGTCATAAAGATGATGATGACGCAGTATAATGGAATGTACCCACTGCACGTGATAACGATGAAGTATAAGCGCTTTCCAGTATAGTGGAATGTACCCACTACACGTGATAACGATGACGATGACGCTGATGACCATGAAGTATAAGCGCGTTCCAGACCACACATTCTCTTCCTGCTATGGATGAAAACGATCGAGCTTCGCCCACTTATCATCATTCACTTCGTGGATATGGCGTGTTTTTTTTTTTAAATGGGCCCTGCAACACGTTTCTACGTCATCGTTGAATGGCTCCACGGAAAGTGCTTATTGCTTGACGAATCAACTGCGGCAAAAACTTTTTCGGAGTGCGTCAAGTACGAGCGTAGTTACAGGGATTTGTAGCACGTTTCAAGTGCCTCCTTTTCAAAACTCGAAATTCGGTGAGATGGTGCATAGCTAAAGGGGAAACTTTGTGCGCAAAAACAAGACATTCACAAGAACGAGAAAGCACGCGTTCTCGTTTTTGCGCTCAATCTTTTCCCGTTAGCTCTCTCCTTTTGAACCAGCGAGCGTGCGGGAAGCTACGCATTGAGGGAGGGGGCAAGAATATGCGTCCTTGCGTCAGCGCACGTCATGACCTTGAGTGCTTTTTTTTCTTTTCTTGGGACGCGATGCTTACTTTCAGTGTGATCGCGAGCTCGTGCGTGGGCACGTAGCGGCCTCCCGCGGCGGCTGCAGTGACCATGCAGTTCACGATGCTCATGTGAGGCAATTGTCATGGGCTTTGGGTTTATGGCGTGACCATTTGTGCATGTGGCATCATATGCGGAGAGAACAGCAAATGATTTCTAGCTGACGTTGCGAATGAATTGTACACGACAAAGCAGAAAACTGGGCGAGTTGGTAGGTATTCATCTTCACAGGATAGCGCGCACTTATTACGTGGACAAAGGGAGAGGAACACGACAACACAAGAGCTAACTTTCAACTAAAGTTTAATCAAGGAAAAACGGAAGAAAAGAAACTAGCACAGAGAGTCCCACGCATGCGTCACTGCGCAGAAACGCATAACTGAACTATACGTCACACATCACTTCAAAGCCTAACACCATGACGATGTGATAACACATGTCTGTTGACTCTTGCATGGCGCTAATCGGTGTGGCCAAGAAAAGATAGTTCTTTATCTGTTAGTGCCAATGACGTCTGGCTCACACATCTATGTCCTTCTTTTTTTATTTGGAAGGCCTCACAGATCTCCCTTGTAATTTTGTCCTTGTGACGGAATAAAACTGTTGTGCCTGAGTAATCCGCGGACCACCCGCAGTCCCTGCAATGCATACGAAGGTGTGTTGAAAATGCAGGGCCTTTAACTGCGTTCCTATGATCATTAAGGCGCAGATTCAGACATCCGCCCGTCTGGCCAACGTAAACGCGGCCATATGGTATAGGGATGCTATATACGACTCCTGCTTGTGTTGCTTGTGTTGTCGTGTTCCTCTCCCTTTGTCCCCGTAGTAAGTGCCCGCTATCCTGTGAAGAATTAATTGTAAATTCCAGGCCACGTGCTTCGCTATAATGTTTGGCTCGCGTGTTCAATGGAGTTTCGACTGCCGATCGTCCGCGTTTTCTGGCCATTGTGGAAAAGTGTTGCAGAGCCTTTTTAAGTGCGGAGCACCATGGGAGTCTGGGCTATTGTATGCTGTCGTCTCATGTCGCTTGGCATCACACAGGCGGAACCATGTACGTACAATGTAGCCACATATAGCATAGCCATGTATAGTATATTGTAGCAAGAGGGTGGGAAAGGGAACTGAGAATGAGGAAGAGTGATGCGGGGCAGAAGAGGAGGAAAAAAGTCACAGTTTCGCCGCAAGGGCGAAGCAATGAATGCGATAGTAACAAATGTCACGCGAAAAACGGCAAGCCGATAGAAACGTGCAGCGCTTCTCAAGAACAAAGTACGCACGAAAAGAACACACACGGGATGCGCGCGAACTAACGTTCACAGTTCGACACTTAACGCGCTGTTCAAGCACAAAGGACGCACGAAACGTACGCGCAGGTATCCACAGGACCAGCGCGAACTAGCAAGTGTGATAGTTATTACTTTACTGTGTTTGAACAGCACGCTCCTTTCGCGAACGGGGCCTATGCGGCCAGCGAAGGGACCTTTGTGTGCTCTGTAACCTAAACGTAACCTTTCCGGCGAAAGCAGACGACGTACAAACTGCCCGCATCAGGAGATAAGCGCGCACGGGCGACTACGCCCCGTGGGGCAAAGTGGACGTTTGGCACGTTGACGACCTGAACGCATCGCAACGAGCAGGGCGCCGAGCGCGCCCTTCGTGCCATCTCGCTGGTAATGAAGAGAACACGCTGACATTAATATATCCCCCGAGATTGGCGTACCGCCGGTGGTAAATGGTGTACATAAATAGCTTGCCGTTAGTATGCTGGAGGATGTGCGCCTCTGTGGCCGAGCGGTTAACGCCTCGCGCTGCAGAGCGAGAGGTCGCCAGTTTGATTCCGCGCGTAGGAAAATATTTTTCTGAATTATTTTTAGTGGTGGCTTTTATTTACATATATATATATATATATATATATATATATATATATATATATATATATATATAGTGTGAGCGCGACAAGTGAATGGCTCTTCATTCTCTTTACATATCATCATCAATTGTACATCTTCGTCATCTGTACATATCAACATCAGTGGGCTCGAGCTCGGCTGAATAAAGCGGTTCCTCATAAGTGGTGGAGGTGCGAGGTCATATACGGGATATGACGGCTACGGCGACGGAAAAAATCAGCCGAGAGTGTCCATATAATTGCTATCGCAATAAAAGAGGAAAGGGAGGGTAAAGCGTAGGATATTCATGTATGGCGTCCGGCAGGCAAAACCAGGCTAACATAGCAGAATTTACACTTGCGACGCGCTGTTTGAACACGAAGAAAGACACCCGAAAAACCACAGGTAGTACACAACATGAGCGCGAACTAACAACTGTTTATTTGATGGAAACATCACACATATGTACTGGGTGAAAGAAAGAAAGAAAGTGGTAGCTTGCGCGAAGCATACGACAGGAGAACTACCTCAAATAGACAGTTGTTAGTTCACACTGGAATATTCCATGCCACATGTATAAATGCCGATCCGCCTTACCGCCGATGGGTCACCAACATCTGTGCTCGTCGCTTTCGCTGCAGCTTGAGTGTTGCTCCTTTTACAGGGCACACGTTCTCCCAATAAAGATTTTCATCTTTACCGGCTGCGTGTTGCTTTGTGCACCATTACAGCCACTTGAGAATATCACAACAGGCTTACGCTGTTACCCTATGCAAACTTCTCTCGACGACGTCTTGTTTAGAAATATTTGCTTGAAAGGGAAACTGAAGTGGTCTTAGAATTCGGCAATACATTACTGCCGACGGTGTCGTAACTTTTTCTGCGGTTGTTGCCGCAGGAGCTTTAAAATACGCGAAAGAAAAGAACGCACCGAAAGTGTGGGCACGGAAACGAACTAACTGAAACTACGTCATCTAGGGAACCTTTGGCGAAGCCGTGCGTCGCACCGATGAAAGGTTCCCGGCGCTCACTGATCCGAGCTAGCTGCGGGTGCGCCATTTACCCGCGGATCAAGTAACGCTGAAAGATCTGCAGCTGGAAGATTACAACATCTGTCAGAACGACAAACAGCCGGCCGCTTATTACATTGCGCTCGGCTGTTTGTCTGTAGACAATGTACACAAGCGTCTCTCGTATCTTCAAACGTGGCCTCCGTGACTATAGCTCTGTCACAGACATAGAGTTGCGTACCTAAATAGGAAACTGGCACTGCGATCGTTGAGCCCCCATTGGAATGATGGGAAGTACAGGCTTCGGACTGGATAGCGTTAGCTAGTTAACACTGTACACTCTTTCGACTGTTTAAGTTTCGTTCTTCACGCAGCGAAGGTAGGGCGCTGCGTTGCAAAGCACTCAAGCAGTACCTTTGTTGTGGAAAGAGGCTGAAGATCGCTAGGTCCCTTGGTTTGCTATGACGTTGCAGCTTCACGGGTTGTATTCAACAGTTTTAGCAAAGCGCCGTGCACTCACCGCTGCGCAAAAATGTAGCTTCCCATGCCAGTGCAGGAAATTGCGTAGCATTCAAGCTTTTTGATAAGCGCTGCTTGTAAAAACTCTTTCAAATCGACTGCAGAACGACGGAAGGGCTCACTAGATGCGTTGTCACGCTCCTCTGACTCGACTTCACAACAAAAGGAGAGATGCGTTGGGGGGCAGGCCACTTGGACAGATGCACCTGGCATCGCAGCAGACGATACGTTAAGTGTTTCTCACTCAATACCCTACTGTAATTTCTATGAATAGATAATGCGTATTTTCGGGGAAAAACAAGTGCGTTTGCTTTAAACAGCCGCATCGTCCTGTCGTCTCTTTTCTTCGTCCGTGTTTTTTCGTGCGCCTTAAGTTTCACCTTGCTTTAAATGTTGTAAAAAAATAATTCATTTTATTGCGATGCCTAATCTGGAACACAATTGAAGAGCGTACTAGTTGAAGGGATCCGGACACCGACCAAATGATTTAAAAACGAATGTATTGACGTTTCGGCTCCCCCACGGGAACCATGTTCACTGACTGAAGGGATCCGGACACCGACCAAATGATTTAAAAACGAATGTATTGACGTTTCGGCTCCCCCCACGGGAACCATGTTCACGTCAGTGAACATGGTTCCCGTGGGGGGAGCCGAAACGTCAATACATTCGTTTTTAAATCATTTGGTCGGTGTCCGGATCCCTTCAACTAGTATGTTTCATCCCGGCCAGATGGGTTTCCGTCATACTCTCAACTTCATCCAATTGAAGAGCAGTGCATACCCTGGTGGTTGAATTAGTCCAGGTCTCGCTTCCATCTCACGGTGACGCAAACCTTTTGCAGTAAGTTTTACGTACAGAGAAAATGAAGCAATTTTAATTGGAAATAAATTTATATCACTTTGCAACTGTAAATAAATTCATATCAATAACAAAAAACTGAACAGAAATGAAATAGTCGATGCAAATACATACAAGGATTTGGCGTTTGAAACCATCAAATAATTATTTCAGCTCAAATTAGTATTGAGGAAGAGTTAACTATGTGCGCAGTCTTGAAAAGTCTAACAAGTGTGTGTGGTTGCAGATGAGGCATAGTTCGCATTCCTTTTAAACGAAGTCCAGTGCTCTAATACAGCACTTTCTACATTATATATTGCCACGCGCGTTTCTTATTTTCACTTTTGCTCTATTTGGTTTTCGCCAGACTGTCAGCAATGCTCAGCGCGAACCGTGCCTCATTGTTCTAGAGGCTTCGCGATTATTGTAGATCGTTCTGTTAAGATTGCGCGCAAGACGCGAACACTCGAGCTTATTGCAGAGCTTGCGCGACGACCACTGATAAGGCTGGAATCTTCGATGACACACGTATAAATGCCGACGCGCTTCACCGTTTGTCAGTTCTTCGACGGCCGACGCTCTGTTCGCCGCTATCATTGTACAGCGTGCCTTGCTTGCTGTAATCTGACTTTCCGTTTCCCGGCCACAAGTTAAAGAATTTCATCTTGGACACGTCGCCTGCTGCCTTCGTCGACGTCACAACCACGTGACAATATGTACATATATGCGTTGACGTGCTCTTTTCTTCTTACTATCGCGTCATCGTGCACCGTAAAACGATAAAGAAGCGCCATTGTTCGCATTCTGCCTAGTCTATGGGTACTGCCTACTGGTGTGTGTCAGAATAAACAAGCTCCAAAACAAGGTATGTGCAACTGGGCATGCGCTAATGTGTAGTTGCACGGCAGAGAAGCAGAACAAGAGTCAAGAAGTGAAACAGCTGGCAACAGAAGCAGCACTTAATCCTGCAACTTCTTTTCTTGGTCATCACATTCGCGCACGTTCGAGCTCCTATTTTACATGATAAAAAATATCAAATAGCGCTTACACACAGAACGAAGGAAGGAAGTGACACACAGGGCGCTGATGTTTTATATTTTTATCATGGAACCACGCCAACTCTCCCAATCTGCCTGTCTTCTTCAGTTTATTTCTATTTTACTCATGAATGCAAATGAGACCGCGGACAGCTGGGCGTCGCTCGCACCCGGCACGAAATCACGTCACCCTACTACCAACAAGTGCACGCTTTTTGTTAGCTTGGCAACGCACGCAAACGATTTGCACCGAAGTGTGTTGGCAAGTGCGAGGTTCGCTTTCGGCAATGATAAGGCGAATTCCGATGCTGAAAACAAACACACTGCGGATGAAAACTCCTTCGTGGGGCGTCATATTGCCACGCGGGCTCCTTTCTTTCTATTATCTTGTTACGGCCCCATTACAATGCTGCCTTGCGCAAACATGACCGAATGATAATGTTAGAACCTTCCGATCAGATTACGTGCCCAACATTGCAGTAAGTTCTGGAACTTACGCCGCCGCTAGCGATAACGCTGGAATTTTCGATGATACATGTATAAAAGCCGACGCGCTTGACCGCTTCTCAATTTATCGATGGCCGACGCTTGTTCACCGAATATCAGGGCATTGCTTGCTGCCGTTTGAGTTTGTTTCGCGGCCACAAGTTCGGCCAAATAAAGAGTTTCTTGGTTTCTTCGTTGACACGCCGACTGTTGCCTTCGTCAACGTCACGGCCACGTGACAATGTATAGTTTCTACGTTGCGACGGAAACAGCTACCGTCAATTTCCTTCAGCAAAGTTCCTCCCATCAGCTGGTTCATACGAGCTCAACGGCAGAGACCTACGCTGAATGCAGACGACACCACTCTGAATTGACTTCGCGGTAGGCGAGGGCTCACGCCCAAGATTTCAAACCTCCGAAGCATGATTACGCTCGTTCCGAGCACAGGAGCAGCGACATGCTGCAGTAGTCGCGACGATGTATTCACTCGGCAGACGATCGCACTCAAAACCGATGCCAGAACGAATTCGCTGGATTTGTCGGCGTCGCTCGAACACGGCACGAAACCGCGTCACACTGGTAGTACCGGCGGTCGTTCGCCGTGTCGTGTCGTGCTGGATGACGCCGCGGCCACTCGGGAACGCTTCGACCGTAGTTTCCGTACTTGCCGAGCACTCAGTAGACTGGGCGTTGCCATCGAAGCGACGACCATTAGAGTGGTCGGACGTATCGCTGATTGCTTGGCGCCGCCGTACGGTGACGTCGAAAATTTCTCACATGAATGGATGGATGCTATGAGCGCCCCTTTATAATGGGGCGGTGACATGTGTGCCATCCGACTCGAAAAAATATAGGGAAAGAAAACTTCCTTTTTATGTTGGCCTAATGCCTTATCTGCATTGATTAAATCTATGTTACTATACCAAAGAGAAATATAAATTCACGGTCCATTTCTCTGCCTCTCAAGGCAGAATGACCCTATTTTTCCCCATTATTTATTTTTGTCCTTTATCTCTACTTTTCTGCCGCCAATAATCTAACCGTCTCTTACTTATTTCTATCGCGGACGTGTTCAGCTTTCCATTGTTGTCCTTAAAACCCGAGGCTTCATGTGAACTCGTGCCCACACGTATACCTGGTTGGATATCGCCACATTCAATCAGTACATGTTCCATCGTTTCCTTAGTTCCCCAACAGCACGCACATTGTTCTTCTTCGTTACTGAATCTCGCTTTATAACTACGCGTTCTAAGGCAACCCGACCTTGCCTTCAAACAGTAAAGCACTTCCCCTTGAATTATCGTAAAACCTTTCTCTCCTTATTTCGTTTTTTCCCTTTCGGTAGTCACTGAGAGCCGGCTTCTTTTCCCATCGCTGTCATCCAATAAGTCCTCTCCGCCTCTCTGACTTTTCGCTTAATGCTCCTTGTTGCCATGTCGCCCACACTGCCAGCCGTATATTTACTGGTGAGCGTCCTAGTTCTTTTCCTCCACTGCGTGTGAACGCTTTTTCTATACAAATACCTGAAAAACTCTGCCCATGTACTCTCCATTTTCCTCAGCCTCTCTTCAAATCTCATTTTGTTCTGAGCTTCCCTCACTTCAAAGCCTGTTCATCCCATATCTCCCCCTTTACAGCCTCATTTGTCGTCTTCCCGTGAGCGCCCAACGCGAGGCGTCCCACAGTCCTTTGATTTACATCCATTCCTCATTGCACCTCTGACTTCATGGACACCACTGACTTCCCAAATGTAATCTCTGGAACCATCACACCCTTCCACAGCCCTCGAAGCACCTCGTACCTATTGTATCCCCATAACGCTCTGTGCTTCATAATTGCAGCATTCCTCTTTCCCTTTGCTACCGATGCTTTCTCTTGTACCTCCATATATATATCCCCCCTCATTTACCCATACTACGAGGTACTTGTACTCGCTTGCCCTCGGTATTTCTTGGCCCTGTATTAAGACCGCATGGTCTTCGTGATCATTGAATACCATCAGTCCACATTTTCTTGCACTAAAACCTAGTCCTAGAGCCTCGCCTTCCCTTCCGCATATATCTGCCAGCCGCTGTATATCATCTTGACTGTCCGCAAATAAGACAATATCGTCAGCATAAAATAGACCTGGAAGCTTCTGCTCAACCATCGCGCCGGCCTGTTTGTGCGACAGATTAAATCCAATGTTGCTACCTTCTCGCGCTTTTTCCATCCACAGCATGAATAACAGCGGGGACAAAGGACATCCCTGTCTCAGCCCCTTGCTAATTTCAACGCCGTCCTTGCTACTTATTCCTTCCCATTCAACACAAACTGTATTTTTTCGGTATATCTCCATCAAAAGCTGTATGCAGTCGTCACCTATGCCCACTTCCTTCAATATATCCCACAAAATTTCCTGATTAACGTTGTCATACGCCCCGGTGATGTCTAGATAAGCTACGTATAAGGGCCTGTTTTCTATTTTTGATATTTCTATACACTGAGTAAAAGCAAACAGGTTATCTTCTAACCGCCTGTCGATTCGGAATCCATTCTGAAGTTCTCCCAAAATATCATTTTGCTCTACCCACGCTTCTATCTTTAACTTTACTGCCTGCATCGCCAACCTGTATAGCACCGATGTAATGGTTAGCGGTCTATACGAGCGAATGTTATCCTTTTTTCCCCTGCCTTTATAGATTAAGTTCATTCTACTTTTTCGCCAACTGTCTGGTATTTACTTCTCCTGTAAGCACTCTTCTACGGCCTTCAGCAGTGCTTCTTTAGTGCTATGCCCTAGTTCGTTAATGAGGCTGACGGGAACCCCATCTAAGCCCGGAGTAGTGCGCTTAGGAATTTTTCCTTCGGCCTTCTTCCAACTGAAATTCTCAAGTACTACATCTTCCTCGGTTGCACTCTTTTGCATACTTTTACTCACCGGGGGAATCCCCTGGGCGACCTTTTTAAACGAATCGGCTGTTACCTTTCGGATGTAACCTAGCGCTTCATACCCTTCCAATTGATTTCCTCCTTCATCTACCATATGTTGTTGCACTGTGACAGACTTCCTACCTAGCGCTTTTAGGTGACTCCAAAATATCCTGGGCGCGGCCTTCTTTTCGCGAATCTCTGTCATCCAGCGTTCACTTTCGCCTTTAATTTTTGCCTCGACTAATTTCTGCACAATGGATTTTTGCTCTAAATATATTTCCCATATTTGGTTGACTTCGTCCTGTGGCCGCTTCTCCTTTTTTGCCTGTCGGTGCTCCCGTGATGCCTCACGTCGCTTCTCGATCGCTTCCCGGATTTCTTTGTTCCACCAACTTTTTGGCTTTCTCTTTCATTTCCAACAAATAGCTTTTCTTCTCTTTTTCTATTTCTTTCGTGATTACATGTAGCAGCTCGCTGTACTTCCAGTCTTTGCCTGGTAGTTTGCCTACTTCTACCTCGACTCTTGCGGCTATACTTGTTATTTGTTTGTCATTTAAATACGAGCTGCCAAACTTTGACTCTATGTTCTTATTTTCAGTTTTATATCCCATTTGTAATATTATGCGTTTATGATCACTACCCAAGCTGTTAATGCCTTCCTCGTCTATTGTCATTTCTCTAAGTTTGTCATATATTCCTTCTGTCATGAGACAATAATCAATGCTCGATTGCCTGTTTCCGACTTCCCACGTGATCTGCCCCTCACACTTAGGCCCTACGTTAACTATCTCAAGACTATGTTGCTCGCAGAGATCTAGCAATAACTTGCCATTGGTGTCTGAATACCCGTCAAGGTCATGAATGTGAGCGTTCATGTCCCCTAGAAGGATTATTTCGGCATCGTGACCAAATTTTTTAATATCGGTGCTTATGCATTTCACTATCTCCAGATTCTTTTCTCTGCAGTTATTCCCCGTCCACAAGTAAGATACACCTAGCCACGTTTTCTTTCCACCTACTTTGCCCGAAACCCATAGGTGCTCTGAACACGTTTGCTTCACTCTATCCCATTTTGCTCTGCTATGAATTAGCATTCCAACACCCCCCACCTCTCCTTTCTGATGTGATCCTGTTACATCCTTCCCAAATATAATTGTCAATATGTGGTGGCTCTTCCAAGTCTCTAAGGTGTGTTTGTGTAACCGCATAAACACCTATCTGTTCCTTGTTTAACTGTCCCTCAATCTCTAACCACTTTGCCTTTTTTTTTTTTGCCACCCTGCATGTTAATGTAACTAATTGCAACACGCACCTGCTCCCCTTTTTTTTACCTTTTCTCTGGTTTTTCGCTATACTACCTGTCAAAGAGTCCCCCCTGGTTGTTTTGCTCATTACAACCTACCCTGGACACCGAAGGGCCCGCGTGCCCTACAAAAAAACTACAGCGCGTCCTGCAAGTCGCCAACCCACCTCATGACCAAGCCTCCTATCGAAGTGAATTCTGTCTCTTTGAAAACGTACGTGCCCGTCCGTGTCCGTCCGTCCGTCCGTCCGTGTCCGTCCATCCATCCGTCTGTCCGTCCGCCTGTCCGTGGCGTCCGTCCGTCCGAGCCCTGGCACGGAGCCAGGTGGCCGCCAGGGGTGCGCAAACGGAGGCCGGTCGCGTCGGACTCTACAGCGCTTGCGCTTTGCTTGCGTAGTGTCGCTGTGCCCAGCGTTTGGAATCATTCTGACCGACGCCGTCTCAATGGACACAGGCGTTCGCGGAACGCACTTTGGAATTTACAAAGGGTCCGTCAATTTAAGCGCTGGAACGCGGATGGTGTTTGCGCGATGCGCAAAGCGCGAGAAAATACGAGCGCACGCGAACGGAGGAAGATTAGTCTCGCGTCTAGCTGCGATTCGCGGTAAAAAATTAAAAAAGAAAACACGCATACATTCCATTTGTGTGTTATACCACTGAGAGTGTAAAAGAAAACAGACATGGCGTAGTCAGTCGAATGGCCACACGCTTTCGCTGTACACACTTGGGAATGTACTAAGTGTCAGTGGCGTAAATCATGGGGGGGGGGGGGGGGGGGGTCAGGGGGGGTCCTGACCCCCCCCGGTGTTCAGGCTTGGGGGGGAACACTCCATGCAAGTGTCCCCCCCTCAAGATTTATCTTCCAAATGTCCTATTTGAATTTCTTGACAGTCAAGGACAACACACTTTCCGTAAAACCAACTCTGAAATCTGAAGCACTTTCAATGAACAGAAACTGATTACTTCTAGCCGGCACACGATGGGGAATACCGTTTGTGCGTTAGCACAAAAAGTGCTACCATTTTCATTGCATACTATAACCTGAATGAGCCAGTTGTAAAAATGTTAGTGCCTGCCCACAAGTTGCTATTATAGACTAAATTTGCCATGCGATATCGCTTATATACCGTCGGATACTCAGTGCTATTTTTCTGACTAAAAATAAAGCATATATATAAAAACAAAATGGCCGCCGTTGCAAAATGTGTGTCCCCCCTTGTGGTCTTTATGGATTTACGCCACTGCTAAGTGTCCTTCAAATTTTTCTCACTCTGCCTCCGTGTACCTTCTGAGGGCTTCAGCCGATCCTTGGCCCTGAGCCTACAAGGTTCATGTGCATAAAAATAATATTATTAAAACATGCTGACAACCTTCCATTCCACCGCTATTACTTACACCCATAACGGCTAACATAGGACTAAGACGGGATAATGGGACGGTGATTACGGTAGTAGGATGCAAACACGAAAAGCGTTAAGGCTTTCGAAGCCCCAGACGAATATGATATCTAGGGCGCGGTGGCCTGTCCTTCAATCTTCTCTTGCCCGAGTCGTCTTTTCGCGCTGTCCTTCAAGATGTTTAAGTATATATCAAGCACGCCGCGTTCTTGCCGCGGGCATTAAATCGTCGTTACACAGGTGGACTTGACATACGGCTTGCCTTGCAGAGTAATGAGGATGACGTCGCTAGAAAGTGAACCAATGGGACAATCTCAACTGTGACGCTGCTATCTGGTCCTACTAGAACACTCATCCGCACGTCCTGCGCTGCATCCGACATGTACACATTGCTATGGGGTTCACAAGGCAGCGCATCCGTTGCTGCAGTACCGCTCTCGGCCTGCGACATGCTGTGTGGTCGGTGAGGCAACACATTACATGCCGTGGGTGCTAAGATGTTTTACTACTTCGTCGGTCACTCCAAATCGGAGTTAGCTAACTTACAGTATACTTGTGTGGCTAGTTGGTTAACAGCATATGGCAGCGCACACCAGGTGAAACGACGAACACGAACACTAAGCTAAGGACAACACAAACGCTCAACTTGAACTTTTATTACTGGACAAAATCACTTAAGTGGGCATGACCAGGATTTGGGGACATTTTCACGTATCGACATCTCTCGTCGGCGACAGCGGCGGCCTGCCGTAACTGAATGGGAAATAGGCGAAAAAAAATCATATCTGGCGAAAAAAGCTTGTTATCAAAAATGGGCAGATCCCATTCAGTTACGGCCTCCGAGAGATGTCCCCAAATCCTGGGAATGCACTTTGTGACGCATGCCTTGTTTTAGACATGACGTGAGCCTAGTGCAAAGATCAATACCAAGAGCGCCGTATCAAACATAAGCAATTTGTTGGAAAGTACCAACGCATCGCACAGCAAAAAAGGCGGGATTATGTAGCAGTGTCACGTACATATTTATAGATTCTATAGATTCACGTGCTACTTTACTTGTTTCCTTGCTCAGCACCTTCGAAGGTACGCAGCCGCAATCCCTGCAATGTAAGGCAAGGTGGCCAGCATCCTTCTTAGAGGTAGCTAAAGAGAAGGTTTTTTTCCTGCGAACTCATTAGGTATCCGATAGCCTTCGGTCCGTGTAGCCCGATGATGCACAGCGGCTCGGTGCCGACGGGTAAGTGCCGCAGAGCCAGGCCCGCTCCAATGCGGGCCCCATTCACGCCGGCTTACGCTCGTGTCCCTCGCAGGATGACCAGGACGACGCGACTGCTGCTGCTACTCGTGCTGCCACTGCTGGCCGATGCGTCGAGCGCGGCGCAGACGTCCTCGCAGCGTCGCTGCGGCCGAGTTTTGCGAGAGTTCATGGAATTTGTCTGCGACGGAGTCATCTACGATCCGTACGAGTCGGCAGCACCCAAGAGGGCGCTCTTCGGTACGCGTACCCATTTCAGCGGCCCACATATTTCGCAACCCTGAGGTTCTGCTATTTGCCTCAACTGGCTCCCCGCGCTACGCTGTCTGCACCAGTGGTATGGTCATTTAGCTGTGAGCTTGTCATTGCTCGGTGGTGGCTTGAGCGTCGCAAGAGTGACAGGGTGAACACGAAGACCTGGAAGAGCGCGGCCAGCACTCGGTCCCGTGTTCTTCCTGGTGTTCACCCTGTTACCCTTACGACGCTATGCATGACCAACCAGCCTGACAACAATCGTTACGGCAGATCTCTTTGATGAACTACAATTTTGCCTTTTGGCGTCACGTGACCCCAACAGGCAAAAAAAAGATTGTTCCACAGTCGTCGTAATGGCTACTGGCGGCGCTGACGGACGCTCGCACGTGTAAATGCACATATATACTCTATATAAAGTGGACGGAGAGATGACCGCCGGCGTAGCTTAGTGGTGGAGCATCGGACGCGTTATTCGAAGGTCGCAGGATCAGTCCCTGCCGGCGGCTAGTTATCTTTTCGTCCACTTTTCTTTCTTCACAGTTACATTACAATTACTTCTAATGACATCTCCTATACTTCCCTTGGCATCACTGTCTGTTAGTTCTCATTGTGTCTGGCAAAGAGGGCGAGCCCTTAATTTACACATCTTTCATTGATGGGACGTATGGCATTCAGGATTGGAACGACGATTTGTAGGTCAGCTTTAATATATTAGGCGCCTTCTTATAGTAATTAGGTTGTTCCTGTGGGTATGACCTGTGCTTTCCATGCGACGCAACCTTTCCGGCTGCAGATACGAGCAGTCTGCGCAAAAAGCCGAGAAACTCGACTTGCGCGGTAACAGACAATTCAAGGAAAGAGACAATGAAAAGGAATCAGGCATAGTAGCTCACTTACTTCCTAGAAATACTGCAATAGTAAACGGTAATAACCTGGACGAAATTTTCCCCTCAGTCTTCTTTGGTGGCAACGAGACCCAAATCTCTGAGCCAGCGCCACCAATCAAGCACATGGCGCAAGACGTTGAAAACCGTGTCAAGCGCACGCTTCGCGCAGTCAAACTGTTATGCCTTTAGACTTAGCTCAACCAAATGAGTCCGACAAAGAATTTAGCTCATGAAAGCCTAGGAGAGATTACTTGTTTTTTAAGTGTAGTGAAGCAATTATGAAGGAAAGAAGTGGAACTTTAAGGGCTCGATTTTCTTTGTTGGACACAATATTGTTACGGGGTTGATTGCACTGCTGTAGCTCAGCCCGGTAGAGCATCGGATGCGTTATTCGAAGGTCGCAGGTTCGGTCCTTGCCGTCGGCGTTATCGTTTCGTCCAACCTATCTATCACGCATTACACAGTAATAGTGCGTAAAAACTTAGCACATGCTTATTCATGCCGGTTCGGGCTCACAAAGAATAAAGACACATTACAGAAGATGGCCGAGGACTAAGGCGTATGATCGTCCCTGTTTGCGCAATGTCTCGCGTTAGCGTATTCCCCATAGAAGAGATATACGTATGGACTCGAATCCACATTGCCAGTGGTAAGCAATGCCTGACATTGGCCGGCCATCTGCGCTATTGATGTGCCCAGCATGACGATCGCTTAATGTTTCTTTTAACTGACAACGCTAGCGCTAGGTGCTTACGCGACTGCAGGGTCTAAAGCCGATTGACAAAGGTTCTCGCTCGTAAATGTTCTTAGTCGGACACCGGCCCCGCTAATAATCATAAGCCCAGCGCCTAGGGCTGGTTGCGATATTGTTACGAGAAATTCTAGCGCAATGGATTTTCATGAATACACACTTATTAGCAACACCAGCATGAGACAAAGTGCACCAGCTGAGTGTTAACTGCGACTGGAGTTTCCGCTTGTATGTTTTGCATTTGGTGAAACGTGACACCGTCGTACCTGGAAGCTACCTGATTCAGTACCGTTTGCAAAGAAACAAACGGCAATGTGAAATGCTGATCTTTGCGTAAAGTAACTCATTAGCTGACATCCTCCCCTGCAGCCTTGCCTCTATTGGCGCAGAAATCTGAACTCAGGTGCATGGTTGTTTAGTTCCTGTATTGTGCTCATGTGCTGTTCATTTTGCAGGCCAGCGGTACTTGATGCCTGGAGAGAAGAGCCCTTCCTTGGGATTCCTGCGCCCGGAGATGGCCAATCAGCTGTTGGGGAAGCGAAACTCGCAGGGCGGCATTGTGTTCGAATGCTGCTACAAGGCGTGCAGCATCGCCGAGGCGCAGAGCTATTGCCCGTCGTAGGAGTGAATCGATGTGGACTCTGCTCATCGAATGTTCTCGGCACAAACAAGGGACGCTGGCGTAAATGGCGCGAAAGATAAAATGAAATACGCTCCATGCGTGACGGAATCGCTGGTCGCCTTGACTCATCACATTTCGCTGCCTTCTGCGCAGTGCGAGTGCGTAGTCATGGTTCGTTCACACTCAGGGAATCGCGTGCACTACCATCCAATGCTCTTCGACATCTGTAGCAATGCGTCAGGTTTAGTTTACTATGTCAACCGCAACCACAGCCTTAGTAGTTAATTCAACGCTGCTGACTAAACGAATTGTATGGTTTTCGGAGAACTTTTTGTTGGGCAAGTTGGTACAGGTTCATAATAGAATATTAAGGCGCAAATGAGGACGGACACAAGATAGGACACGAGATGCCACGTCTGTCCCGTGTCCCATCTTGTGTGCCTCCTCAATGGCGCCTTAATATTCTATTATGTATGGTTTTCATAACGTACCTACCTTTTAAACCCAACTACGAAGCCAATAACGCAGGCAAGGGGCAAAAGCATGTCTGGAAACAAGAATTGTTGTACCCTGACACTCCTCCCGGAAAAAGAAAAACCGGCAGATCCCACGCACTGTGGGAATCGATGCAAGACGAAGCAGCCAGCAAGGAGAAAATCATGCTGTAAATAACATGCATGTCATGATTTACATGTTATTTATGTTCGTATACAGTCACGTCGCGCAATACGAATTTTGGTGTATATCAAGCTAGCGAACTGGACACAAGTGGACCATGAACGTTACATGTAAATCACGTTGTGTATGACATGCATGTCGTGATTTTTATATTACCATCTGCCATTTATGTTCGTCATACAGTCACATTGCGAAATAACCATTTTGGTGTATATCAAGTTAGTGAGCTGGACGCGAGCGAACCATGAGCGTCGCATGTAAATGCCGTTGTAGATGACATGCACGCCATAATTTTCACGTTACCACCTGCCACGTATGTTCGTCATACAGTCACGTCACGCAATACCAAATTTGGTGTGTGTCAAGCTAGCGAAACGGCTGCCGAGCGTGCCATGAGCGTGGCATGCAAGTCATGTCGCACATGACATGTCATTTTTTTAATATTACCACTTGTCATTTATGCTCGTCATACAGTCACGTCACGTAATACCAAATTTGGTGCATATTGTAACGGAAATGCGCGAGTGTTTGAAACACAGAAGAGTAAGAAGTGTAGTGGAGCCGGCGCTTGGGACTGTGTGGTTGGGCGAACTAGACTGATCTTGTCCCGCAAGTACGCTGCTCCTGCTTCCATGCCATTTCATCTCATCTGTAAATAAACCCATTCCCTCGTAACAGTTTGGTGGAGGTGCGGGGTACATCGATCTGGACGACCCAGCTCTACCCAATTTTGCGACGGAGCGGACGCTTGGCTGGCTTGCCACCGCAGCTACCAGACATGAGGACACAGGAGAAGGCCATAACAACTTCGCCGTGGGTGAGCAACAATCTCAACCCACAGGACAAGCTGGCTACGGAATGCCGGAACGTCAACCAAAGACCTTTTCGGGGAAGGCGGATGATGATGTTGAGGATTGGCTTAATCACTACCAAAGAGTAAGTCGCTGCAACCACTGGAGCACTGCTAAGCAGCTCGAGAACGTGGTGTTTTTTCTCGTTGGGACTGCGTCTCTCTGGTTCGACAACCATGAGAGCGCATTGACGACATGGGGCATTTTTGTTGAAGAACTGAAGAAGTGACTTGGGGACTCGACTGCTAAGGTCAAGCAAGCTGAGCAAACGCCTTCGCGCAGAGCTCAGTTACGTGGCGAAACCTGTTCCACCTACATCGAGGCTGTGTTGAAACTGTGCGGAATCGTGAGTGCGACAATGTCTGACGAAGATAAGGTAGGTAATCTCCTCAAGGGAATCGCGGAAGACGTGTACAACTTTTTCATCACGAAAGAAGACCTACACACACATAGGCGGAGAGTTTTCATTTTCCCGGAGGGGGCGGGGGCCCGACATGCTCTTCCACATTTCTCTCTCTCTCTCTCTCTCTCTCTATATATATATATATATATATATATATATATATATCGATAGAGGGAGAGGGAAGAATCCGACTCCCAAAATAAATGGTCTCTAGTGGCAGACTCCAGATTTATTTTTCAATTTGCGCAAAAACCCCGCTCTACCTCGCAACGCTTGGCTCAAAGCGAAAGAGCGCATATAGGATGCTACTCGCTGACTGCCTCATAAAATCGACTCCCACAATGCATGGGATATGCTTAATTATTTCATTCACATGCTTTACTTACTTGTTAAACCATGCACCAGACATGAGAGAGCGGGCTAATGCTGGCACAGGAAGCTTTAATTATGGCCTTAAATTCAATTTAAGACGGCCAATAATAACTCTCAGACGGCAGGAAATACAATTTTTTACCACTATACACCTTTTGGGACGCTGGAGTTTGCAAGTTAAAAATATCCCGGGCCGGCCTCAGGGGGGGCTCCGCCCCCCATGAAACCGTCCGGAGGGGGCCCGAGCCCCTCAGCCCCCCCCGTACTCTCCGCCTATGTACACACACCTTCCGACCTAAGGAAACACTGCCGTGCGTTTGAAGCGCTCAAGAGGAGGAAAATCCTACCGAAATTTGGGCGTCTTGACAATGTGACCACGGTGGCAAGTGTCAACATCGCACGACGACATCTCTTCGGTTATCAGACGAACGGTTGAAGAAGAACTTGCTCAGCTACAAGTTGTGGACACCGCTAATGTATGCCATCAGTGTGCATTCGATCAACGCCCCCATGAACCACCGGTACCTCGGTTGCGTCAGAGCTACTCTGAGCCTCGCCCGACTTACGCCGATCGGTTCGAACGAAGGAGCGAGCGGCCACTCGAAAATCAGGAACGCAGGCAAGCTGCATCACGGCGATCTACCAACCAACGCGGTCTCTCTCACCGGGGACGACAAGACACGACACCCGTACTTGCTAAAACTGCGGGCTGCCTGGACACATCGCTAGGCACTGCTGCCGCCGCCAGCAGCGAGCCCCACGGTTCGACGTGTACACGCCCAATGTGCCTGCTGACGAGTTTCGATCACTTCTGAGCTCCTAGTCGTAGCAGGTTTGGTAGACTCGGCGAGGGCGAAAGCGTTGCTGGCTTCCACAATTTCTTCGATATAGGCAACCGTCGTGCCTTTGCTCACGTGCCTATACTCGTTGCTGAAGTTCGTGAGCATCACTTTTGCTTTCCCTCCTTGCAGCTCGGCTATTCCTGTGGCGACACAAATCTCGCGGTTGATCAACAGGTGCGGGTCGCCTTCAACGACGCCGTGCTGGTCTGTTGATTTCTGAGTGCCGACGAAAATGCTGACGCTGGAGCGAGGGGGGAATTGTGACTTGGTCGTCTAGCACATTCAAGGCGTGCTTTCCTGGCAGTGTGTGCGGCGGTAGTGCTTTTTATGCGGATAGCGTTATTGAATTGGATCGCAGATCGATGACTGCCCCATGAAGGCCTAAGGAGTCCATACCAAAGATGACATATCTCTCGAGCACCGCTGCTAGTACTACGAAGCTTGCGGGATAAATTCGGTTGTTAATTGAGACGCTCGCTGTGCAGATTCCTGCCGGCGTTACAAGGGGCCCTCCAGCTCAGTGGCGTAGCCAGGGGGTGGCACACCAGGCACGTGCCCCCCCCCCCCCCCCCCCCGAATTGTTTTTTCGCCATGGCATATATAGCGAAAAATGGCCATTTCAAGGCGGTGCCCTCCCCGAAGTCAAGGAGGTGCCCCCCCCCCCCCCCCCCTCCCGAAAAAAATTTCTGCCTACGCCCCTGCTCCAGCTGTCCGGATTTCGGGGCCTTCCCAAGCAGTCCTCACTTTCTTCAACTTCGCGGCGAACGTCCCACTGATGACGGAATAGTCGGCGCCGGTGTCGACGACGAGAGCTGTGACGCTGTGGCCGTCGATGAGAACGTCGAGGTCGCCAGTTCGTCGCCTGGCGTTGCGGTTGGGTCGCGGCGTCGGGTCACGGCTACGACGGTTTGTACCGCTGCTTCGATGTTGCCTCGTCAGGTCTTCTGCTGGGCCGCGAAGTTTCGACGTCGGGCCTGCGTTAGGGTTGCGGCGGGTTCTTGAGGTTTCGTCGCGGCGTCGTCGTCGGCGGCGGAGGATCTTCGTTAGTTCGTCGTACAGCAACCGCACCTCCATCGGTCGCTGCCCTTAGTTTTCTGGAGTAAGGGCTAAAAGATCGGCCCGGAGCAGGGCCGGCGTATTGCCTGCGATGCGGTGAGGCGTAGCGGCCTGGCGACGGCGAACGGTAAGGTCGTCGGGGTGTCCGCTGCGTTCCTGCGAGGTAGTCGGCGATGTCATGCGGTCGTTCACCCCATTGTGGACGCGGCGTGTCGATGGCGAAACCACAGAGGCCCATCTGCCGGTATTGGCAGCGTCGGTACGTGTGGCCGGCTTCTCCGCAGAGGTAGCATAGTGGGCGGTGGTCGGGGGGCGCACCAGATGTCGGTCTTCCTGGGCGTGGAGCGCTGGCTGACAAGCGGGCGAGTTGGCGGTGGTGGTGGCGGCGGCGGCGGCGGCGTCTGGCGATGGTAGAGCGGCTGTACGGCGTCCTGACGGGGGGCGTGAAGGAGGTGCACTGCGTCGGGCTGCAGCAGCGTAGCTCAGGGCCTGCGGCTGAGACTGTGGTGGCTCAGGGGTGCCCAGCGACTGCTGCAGTTCTTCGCTAACTATCTCGGTTATCGAATCCACCTGAGGGTGCGATCTGGGGAACATTTTCTGCAGCTCCTGACGCACAACCACTCTGACAGTCTCGCGGAGGTCGTTGGTTCCCAGCGCTTGAACATCCGCGTAGTTCGTCGTAGGCAGGCGGCGGTTGTATTGCTTTCCGAGGGAGTTATGTGCAGCTTCCAGCAAGGGTTTCAAAGTAGGGTCGCGTTGTTGTTCACGCTTGAAGTTGATTATATCTGGAAAGTCGGACGAGACAGAAACTTAATAGTCATCAAAGTCATCGTCATCAGCATTGGCATCCGTGTGACATCGTCCACTCTCGTAGGTCACAGAAAAGCTGTACTCTTGAGGCGCAACGCCCAACGAGCCAGTCGGCCAGACGGGTCGCGGAGTCCAACAAGCCAGCATAGTGATCGATAGGTCGGTCACTATTGTGAACTCACGGCCATGCAGGTACGGTCGGAACTTCTGAACGGCGAAGACGACGGCTAAGCACTCGAGCTCGGTGACGGTGTAGTTCTCTGCTCGGGTCAGTGTCTGACTAGCATATGGTACGACGTGCTGGCGGCCGCTGCAGATTTGCACCAGCACAGCGCCAACACCAAGTCCACTAGCATCAGTATGCAGTTCAGTGAAAGCTTCAGGATCAAAATGCTTCAGGATAGGTCCTGATGTCAGCAAAAGTTTTAGCTGTTGAAATGCAGCCTCACATTTATCATCCCACAAATATGGTGCGTCTTTGTGGAGAAGGGACGTCAGTGGGGAAGCAAGCTGCGCGAAATTCTTAATAAAGCTGCGGGAATATGAGCAAAGACCCAGAAAACTTCGCAGGTCCTTCACTGTTCGTGGTTGTACAAAGTTACAAACCACTGCGGTCTTTTGTGGGTCCGGTCGTATGCCTTCTCTGTCCACGAAAAAGCCTAGTACGAGGGCTTCACGTTCGCCAAAATGACACTTTTACGAGTTTAATACAAGGCTAGCTTTCCTTAAGCATTCAAGCACAAGTGACAAGCGGTGGTTGTGCTCTTGAAAAGTATTTCCATAAATCATCACGTCATCTAGATAGCACATGCAAATTTCCCATTTTAGTCCCCGGAGTACTGTATCCATACATCTCTCGAATGTCGCTGGAGCATTGCACAAACCGAAGGGCATAGCATTAAACTAAAAAAGACCACAGGTGTTACGAAGGCCGCCTTCTCTTTGTCTGATGGGTGCATAGGAATTTGCCAATACCCAGAACGCAAGTCAAGAGAAGAAAAATAGGAAGCAGAGTGCAAACAGTCGATGGCGTCATCTATACGTGGCAAAGGGTAGACGTCCTTTTTTGTAATGACGTTAGGGCGGCGGTAGTCTACGCAGAATCTCCATGAATTGTCCTTCTTCCTGACGAGGATGACAGGAGCCGCCCACGGACTACACGATTCTTATATGACGCCCTTCTTTAGCATGTCCAACTTGCTCGGCGATTACTTTCCTTTCAGAAGGCGATACGCGATAAGGCTTCTAGCGTATTGGTGGTACACTTCACCGTCACAACTGCCGTCACCACGATGGCGCAAAGTTTGGCTTGCCTTCGAGCTTGCTTTCCCATCATACAGGTGTCACACCGACACATTTGATTGCGATCAGGGCAGTACAGACCAAATATCTGAATCCGGATGGAGTTTGGCGCAGACATGAGCGAAATCACGGTTAAAAGTGACCATGCACCAGCAGCTCAGAATAATACCGGCGTCACACGCTGAACTGCTGATCGCGATCGAGCCCGATCAGGATGAAATTTCTCAACAGTGATTGGCTCCCACTTGAAGCTGGCGTAAGATAGCCAATCGTGGTCGTGAAATCAAAGGTATAATTCGTGATCAAACCTGCGATCAAATGTGCTCGTGTAATGCGGCTCAGCCCATCCTCCACACAGTCGCATAATGCTGTCGATAGCCCACGCCCCGCGAGAGAGGGACAAAAATGAAAAGGGAAATGACGTCAGGAAATAAAAGTGGCTCCGCCCACGTCTTTCAGTGCGGAAGGGGGGGAACCCTGTTCAGCACTATTCCCTTGGGGTGGGCAACCTTTTGAGGCGCAGGGCCAAGTTGCGGACACAGCCGGGGGGGCCGGACGGCAAATAGTGGAGTGGAGGGCTCTCCAGTCAAAGTGTAAAAATTCGGAGAATTGACAGTGACTTGCAAAGCTAGATAACAATTCTAATAAGCAGGGCGTGCAAACACGGACACAACAAGGAAGTCAGGGCAACACAAACGCCTACCAACAACTGAAGATGCGAACAACGGCGGAAAAGAAAGAACACACGAAAACTTATCTGCGCATGCCCATGCAATATGCGAACTTATCAATCTGGCACGCGTGGCGGTCTACCTGAAAGATAACTGTTAAGGCATTTGGGCATTTGATTTCATCTTTACGCAAGTTAATCGACGGTTGGGTCACGCATGCGCTCCCACTATTATCGATATGCCATGCTTCAATCATCAGACGCGTTTCCTCATTCCTATGCCGGTACAAAACAGCGCATTCATGGAATATTGGCGGGCACTTACATTCTCGACGATGTAAATAAAGATCAGAAGGTGAGCCTCCGGTTAGCGATCTCTTATGTTTCAACAATAATAATAATATCTGGGGTTTTACGTCCCAAAACCACGATATGATTATGAGAGACGCCGTAGTGGAGGGCTCCGGAAATTTTGACCATCTGGTGTTCTTTAACATGCGCTGACATCGCACAGCACACGAGGCTCTCGTATTTCGCCTCCACCGAAATGCGACCGCCGCGGCCGGGATCGAACCCGCGACCTTCGGGTCAGCAGCCGAGCACCTTTACCGCTACACCACCGCGGCGGACTGTTTCAATAATCTCTGGTTAATGCAGCGGCCCGTCTGTCCTACGTAGAAGCGGTCACAGCTGAAAGGGACCTTATATACTACACTTTTACGGCAATCATTGAATTTATTGGTGCGTTTTACGAAACAAATATTTTACGAAACCTATTATTGGCAGCCGTAAAAGCAACATTAACGCCGTATCTACTTCCTACTTTCTTTAGCCTGTGAGATACGCAATGAATGTACGGTATACCTAAGATACGTTTCTTTCCTGTCGCCTTCTGCAACCATACTCGGAATTAACATAACAGACTTCTTTAAAGGTTCAGCGACAGTGGCCATTGCAGTGAGAGGATAACCTGCGTATAAAGACCGCGTAAACTGTGCGTTAAAGCTATCGCTCATTTTGTGATCACACCACTTCGTGAGGGCCGACCTAAGGCAAGACATGGCTATACCGTTTTTTACAACTCTCGAGTGCTTCGACGAAAAGCTTAAGAGCGGTTTTGAAGATCTTGTAGAATACTGCCAGCATACTTGGTTCTTCTGGAACGTTAAGGCAATGTCTAGAAATTGTATTGCCCTATTCTCAGGCAATGCCTTAGTAAAGTTCAGCCCTCGTCCATTTAATTCAAATTTTTCGCTCACTGAGGCTGCCACTGTTTCAAAGTCCTGACTATTACAAACAATCAAGTAATCGTCTACATCACAAAAAACTTTAGTAATAGAATTACCTAAAGCGCCTTCCAAACGTTTCTCTATCTTGCTGAGGTATAAATCACTAAGAACCGGAGCAACCTTAGAATCAGTACATATCCCTCATTTTTGTACATAAACACCTTCCTTCAAACCTACTAGCGTCGACTTTAAATACATGGAAATAATTTCTAAAAAAGCCTCCGTAGAAAGACCACGTTTATTGGTGAAAGCCGCCTCGTGCCCTCGCTCGTTGATGCCGTCATTACTACATCTGAACAAGTCCTCATGCGACAAAGAGTAATAAAGGCCTTCCATACTGAAAGCTTTACAGCCGCCGGGGTTCCCTTCAGAAAGAAACTGAGCTAGCGCCCGAGGATTACGCATACGAAGAGGGTCTGAAACACTCAAAGAGTTTAAGCAGTTCTGCAAATAACTAGATACAGCGAACTGCCAGGTGCTTGCTCGGAAAAGAATCTCGTTCTTATGTGTTTTGCGGAAAAAACAATTCTGAAGTAAGTGATTTGGCTTCTTGACATTACAGGCTATTCTCCAAAGGGTAGGTTTTAAAAAAATGTCGACAGCCCGTTGCCTATCTACCGATGGTTAAAGCTTTACCGTCCTAAAATAATTTTTTACGGCTGTTAATGCTTTTTCTGTCCGGCATAATTACGAAACACCCTTCCTCATCTGAAATTACTGGCTTGAGTTTCTTCTCTTCACAATAATTTACCAAAAGCCGATAGGATCAGGACATTTGAGATGCATATAAGAGCCATTGATACTTGCAACGCAGTATGAAATGCAGTGCGAGCGCGCTTTTTCAGGAACTAGTCTAGTGATAGCAAACTAAAACTAAAAATGGTGCGGCCGACCTAAAATGTCTATTCGTTTGAGGTTCGGCTTAAAACATTATTTTGGGCCTAAGGCTAGCGTTTGGCGGTGACTATCATCTAAGACAGCTCCTCCGTGAACTAGCAGGTTGTTTTTTTGCGGTGAAACAGCAGAAAAAATCTCCCTCTTACATGGTCGAAGTTTTATCCTCCATAGAAATTCCGCATGCCGGTTAGCTACCCTCATCCAGTCGGCGTACAGCTACTTCTGGCGGCGATCGTCACGTGGAGTAAAGCAATGAACTTTGAGGCATTCCTGATAAAATCTGACTTGACGCCAAGATTCCGCGGACAATATGGCACAAATCCTCCTGGCATGTCCTGTCGATGGTTGTAGAAAGCCGCAAAAAAGTTGAATTTCAACTGGGCAAAACATTTCTCAGAAAAGCCAAGAGAAAGTCCTAGCACGGAACACACAAATAGCAATTAAAGCAAGCCAAGGAAGCAGGGTCGTTCAGAAAAGTAGGAGAACATGGAAAAGCGCTCAGAGTTAGGAACAAAGCTAAGAAGACCTGAGCTAGTTGGTACGCATTCATTCTAAATGACACAGGGCGTGCAAACACGGACACAAGGAAGTCCATACAAAGGCCTACTCACAACTGAAGATGCGCACAACAGGCGGAAAAGAAAGAAGACACGAAAACATATCTGCGCATGCCCATGCAATATGCGAACATATCAATCTAGCACGCGTGGTGGTCTACGCGAAAGATTTCATCTTTATGCAAGTTGATCGATGGTTAGCTCACGCATGCGCTACCGCTAATATCGATAAGCCATGTCTCAACCATCAGACGCGTTTCTTCACTATTACGTAGGCTGAGGTACGCTTGCGTACAACAGCGATTACAGCCTTCGACGAATCTTTTAACTGTAGGACGAACACAACAGTTGCTTCACCATTCAAGGTGGTACTTCGCCAGCATCTTTTAACTAAGACCCGAAAGTTATATAATGTTTCATGAATAAACGTCATGCATCTCATGATAATGATCGTGGACACATTCGCTTCGGCGACACTGGAGTTTAAACCAAAGAAATCCGATGATGACTAAAGCAATCACAGTGCCGTAAAAGTTTGACTTGCATGCATCTTGAAGTTCACTAATTAATAAAAGTTTGGCACATCCTACGCCTTGCGAGAATCGCTTTCATGCGAAGCAGTCAGCAAGCAAGCAATTGTCGAAGCTGCATTTTAGGCTTTGAGCTGAGCGTTACGAGGTGGATCGACGTGTTTTTCTAAGTGTAGTAGTTGTGTGCACATCGTAGCCTTACCAGGCACATCAACTAGACTGGCATTTATAGGGTAACTCATGGTCGCACGAAAGGTCAGAACTTGCGTTAGAGCACATGCATCGGTATTATCGAAACGAAGTGCCTCTACGTGCGATGATGTGAATATCCTTCCGGTGCAGAGCAACGCTTGAGTATAGCTTGCCGAATTATAGGAATAGCAATGTATAGAAGGAAGAAACACGAAACAGATATTCGCAGGCGCCTCTACAAACGTAGAGATAGCGTCTATACCTGTGTCATGTTTCTTTCTTCGATGTACCCCGCTAATACACGTGTAACGAAGAAGAAGTACTCTGGTACAGAGGCAGCAACATCGAGCTTGCAGCAGAGGCTAGTGAACTGTGCTCGGTGCATTGCTACCCGCGCTACGCTCAATCAATCTCCTTTATACACGCAATATTAACGTATATCGCCTTGTTGTAAAGTCAGACAGCCAGCACTCCAACCACAACTGATGTTGCACCGACATTGCACCTGAATAGGGTCTTTTTCCAAAGCAGTTTAAAGACCTGGCATAGCTTTGGGGTAGAATACTTGAGTGCCACGCAAAATGCATGGGTTCAATTCCTGCTGGGATGTTGGTTTTTCTTAACGCTCGTACATTAAATTACCAAAGTCTGTTCTCGCCATTCCTGGGTAGATATAAACTGTCAGCCACCTGTGGCGCATAACCCCATACCGCGGCCCGTGGTATACGGGCACGCGCCACACGAGTCTGCAGGAAGGGGTTTCATGAAGTACGTGACAGAATTTTTACGTTATTCATGCTTGACGAGACAGTTGTATTTGTCAAACCTCCTTGCCCTCCCATGCCAATTTTTGTCTACACCATGTTAAGGAGGCAGTCACTAGAGCACCCAGACGTGGGCGGCTAGATAGATAGATAGATAGATAGATAGATAGATAGATAGATAGATAGATAGATAGATAGATAGATAGATAGATAGATAGATAGATAGATAGATAGATAGATAGATAGATAGATAGATAGATAGATAGATAGATAGATAGATAGATAGATAGATAGATAGGTAGATAGATAGATAGACACGCTCAGAGTGCCTTTGGTTAACTAAGAAATGTCTCGCATTTAAAAAGAAAAATGATCCTTCGCTCTTCCGAGGCTACGGAGTTTTCCCGTTAGCGCAGATTATTCGAAAAATATAGGAACAATATTCGGCAATTCAAATATGCGCCATTAGATTCGTGCACGGAATCGAACACAACGCTATTCGATTCCTTATTCAAAATTTTCGAACATTCGGACACCCCTAATAGTTGATTGTGCATGCTATTTTTAACATCGTTTTAGTAGAAACGTTGGGATTAGTGCAATCGAAATAGGCTGTTCAGAAAGGAACGATGCACGCTCAAAGCAAGCCTGATGGTGCCACGCGTAGAGTACTGCTTGCGCGCTGTCTTCAAAGCAGCTTGTGTAGTTGATTCACTCAAGTTTATTCGCCGAATATGACAGAGTATTCTACTGTGGTAGCGTTCAAACTATACGGATCGGCATAGAACTCTCCCCCCCGTAAACCTAAGCCTACTTTTTCCCCCCACACCGCTATGTCTCCTTTTTCTCTTAACTCACACGTTACTGACGTCATTCTATGTATTTTGGACTATTTAAAAGAAGCTCTGATTTTGAGCCTACTCGTCAAGGAAAGTAGCGCTCGAACATAGCCTTTCAAGGGTGCTTGTGGCCAGAGAGAGAGAATCGAAGGTGGCGTGCATCGATGACGCAGCAGCAGCCATGGCGTCCTCCCCTTCAGCGGCCAGTGTGGCGGGCTGCAGCCTGCTGCTGCTGTTGCTGTTTGCCCTGGCGGCCTCGTCTCTGATTGAGAAGCGCACGCGGTTCTGCGGGCCGTACCTGGTGGAAACCCTGGAGGCCCTTTGCGGGGGCGAGATCTTCGATCCTGCCCAGAAGAGGCACATGGGCCGCCAGCAGATGGCATTGCAGCCTATGCGTGAGTAACTGATATACACTTACGCTACACCTTACCGACGAGTTGTATGCAAAGGGGCCATGTACTCTAATTTTGCCCGCTGAGCTTACGCAGTAAAAGCTCGTAAACCGAGTTCGCGACTGGAAAGAAAAGAAGAAAATACCAAAATGGCCGAAAACATGTTTTCGCTCATTTTGTAGAGCTTTTTTAAAACGAAAGTGTTTTATGCCGGGGTCCACCAAGATTTGAGTGACGTATTTGCGTCACGGAAATTACGTCGAAAAAATACGCATGATCACAAGACAAAGAAAAAAAGTTCCGTCAACGGGAGTCGAACCTACGACCTCTTGGTCCGCGTCAAGAGATGCCGGGCATGCTATCCACTGCACCACGTTCACTTTTTTTTCTTTATTAGCTGCGCCACGTTCACATACTGTGCAGGCTTCACAGTATGTGAACTGCGCCACGTTCACATACGGTGCAGGCTTTAAAAAAGCCTTTTATATCTAGCACTGTCCTCTCACAGTGCACTTGTTCAAGTGGAGTAATGCGTTATGACCGTGAAAGGCACAATTAGTTCCTTCAAAGCGTCGTTTCTACTCGGCGCGTCTCGAATAGGAAAAGTGCAATTTTGTCAACGCATTAACACACTGCCAGGTGGCGACCTTACCCCTAGCGTCGGCCTCGCTCAGAGCATCCGTCCATACCAGAAATAGCTCTGCAAACGCGCGAGTGCGTCGCGTGGCCGTAGATCCGCGTTCCCTACTTGAGCTCGCCCCGCGAAAAATTGCAGCCGGCCAACGGGGAAGAGACGACGCGCATTGCGTTTCCCCCTGGTAGGGCAGCGTTGTTCAATAACTCTAACATGCTTCCGAGTAGGTGATCTTAGCTCAAGTTCGGCGTCCAATCAGTGACGCTGTTCTGGCTATCACACCACTGTCTCTTAATTCCGCTCTCACCGTACTGCTGTCACAGGCATCTATGACCACAAGGGTCTGTTTAATCATTGATCATGGACGTGAGTCGTCGGGATACAGATGTACCACCAAGCGTCAACGTGCATGCATCCACGTTAAACGGTGCTATAACTGTAGCAAGACTTTGATTTGGGCGAGTTGGTACATGCTTAGTCGGGGAATACAGCGCAAAAAGTACGAGGACACAGGAACACAGTACACAGGACGGGCGCTGAACTTACAACTGACGTCTTTATTGCCCCAACCGCTCGTTTTTACAGTGCACAAAACCACGCACACCATTCCAATCAAAATCTCCACATCACAGCCATCAGGTGAGTGATTGTATCGTTACGGACAGCTAGCACGTGCACCCGAAATACACCGTACGCATGCATCTCACACTCAGATAAAACTGAACCTAGTGCAAAACAGATAAATCCACGCCTCAACAAGGATTACCAATAAAAACGTCAGTTGTAAGTTCAGCGCCCGTCCAGTGTACTGTGTTCCTGTGTCCTCGTACTTTTTGCGCTGTATTCCTCCCCGACTAAGCTATAACTGTCAAACACCAATTGACGTTGTGCAAGCTATCTTATTTCAATGTACTGTAAACATTCAACTACTTCTGTAAGGACACGTTTCCCTTTCGTGTTATACCGATTCCTATGACGGAGGGATCAACCATGTTTTTTTTTTTCTTAATAAAACGGTACCTTTGTTTCCGTGAAATAACATGTCTTTATTTTTCTAATAGCACAGAAAGATACCACATGCGCTGTATCAGAACATGGAATTGAAAATGCATAGTCACAGTTTCCCCGCAAGGGCGAAGCAATGAACGTAATAGCAAGAAATTGGAATGTCACACGACGAACAACAAGCAGCTGGATACTTGCAGCGCGCCTCTAAAGCACAAAAAAAGTACCCTCGGAAAGAACGCACAGGAAAAGCGTAAAGTTAGAACTGTTAGTTGTTACGCCTCGCTGCAAGTGTCGACAATGCAGAACCCGATGCTCTTAGATATTTCTGTTACTTTTAAACTGCGACGCGTGGAGTGACCCCTCTGCGTCTCCTGCCACGCGGTCGCGTCTGACGGAAGGTATGCCGGGGTTTTTTTTTTTCTTCTTTTTCGTGCGCGTCTCAAAGACAGTTTTCAAGTTGAAAGAAAATGTAGGAGCATTGCGTGATAGAAAACACGCTCAAACTCCTCCGTGATCTGCGTACCGCCAGTGCTAAATGGTGCATATTAGGTCTCTTCGATGTGGCTGCACCGGTGGAACCAGTTCAACGGGTGCAGCACCTCCCTCCTCGATTTGCTGGTGCCGCGCGCGCGCTCTGCACTGGCTCCCTCGTTTTGACGAAGTGCAAGTGTAGTTCTGCACGAGTTCTCTGCCCGCCTGCATTCGCTCAAGAGGAGGTGCAAAGAAGTGCAGCATGGCGTGCGCCCCTGGCTCCTCCCAAGCAGACGACGCTGCGTTGGCTGTGTGTTCTTGTTCCGGGCGTGCGTGCAACGGGTAATCTTAGCCGCATCTTTTCGGCAGCTACTGAGGTGAATCTTTTTGCATGACTCATGAGCAGAAAAATCCACCGTGTTGACGGCAATAAGAATCGTAGGGGGGAAAAAAAGAAGGTTGATAATAAATATACGTGGCTCGAGGCGCGAGCTAGCTGTCCTCTCACTTCGTCTTTGCGAAAGCGTGAAGCTTATGTCCGATAGGAAGCCTTCAAGAAAAACTGCTGATGTATTCACCATGAGAGCTTGCGAACGTATCTTAATGGTTTCAAACAATTGTCACATTTGTTGTCTAGAATAGCGTGAAGCAGGCGCTGTCAATAAAAGGTGTTGAACACAAAGCGAGCACACTTTCATGGATAGGTGAAATTTTACGTGAAGTTGTCTCAAAACGTCATTCGAAAGACCCCCGAGATTTTCCGCTAGCTCTACGGCCTAGCTCTAAGGCAGAGGTTGCAGCGGGGCAGCTGAACGGCGAGGAGGATCTTTGCGGCGTTGACACGCGAGGCAGGAGCGTACATAAGGACGGACGAATCGGTACATTCCACGCCAGTAATAATGAAGTCGGAGGCGTGTGTTAAGTTTTGAGTACGCCTGCATGTGCGCACTGTGGATCATCGTGAAACGCCGCACAGAGATCCCAACGGAGATGCCGAGGGATCACAAGTAACCATTGACGGCCGTCCGGCAGGTAGTTATGACGATATAGTAGCCCATCGCGAACGGCGATGTGGTGAGCTTGGCGATGTAATGCACGGCTGGCAGGGCGTGCCGATGGAAGTTGCAGTAAGCCGAGCAAAGAAACAATCCAAGGGTCCTTCTTCTGCTCCAAAAGCATGTTCGTGGCAGAGAGGGACGACTCCGATAACGACACTACATTACACGCCGACAAGCCTAGACCCTAAGGTGCTTCGCCCCTAAAAGCAGTAAGTAGCAATGCCCACGTGGCTTTGCTGTTATGCGACGCGTAGGCTCGGAGAATCCATTCTTCTGCAAGGGGTCTCTCGTACATGGTCGGATACAACTTTAGAGGCATTTTCCATTCAAAGGCGCACAAGCCTGCACCAATGGGCGCAGGCCTTGTTCCACGTGGCGGTCACATAAACATAGAAAGAAAGGAGCACGTGTGGCGTGTTTTTCGACCTTTAAGGCTATACTTCATCTAGTCAAAATAACAGCTTTCCCGGAAAGGTAATCAAATAATAAAATGCGCAGTTTCGAAGGAATGTAGAAGCAAATAATGCAATTTGAACGCACCACAATGCTACACGAAGTACGACTAGCACCTTTCCGAGGCGAAGTGCTTCCGCTTTGTGCTTCCGAAGTGCGGTATTCTGAAAACCTTTGAAAACTTTATTCATTCCAATATTCCATCATTGGGACGCTGAGAGCCGGGGTAAAAAAGCCTCTTCACGGGCTTGACTAGGACCACGACCACGTACTAAATGACAGGCAGAGGCAAGCCGTACAGGGCAATAATCAAGGTACGCAGTGAAAAACAACATATCTAGTTCAAATTTAATGAAACGTAGGTAAAGAGCAAAATAGCGGCACGATTTTTTAAATAAAAAGGAAAATATACGCAAACAGCCACTCCCAAAACATGAGTGAGATCGTTAGTATTGATATTACAGCAATCAGACAAGACAATGTCGCAATATTTGAAGTCTAACCAAGCTTTGTGTATGCGTACTTAAATATATAAATATGCATATACATACAAAACAAAGCAATACAAGTGAAACAGAGTGAAATAAACCGGCAAAGAATGTACCAACTTTAATTCGATAATCACATCAAATTCAATGAAACCGTCAAAACGAAACCACACAATATTACCCGACATGTAAGCCATAAAAGTACGCTGTCGACAAGCACCCGAGGTTGAGATGCAGTAGAGTACACTCTAGATGCAGCATGTCTCACGCCCACCTGCACGTTGTTTCTGCTGGCGCACACGCATGCGAGAGCGCCTTTTTTTTTTTTTTTTTTTTTTTTTTTTTTTTTTTTTTTTTTTTTTACGGGGTCGTTTTGCGTGGCCGGCGTTCCGACCACACGCGTGGCTCGTGGAACGAAACAGACGATCAACGCGCTGAAAGTGCTGGATGAACGTCGACGGCGCCTCGCCGGCTAAAGGACTTGATTGTCGGCGATCATCATCATTAGCCTGACTATGATGGTGATCGTCGGCGATTACTCTGCGCTATCTCGCGGTCAATGTGCAAACAATATACTGCGGCGCAGCTCAGAGATGCTGGCACGACGGTTGGCTGAGTTTGAAGGTCAGATTTACGGAACCAGGTGTTTTCTGGCTTTGCACCTGAAATGGTAGACTATCACTTTCCGTAGACTCACACTTCAATACCGTTTCGCAGTGCCTCCTTGGGTGACGGAGCCTCGTCTGGGTTTCCTGGATGCTAAGACGGCACTTCAGTTGCTACGGCCCGCCAGTCACCGCCAGGTGCGCGGTATCATCGAGGAGTGCTGCCACAAGCCGTGCGCCGTCGCCGAGCTGCTCTCCTATTGCGGACGCGTCAGGCCCGCCGGCACGGACGAGTGAAGCGCTCACGAGGCCCTGCGACACGTACGCCGCTTTCCGTTGCGGCGTCGCAAGTTCTTCACTTCGCAAGCAATTCTCGTTTCACCGCAGCGAATTCCAATAAAGTTACTGTCACTTTACTGTGGTACAGCTATGCATTGTCATTGTCCGTGGCTGTCTTGTTTCCAGGCAATGGCGAATGCGCGAGTTATACACAGCGCCAAATTCCGCAAGCACAAGACTGGGGAAGGTATTTAGCAAAGCACACTGAAACAAGGATGGCACTCGTAGAAGAGACATGTTTTGTCTGTGGGCATTCTATGAGTGTTGTCATCGCTGTCATGACCAATCGTGACTCACTCAGTGCGTATGAAACAAACGACTAGTCGCGTATACTGAAGGCAGTGCGACACTGACGAAAGATGACAGCGGGACACACGACAGCGCTGAACTCACCACTAAAATTTATTTGGAAATATACGCACACCCAAATACTGACAAACTGTCACCCATGTGCTCACTTCACACATTTATTTATTTATTTATTTATTTATTTATTTACAATACATCAAGGGCCCAAATGAAGGGGTTTTGGCATGAAGGGTGTTCTATTACAGTGGATTAAATGTGCAGATGCTCGATCGCTGCTTTGAAGTTGACGATACAACGTCGAGAGGAAAGCCATTCTAATCTTCTGCTGTCTTGACAAAGAACAACAACAAAAAAATCGCCATCTCCCGCTAAAGGGAAGCATGTGCGGATGCGAAGCAGCGGAGAGATGGATAGCTTGAGCGGGAATTTTATTGAAAGGATAAATGAGAATGTATAAGAGAAGACGGAGAATGTGGTGGCTGCGTGTTTATTTAGGGAACGTGTGCGATTCCTTGCGTCGGTGCACGGGGCGCATTGAAGACGACGGCCTTGTGATCGGTGCAGTGTAGCGTCAGGGGTTGCTTTTGAAGAGTTTTCATTGTGAAGTTTGCGAAGATGAGGTCAGTGCACGTTCCCCTTATGGTTGTCGGTTGTATGTTGTCGTCGGAAATGCTTCGCAACGAGTACACGTTGGTGGACATGTGGTGGACGAGCCAGTCGTTCGTGGTTATATCCACGTTGAAGTCACCCGCAAGCACGAAGGGCGTGTGGCTGTATGTCTGTGTGTACCGTGCCATTGCCTTCTCTAGGTAACGTTCTCTCTAGAGTAGAGAATGGGGGGTGAGTGTAGGAGAGGATAGGGGAGGGTACACGCATGCGCTGTAGGGGGTGTGGGACGCGGGGGGCCGCTCCGTAGAGTAGAGGATTCCTAGAGGAGACAAAGGGGGTGAGCGTAGGAGAGAGAGGGGGGAGGGGAAGCGCATGCGCTGTGGTGGTGTGGGACGCGGGAAGAAGGGACGGACTAAGCCCCCTCCAAACACATGCAAGCAATTATCAAGGAATGCGGTCAACCTGGGCGACAGACACCACCTGCCTGGCCATTGCTAAGCAGCCTCTCTGTGCTCTCGGCCATTACTCTGACGACTGTAGTAGTGGTTGACGGCCTTCATATTACTACAGTGTCCTGGTTCGCATAATGGGTGCTTCCGTACTTCATGAAAGTGGCCGGACGCGGGACGGGGGACGCGGTACGCGGGAGGGACGGACAGAGCCCCGAGCATAAGATGCTTCGCATCTAAAAACTTCCCCATATCCCGCTAAAGGGAACCATGTGTGGATGCGAAGCAGCGGGCAGATAATTAGCTTGAGTGGGAGGAACGTCGCCGCTCTCGTTTCACGGCAGCGGTCCGGGCGCTCATCACGGCGCTGCACAGA
Source organism: Rhipicephalus appendiculatus (assembly GCA_030522465.1). Lineage (NCBI taxonomy): Eukaryota > Metazoa > Arthropoda > Arachnida > Ixodida > Ixodidae > Rhipicephalus > Rhipicephalus appendiculatus. The sequence goes on from JALIZH010027776.1 coordinate 139,848, forward strand.
AGAGAGAATGAGGCGCGGGCGCTCCGTCATTTTCATACCGCGGAACTACTGTGGCGCCCCCCAGCGGAGTATGCAGCTGTCGCACCACCTTTCGTGCGCACCGCTCATATAGGATTCCTAGAGGAGAGGATGGGGGGGGGGGGGGGGGGGACCGTAGGAGCGGAGAGAGAAGGGGGGGAGGGGACGTGCATGCGCTGTGGGGATGTGGGACGCGGGAGCCGCTCCGTAGAGTAGATGATTCCTAGAGGAGAGAGAGGGGGGTGAGCGTAGGAGAGGATAGGGGGAGGGGACGCGCATGCCCTGTGGGGGGGTGTGGGACGCGGGGGGCCGCTCCGAGAGTAGAGAATTCCTAGAGGAGAGAAAGGGGGGTTAGCGTAGGAGAGGAGAGAGAGAGGTGGAGGGGATGTAGATTCAAGATTCGAGAGTTTCAGGCAAAAGCAAAATGTGCAATTTTCCAAGGGGACCGGCGAAATGGCATAAAAGCCTGACGAGGCGCTTGCCCCCCTCTAAACCCAAAATCCCCCCAAAATGACACATTGCTCAGCGTAGGATTAACAGTGAACAAGGAAAAAAGCATAAATGAGAATTGCTACATGCAAGTCATATGTGTATAAAAAAAATGACCGAATTGGCCCAGGCAATGTCATCAATAGGTAGTTCATGTGACTAACAAATAAAACACAGTTTGAAAAACATAACAAAAAAACGTGAATGTGATTTACATGACGAAAATAAGATATTCAGTACATAAGGTTTCAAAAATTCAGAACAACAAATACTTTTGTGAATACAAAACAATGTTTACGATGATGGTGATTGTTTGTGCAGATAGTAAGTGTGACTGTATCATCCTTTTAAAAGTGCAGTATGAGTCTATATCCTCAATCAGAGTAGCTACAGCGGGAATGTTCGTTCAGAATATGCGGAATCTGATTGTTATGTCCGGATGTGTCGTCGGCCCCGAGACGTACGCGCGGGGCGCGGTGGCCTCAAAAGCATAGACAGCCAGGAACGGTTGAAAACGTGTTTATTCCTACTTGGAGGCGGCAGCCGAACTGCCGGGGAAAACGCGCGGTGACTCGTTTGTAACGAGCGGGGGAGAGGGAAGGAGTCGACAACCGGACGTCCGCAGGAACGGTGTACCGCTTCACTCAAGACGTTCGGGGGCTCGCTCGGGAACAAAGGTGCGCTTGGGACACAACATCTCCTCCCTCCTTAGATTGTCGCTTGGAAGCGATCTGGGGGTCGCCGTGGGCGCGTGGACGCTCTGGGCGCGTAAGCAAGAGGAGCCTCCGCTTGCTGGGTGTCATTTTCTTCCCGTTCAGGGCCGGCCGGCGGCGGCGCCGATTCATCTGGTGCGAGATGCCAGGCTAAGTGGGACGAAGCTTCCGTCGGGGTGCTTGCTTGAAAGGGAGCCTCCCTTGGCAAATTACCTGAACGACGTAGCTGATTAAGGTGGCGGCGAGTGGCCTTTCCGCCTATGTCGACGAGCCATGACCGCAAACCTATGCGTTTAAGTGCCGTCGCTTCAACCCAGCCGGGTCTTCTGTTGAACTGGCGTGCGTATATGCGTTGTCCCATTTCAATTCTCCTGCTACGTGGGAGCTTTTTTTCCCCCAAAGGTGTTTCCGCTGAGGGCTCCGGGACAATTGCTGTCAGCTGGGTTCTCATTTCTCGTCCGAACATCAATCTTCCTGGCGTTTGGCCTGTGGTGTTTTGCACAGTGTTGTGCTGCCTGAAGAGAAATCGCGCGATGCGGCGTTGCATTGTCCCAGTCTGATCTTTAGTAAGGGCGCGTTTAAGTTCTGCCACGTAGCGCTCGGCTTCGTCGCTGGGTGGTAAGGGGCTGATGTCACAGAAGAGACGCCGTTGTCGCTGTAAAACTTGAGAATCTCCGTGGACACAAACGGAGTGCCGTTGTCCGAGACTACCTTGCGTGGTAGGCCGAACGTTGCAAACAACGACCGGAGAGTGTCGATAACTGCTGCCGATGTTGTTGTAGTCATTTGCTTTACCTCAAGCCACTTGGTGTATGCGTCTACAACCACCAGGAATGAACACCCTTCGATAGGTCCAGCAAAATCAATGTGTAGGGTGTGCCAAGGCATGTCTGGTCTTTCCCATTCAGGAATAGGGGCTCTTGGCGGGGCTCTGTGGTTGCATTGACAAGGCTGGCAATCTTGCACTGTTGATTCTATGTCATGGTCGATACCAGGCCACCACATATAACTTCTGGCACACTTCTTCATGGCAACAATGCCTCGATGACCTGCGTGGACAAGCGACATGGCTTGTTCGCGAAGTGCTGCCGGAATCACAACTCTTGATCCCAAAGTGATGCAGCCGCGATGAGTGCTTAACTCCGTAGCTCGCTTGCGGTAAGCGTTGAAGTGTTCACCCTTTAGCTTCTGCACCTTGCCTTCTTGTATAGCTGCGTAGACTTCCTTCAAGACAGTGCACTCCTGCGTTGATGCTGCTACCGTGTCAGCTGTTAGCGGAGGGTTCGGCAGCGCCTCGAACATGAGTATGTCACCTGGCGGGGGTGGTTCGTCGATTGTGGTGTCCAGCGGCAGGCGGCTTAGTGCGTCAGCGTTCTGGTATTTCTTACCAGTGCGATGTACGAGTTCGTAATCGTACGCCGACATCTTGATGCACCATCGTGTCATTCGCGGCGACAATGTCTGTGGCATTGGCTTCTGGGGACCCATGATAGCCCAATAAGGGCCGATGATCTGTGATGAATGTCACTCTTCTGCCGGTAATGTACTGGCGGAAGTGGTCTGCTGCGTAGACGATGGCAAGTCCCTCTTTATCTAGCTGGGAATAATTCCTCTCTGCCTGCGATAGGGTGCGCGATGCGAAAGCAATCGGGGCTTCCCGTCCCTGGTCGTCAGCTTGGGAGAGGACTGCTCCCACTCCGTACGGTGATGCGTCGCAGGCTAGCAGTAGGGGTCTCCTTTCGTCGTAGTGTCGCAGAACAGCAGACTTCCGAAGTAGTTCTTTAAGGGCAACAAATGCTTTTTGGTGGCGTGGCGACGAATTCCATGGGACTTCTTTCTGGAGTAGCTGGTACAGATCGTTGGCCACTGTAGCTCGATCTTCTAAGAACCGGTCGTAGAACGTTAATAGCCCTAAGAACGACTGGAGCTCTTGCTTGTTAGTAGGCGCTCGTGCTTCGGTGATTGCTCGCACTTTGTCTTCAGTAGGATGAATACCGTGCGCGTCAATTTGATGTCCAAGAAACTTCACTTCAGGCACCGCAAACACACATTTTTCCTTGCTGATGCGCAAGTTAGCATTTGATAGCCATTCAAGGATGAGCTCCAAACGCTCCGCGTGCTCTTCAGTGGAGGCGCCACCGACAATAACATCGTCCAAGTAGACGCAAACTCCCGGGATCCCGTTAAGTGTAGACTCCATAAATTTCTGGAAGATTGCTGGTGCTGAAGCTATGCCGAATGGTAGCCTTTTGACTTTGTAGAGACCCTTAATGGTGTTTATCGTGAGCAGTGCAGACGTTGGTTCGCTCACCTTCAGTTGCTGGTAGGCTTGTGTCAAGTCCAAGGTGCTGAAGATCGTTCCACCACGAAGCGTGCTAAAAACCTCCTCTGGGGTCGGTAGTGGGTAGGAAGATGCTTTTGTCGCCAGGTTGACAGTGCTCCGGTAGTCTCCGCAGAGGCGTAGGGTACCGTTCTTCTTTCGGACGACAACGAGTGGTGTAGCCCATTCTGAATGTTGCGTCGGTTCGATGATTCCTTGTTGCTGCAGTCGGTCAAGCTCATTCTCGACTGACGTTCGTAAGGGCAAAAGGTACCGACCTAGCTTTCAAAAATTTAGGCGTCGCATCCTCCCGCAGTTCCAGTGTGACTGGAGGTCCGTTGTTTCCGGGTATTTCTTCGCAGAAAACCGCTCTGTACTTCTCTTGAAGCTGCTCCACTGACGGATAGCTGGGTGTGTGGTGAACTCCGCCAATGACCACTCCAAGAGAGGTGAACCAATTTCGTCCCAACAGGCTTGATCCAGAGCCGTGGACGACAAGCAGTGGTAGCTGATGGGTCTGACCGTTGTAGTACACGTCTACGTTGGCACAGCCCAGTAGTGGAAGGGAATGTCCGGACCACGTTCTCAGCAGCGTGTCGTCTTTCTGGAGAGCTGGCGCGTTCTCATGCCAAGTGGCGCGAAAGGTGTCCTCGCTGATGAGCGTACACGCTGCTCCGGAATCCACCTCAAACCTGATGGGGCGTTGGTGTACCATGATTTCTGTCGTAATCTTTGGTCTCGTGCCGAGGTTCACAACGGCGTTTAGGTCATATAGTGCCGATGACGTCCGTGGTGTGCTCGTGTTATCTGGCATCTGGCCCTCTTGTGCCTCGACATTGTTGTTCCGTTGCACTGAATTCTTCGGCCGGAGCTGTTTGCGCTTGGTGATGCATGCCTTTTCAAGGTGTCCCCGTTTTTGGCAAAAGTTGCAGGTAGCCGTTTTGAATCGGCATACCTGGGGATCGTGCATGTCATCGCATCGCCAACAGCGCTGTGTTTTTTTCCTTCCATTAGGCGTAGACGTGGAATGGCCCGACTGCTGACTGGTGTGATGTACCGGTTCGACGTTCCGTCGAATATCCCTCTGCTGGTGACCGGCGCTCTCTGCTCGCTGGGCGATGTCATATGCCTTGGAGAAGGTCAGACTCGTCTCCGCGAACAGGCGTTGTTGTAGACCTTCGTCGCGCAGTCCGCACACAAAACGGTCCCGCAACATAACGTCCAAGGGGAGCGTAGTGGTGTTAACAGGTTTGGCAGTCGATCCTCCCTCCTGCGCAGTAGCTGAAGTTGTCGAGGTCAACGTTCCGAAATTACAGTCAGCAGCGAGCTTTTTGAGAGCAGCTACGTATTCGCTCACTGTTTCGCCTTCCCGTTGGTCTCGCCGTTGGAAGCGGGCTCTGCTGTAGACCTCTGATGGTCTTGGGTCGTAGTGCTTCTGTAGCGCAGCTACGATGTCGTCGTAGTCTACGGTTGCTGGAGTGCGTGGCTGAATCAGGGCACAGACTGTGTCGTATGTCTGCTCCCCGCACAGCGTTAGCAGGTTGGCTCTCTTCATTGCTGCATCAGTCATGTTGTTAGCCTCGAAGTAAAATTGGAGGCGTCCAAACCACGATGACCATGATGAGCCGTTGAATTCGGGTAGCCGATTTTGGAGCCCGTGCGTAGCCATGACTTGTAGCTTGTCAAAAGCGTTGCGTAGCGCAGGTCCAAATCCACTTCCTCGTCGCCACTGTTATGTCCGGATGTGTCGTCGGCCCCGAGACGTACGCGCGGGGCGCGGTGGCCTCAAAAGCATAGACAGCCAGGAACGGTTGAAAACGTGTTTATTCCTACTTGGAGGCGGCAGCCGAACTGCCGGGGAAAACGCGCGGTGACTCGTTTGTAACGAGCGGGGGGAGAGGGAAGGAGTCGACAACCGGACGTCCGCAGGAACGGTGTACCGCTTCACTCAAGACGTTCGGGGGCTCGCTCGGGAACAAAGGTGCGCTTGGGACACAACACTGATACAATAGCATTTGTGTGCCATAATTTGTGCGTGGTTTTTCTTTTCTATATATACGCCCTATGCCGTAGGTTGTGACGGTGGTCACTCGGAAGATATCTTTGATAAAACCCTGCACGATCAAATCGTACCTGTTGATAGATAAGCATGGCCAATTTGTGTTTCCATGACGTTGACCAACGTTAGTATTTCATGTTTCTTAAGGAGAGGAGACTGATTGATACCCCTGATATTAGTCGTATAGCTTTTCTTTTGTAAGATATAAATTTTATCAGGGTTTGTTTTAGTCGTATTCCCCCCATACAAGAAGACAGTAATGGACATGCGTGTGAACAAGTGTGTAATATAGTTGTTTTTAGAGCCACAGAGGGAGCATTTGTCGTAATTTGCAGATGATGCCCGTGGATCTGGAATTCTTGGTACGGACGTGATCGGTGTGCAAAGACTAGTCTAAGGCCCGTATTCACAAAAGAAACTTATCCTTAACTTATGACTTAAGTAAGCGATCGCTACATAACGCGTGTCACAAAACAGCCTTGTACTTAAGTTAAACTTAAATCGGCACTTAAGTACCGGAAAGTAAAGTACAGCTACTGGCTACCTTAAGTGCTACTTTCGCCGTTTTTTCGTCCAAACAATATGGCCGCCCACTACGGCTGTGTCGCCGACACTGATTTTGCTCGCCGTGTGGAAGAAATTACACAGGATGAAGCATATCGTTACGCACCGCCGTTACGCCTAGTTCTCAGGGTTCGGCAGAATCCCATTGAGGCGTATAACGACGCGGGATTACTGTCGCAGTACCGCTTTTTGAAGCTAGGTGCTACGCCTGTTGCAAATGCTGCCGCTGGGCCCAAAGGACAACGAACGCGGTCAACCCGTTCCGCCACTGCATGCTGATGACATGTGTGAAAAAAATTGCAGGACACTTTGTACATTCCAAAGAGTGTTCGGCGAAAGCGTGTGGCCATTCCGCTGATTATACCATGTCTTTTTTCTTTTACACTATCAGTGGGATAAGACACAAACCGAATGGGTGCGTGTTTTCTTCTTTAATTTTTTACCGCGAATCGCAGCGAGACGCGAGACTCATCTTTCTCCGTTCGCATGCGTTAGTATTTTCTCGCGCTTTGCGCATCGTGCAAACGCCATCCGCGTTCCAGCTCTTAAATTGACGGACCCTTTGTAAATTGGTGTATTCCGTGAACGCCTGGGTCCATTGAGACGGCGTCGGTCAGAATGATTGCAAACTCTGGGCACAGTGACGCTAAAGCGCGAACGCTATAGAGTCCGACGCGACCGGCGTCCGTCTGCGCATCCCGGCGGTCACCTGGCTCCGTGCCAGAGCTCGGATGGACGGACGGACGGACGGAGGGACAGACGGATGGATGGACGAACGGACGAACAGACAGACAGACGGACGGACAGACGGACGACGGACGCCGGACGGAGGTCGGACGGACACCGGACGGACGTGAGCATGAGACATTAAAGGCTTTCGCCTTAAAGATTACACCATCTCCCGCTAAAGGGAATCATGTGTAGATGCGAAGCAGCGGGCGCTAACGGTTACACTGGCGGCGGCGTTGACGCTGGCGCTCATCGCAGCGTTGCACAGGAGAGAAACCTGGGGGGCGCAAAGCACGCAGTGATGGACCAGTGTTTCGTACTGGAACATCCCAATCGCTGCTAATGGGCAATGAGAGACAGAAGACTCGGACTGGACACAGAGAGACCCGCAGTCCGCTTTTAGTTAACGCGCACGCTGCGAATTTTTTATCGTTCGACAACGCACAGGACAAATCTCCCACCGGCACCACCTTGCAGGTCAAGATCCTTTGCCATATATAGGCACCGGGCGGCCGTCGTACGGCGCCAGCGGCGCCCCTCCCGAAAAGCGCCCCTAGCGGCGGCAGGGGCGGCACTGGCATGTGAAGCAGACGACGCGGAGAAAGCTTTGCTGCTTTCGGCAGCGTATTCAAGTAGTAGCGGCGGCGTTTCTTTTTGGACAATCGCAAGCTGTACGGCTGTTTCGTTTGTCGCCCAAGGCAAAGAGAAGCGGCAGCAACAGTGTTCCTTGAACAAAGCACGAAGCGTTCGACTGTCGGACATGTGTTCAGATAACGGGGCCCGTCGTCGGGCTTCAGGGAGACTACCGCGCAGTCGTTTGCGGTCGTGGCAGCGTTCAGTGGTCGCCAAGTCATCAAGAAAGGATGACACATGTTCTTTTCATGTCTTCACACCCAGGAGCACCGTCGGAACGTCAATCGACTAGGCTTCTTTGCGTGGTGCTGTGCTTTTATGCGTTTGCTTTCGTTTGGAGGCGGACCAGAGGCGCGATGCCTCCTCCCTTTCGGGACTGCAAATGAGACCGGCCCGATTGGCGAAAGTGTTGTAAAATAAACATCTTTGTATTTTAACTGCCAAACTCGCTGCTCCTCACTGTTGGGCTCCTGGCGGGAAGGCGAGTACTGACAGCGCACGTGCACTAATGGCGATGCCAGTTACATTGCGTTGCGGCTTTCAAGGCTTGACCAGCCGGCGTACGCGTTTTCATGCGTTTGCTCTAGAGAAGGGTCACCGCTTGCACGAAGCTGACCACGTGCTTGACATCACGGAATATAAAAGCGACAACGACTGCAAATTGCTTTGAAAGTGCACCCCGCAGACGAAGTTCAATGCGATAAGCTACGATGTGGAGCTAGATCTAGGTATCGCCATTCCTATTTCTATTTTAAACGCAAAGCATTTCTTATCTCTATCTATAAATGTCTCTATCTCTCTATCTATATAGCCGCCTACGTCTGGGCACTCTCGTGGTCGCCTCCTTAAGTTGACATTAACCAAAATTGGCATAGGTGGGTACGAAAATAAGACGAACATGGCTGTCTGGTTGTGATATGGTGGTATGAGTAGCGCGAAAATCTTTCCAGTCACGTGCGGCATATACCGGGCGTATACCACGGGCCGCTGGATGCTGGTATGAGGCACGTGGTGATTCAGAGTGGATCTACCCAGGAACGGCGAGAACAGACATTGATAATTTATGTGGGTGCTCGTCAAGAAAATCCGGCAATCAGCCGCGTGGGCCCGGCGCATGCAAAGAATAGAAATCCGAATTCCAGCAGGAGTCGAAACCAGGTACTCTGAGTGGATATCAAATATTTTACCACGGAGCCAAGCCAGGACTTGAAATTACTTTTGAAAAGATCCTATGCGCAAGAAAAATGTCGGTGCAACCAACGTCAATTGTGGTTGCAGTGCTGATTATCTAATTTCATGACAAGGTAATAAACATTACTCATGTACTCATATGAAACAGACGTTACGTCGGCTTAACGCCAATCTTGGTTTTATTAAGACTTCTTGTTGGGCGAGTTGGTTAACATCAAAGGGGTACATAGTAGCGCAAACTTAAAAAAATAGACACGAGAAAAAAAGTAGGAGGGAGCAGAGAGGTCGGGCGCTCCCACGTACTTGTTTTCTTGTGTCTTTATTTTCTAAGTTTGTGCTACTATGTACCCATTTGATTTCAATGTTGGCTCCGCTAGATAAACATTACATATGTGCTCCTATGACTCTGCAAGCTATATTCAAGCGTTGCTCGACCCGGAACAATACTCTGACCAACGCCACGCGTATGATATTCACAGCATCGGCACGAAATGTGAATCGCACCGTAGCATGCGCTTCGTTTCAATAACACTGACGTCTGTTCTCTAACATGAGCTAACATTACGTCAGACCACAAGTTAGCCTTTAAACGTCAGTGTAGTCGGCATGCTTAGTAAGCACACTATGTGCACACTACTCCATCTACAAAAACACGTCTATCCACCTCGTTACGCTTGACTTAAAGCTAAAAAAAAATGCAGCATAGACTCGCTGATTCGCATAAAATCGGTTCCCGCAATACGTGGGATCTGCCGAATTTTTCCTAATACTTTCTTATTCTGTCTATACGTTAACATTGTCCCCTAACATTAAAAAAATAGAGCGTACGTCTCCCATTCCCTTTTCGTCTTTTCTGGATGCTTCGCCGATTGCACTTATTCCTCAGTTTTAGTTTTGCACGCCCCCGTTCCTGTTATGTTTTCCATTTATTTTCGATCCTTCGCCGACCCTTAAGATATCGTAATCTTCAGTCTTCGTGCACACGTAGATTTCGGCAGCGCACGACACAAGCGACGAGAGCACAATGAAGTGAAAGCAACATCCAGCCCGCGCCCCCCGCAGCAAGCGCCTGCACCCGTTCCGGCGCCCACATGCCATTAGTTATCCGTTGCCACCGAAAGAGGCGCCACCAGTCCCCGCGCCCGGTGCCTTGTGAACGGTTGTGCAGCTCGAGCAGTCGGTTTTTAAATGCGAAGCATTTCTTAGCGAACTTCGGCGACTTTGAGCGTATCTATCTATCTATCTATCTATCTATCTATCTATCTATCTATCTATCTATCTATCTATCTATCTATCTATCTATCTATCTATCTATCTATCTATCTATCTATCTATCTATCTATCTATCTATCTATCTATCTAGCCGCCTACGACTTTGTGCTCTCCTGGCCGTATCGTTAATGGGATTTATACCAAATTTGGTATGGGAGAACATGACTGTACGACGATCATAAATGGCTGGTCATATCATGAAAATCATGACTAACTTGTCATGAAAAGTATGATTAACATGCCACGCTCATGGCGCGCTCGCGGCCGTTTCGTTAGCTTGATATACACCAATTTTGATACTGAGTGACATGACTGTATGACGAACATAAATGACAAGTGGTAATATGGAAATCATGATGTCATCAGCGACATGACTTGCATGCCACGCTCATGGCGTACTCGCGGCCGTTTCGTTAGCTTGACATACACCAAATTTGGTATTGAGTGGCATGACTGTATGACGAACATAAATGACAAGTGGAAATATGGAAATCATGACATGTCATGAGCGACATGACTTGCATTCCACGCTCATGGCGCGCTCGCGGCCGTTTCGTTAGCTTGATATACACCAAATTTGGTATTGAGTGACATGACTGTATGAAGAACATAAATGACAAGTGGTAATATGGAAATCATGACTTGTCATGTGCGACATGACTTGCATGCCACGTTCATGGCGCGCTCGCGGCCGTTTCGTTAGCTTGAGATACACCAAATTTGGTATTGAGTGACATGACTGTATGACGAACATAAATGACAAGTGGTATTCTAGAAATCATGACTTCATGAGCGACATGACTTGCATGCCACGCTCATGGCGTGCTCGCGGCCGTTTCGTTAGCTTGATATACACCAAATTTGGTATTGAGTGACATGACTATAACGAACATAAGTGGCAGGTGGTAACATGACAATCTTGGCATGCATGTCATCTACAATGCCATTTACATGCCACGCTCATGGTGCGCTTGCGTCCAGTTCGCTAGCTTGACATACACCAAAATTGGTATATCGTGACGTGACTGTATGACGAACACAAATGACAGGTCGTAACATGTAAAGCATGACACGCAAATTATGTAAAGCATGATTTGCTCCTTCCTGGCTGCTTCGCATTACTTCGATTCCCACAGTGCGTGGGATCTGCCGGCTTTTTTTCAACCAAGAAACTCGCTTGCAGACGCTGCCTGCGTCGGCGTCGCGAGGCGAGAGAGGGGGGAGCGTAGGAGAGGGGAAGACGCGCATGCGCAGTGGGGGGTTACATATAGGTGATTCTGTTGAGAAATAGTAAGGGGGGTTCGGTGTGCACGATAACTGTCTCTCGAAGAGGACACCTCAACCGATACACACACGGGGAAAGGGGATGAAAAGGAGAAAGAGAGAAGGAAAGACAGAAAAGTAGGGCTTGCGGGGAGGAAGGGTGAGGGGCGCGCTAGACTACGTGCGTGTTGGTTTTAGAGCCGCTCGCCGAGGCCGGCAGCGTCGATGAAGGAGAGAAGGGCGGCAAGGGCATTACGGCGACGATCGCTGCAGCCGGTGGGGAAAGAGGATGTCCTCGAGGGTCTCGCAGGGCAGGCCGAGAAGACGGTAGCGGGTTGCGAGCTGCTTCCTTGCACAGTCAGATGTGGGGCACTCGCATAGCAGGTGAAAAAGTGTTTCAACTGCGCCGCAGTCGACGCAAAGTGACGAAGGAGCTCCCCGCAGCCGCTGTTTTCGTTCCCCCGTCCATGCCGAGCCTGTCCGCACGGAAAAGAGGAGGGCGCGCTCTCGCCGGGAAAAACCAGTCATGGGGAGTAGAGGAGGGGGGGCGTCCATCGGCGACCCGCTCGCCTGGGTGGTCGCGCTGCAATTCTCGGCAAAAATTACAGCGCGCGGAATCGAAGGAGTTGGCGTATGGAGTCAATGGGGTCGCGGGAGCATGTGCCTGCTTAGCCAGATCGTCGGCAGCCTCATTTCCCGCGATGCCAACATGGGAGGGAAGCCACTGCAGAACAACATCGCAGACGTGCTCCTGAACCGACCGCAGGCTGTGCGCAACACGCTGTGAAAGTGGCGGGCCGCGTTCCTCCTTCATGAGCTGTCGCAGAGCTGACCTAGAGTCGCAGTAAATTGCAGCGCTTTTGATGGTAGGTGACTCACTAAGGAGGTCGGCAGCCAGCTGCAAACCCACGAGTTCCGCGGTAGTCGAGGAGGCACAGAAACCTGAGGCGGCACTGCAGGGATCTGTCGAGCTCAGGGGCAATGCAGGCGGCCGCAGCTGAACGGTCTCGTAGCACAGAGCCATCAGAGAAGATTTGTGTTCTGCCAGCTAGGTCCTCGTGCATCCTCGCCGCAGCCTCCTGAGCGATGGCACTTTGAGGGGTGTTGCGCTTTGAGCGTATGCCCGGCAGCTCGAGGTAAACACGGAGGGGCGCTCGCCGGTGTGGAGGGGGGCCAGCGTGCACACGGGGCAGGTTCGTCGACAACGAGACTGTCGTATAGGTCGATGATTCGACCGACTTGAGTGTTTGGGACAGCACGAAGTCGGGCGAGTAGAGGACCGGCGCCGGGTGCGCGATGGAGGCGCTCCATATGACCCAGGGCGCGCAGATCGGCTGTAAGCGACGCAGGCCACGCGCGAGTTTCTGCGAGAGTCTCGGCCACACGAGTATGACGAGGGATGCCGTGGCACATTCGGATCACTCGCCGATGATCCCGGTTGATCGCTCGCCACTGTGGGGCCTGAAGGGTGCAGAGAGGGAGAGCGTAGCGCACTGCGGAGAGGGCCATTGCCTCGTATATGGTGCACGCGAAGGTGGGACGGCATCCGTTGCCGCGGGCGACGAGTCGACGGATACAGGACTCAACGCGGCAAGCATCCTGCCGAATGCGCCGCACCGCGGGGAACCACCGTAGACGATTGTCAATGGTTAGCCCGAGGTATCGGACACTCTTTTGCCAATAGATCGGCACACCATCGAGCTGAAGGCACGGGAGGTGGCGGCGGGCTGCAGCACGAGGGTGGACAACGAGGGCCTCGGTTTTCGTTGCCGAAATTGCGAGGTGTGGATTGAGGGGTGTGGACGCCGCGGGCAGGGATGCCTAGAGGAAAGAGGGGGGAGCGTAGGAAGAGAGAGAGGGAGGGGACGCGCATGCGCAGTGAGGTGTGGCCTCCGCTGGGATGCCTAGAGGTGGAGAGGAGGTTTTTTTATTTTTTAACACGAAAGTGTTTTATGCCGGGGTCCACCACGGCTCCTCTGACGTATTTCCGTCACGGATATGACGTTGTAAAATATAAACTAACATAATGAGATCAAAGAAAAAATTAGAAGAAAAAGTTCCGTCGCCGGGTGTCGAACGTGCGACCCCTCGCTCCGCAGCTCGCGGGAGCGAAACCACTCGGCTACGCGAGCGAACGTTCCTTAGCTTGCTAACGGCAAGCTATTTATGCACACCATATACCGTTGGCGGTCCTCAGAGCTCCTCGACTTCAGCGCGTTTTCGTCATCACTAGCGAGATGGCGCGAAGGTGTCACGGAGCGCGGGCTCTAAAGGTCATGTTGAAAGGAGTTGCAGCGCAAGCACGAAGGTGCTGAAGAAAAAGCGTAACGGAAGGCAAGGCGAGGAGTGGAAAGCAAAGAGGGACGACACGGGCGCTGACTACCAACTGGTTTATTTTTTACAGCACACATGTACATATATAAACAGGTAAAATCCATTCGTCAAGCAAACGTCAGTAAACGTGACATAGTTCGGGGGAGTGTCCGATAAAAACAAGGTACAATGATAACAGGCTAACCCTTATCCAAAAGTGCGAATTCTTTATCGTGCAAAGCCACCGAAGGCTGGCTCACGCAGTCGTCATCAAATGTCCTAATATAATACGCCTCAGCGATTTCACGTGTTAACTTGTCCTTATGACGTTCTAGCACACTCCCGGCCTGAAAACGAGGCTGGCATCCGCAACTTTTACAATGCATTACCAGGTTCGAACTTATCCCTTTGCATAAATCATTCTTATGCTCTCCAAGCCTTTTGTTAAAGCAACGTCCAGTTTGTCCTATATAACTGCGACCGCACGTTAAAGGAAGCCTGTATACCACGCCCATGGAACATTCTACAAACTTATTTGCGTGTTTCACTGCGCATGCCCATCTCATACCTGACATTCCACTAAGGCGTTCATCCGTCAGCCTGCAGATCTGGCCAACTTTGCATGGGGCTGATAATAACACATCCACACCATATCTCTTCCCAACTTTTTTCAAGCCGTGAGATATATTGTGAAAATAAGGAATGACAGCCAATCTCTTCTTTTCTTTCTGTCTTTCTTGCTTCTCTTGCTTTTGTTTTAACTTCTGCAGCAATTTTTCACACACTGAAGAGATGACAGATTTCGGAAATCCCGCTGAAAGAAGCCTGTCCACCTGCGTTTTCACACTGTGAGTCACCTTATGTGGGCATGACTTATATAAGCTTGCGCTTATGGCCGACGAAGCTATCGCTCTCTTTACCAGTTTCGTATGGCTGGAAGCATAGTTTAACACTTTTGGATAAGGGTTGGCCTGTTATCATTGTACCTTGTTTTTATCGGACACTCCCCGAACTATGTCACGTTTACTGACGTTTGCTTGACGAATGGATTTTACCTGTTTATATATGTACATGTGTGCTGTAAAAAATAAACCAGTTGGTAGTCAGCGCCCGTGTCGTCCCTCTTTGCTTTCCACTCCTCGCCTTGCCTTCCGTTACGCTTTTTCTTCAGCACCTTCGTGCTTGCGCTGCAACTCCTTTCAACATGCAATTTGACCAACTCGCCCAAATAGCCGTTCTTCTTCAATGCATTTCTAGTACACAGGGCAGTTCTGTTTTTTTGGACCCATCTGTTCAAGACCCAGCGACATTGGTGTCGTGGATTGCGGTGTGTGTGTGTCGAGCACGTGCAGCGTCGTGGCATATTCGGCAAGGGACATGTCCGGAAGAAGTTCGTAAGTTGTGTGGAATGTTAGCCCCGTCAAGAGGACACACAAAAAGAATCTGCAAGATCATCCGGTCCGAATGCTGGAGACAAGTGCGCTTTTACAGGGACTGCCTCCGGGTTTCCTCTGGTCGGTTCCTGACAGGCCGCCACCGGGAAAAATTGTACCGTCAGTGGTACCATCAGTCGGAGTTGGCAACGGAGTCTATGTGGAATGCCGTGCGACCTCTTTTGCCAAAACGGAGCAGGTGCTCCGGCACAGCGGGGACCTTCATCAATCTGGGGGGACACGCCCATTCCTGAGAAGTTTCAACAGACGCTTCGCCTGGGACCCAGGTTTAGCCTGGAGCCTTCCCTCCGTGGCGCTGAAAAGGTGGCTCTTGCAAGGAACGTGTCGTCCCGAGTGCCTGAAGATGAACGTTGTCGGTGCACCTCAGAATGCGTCGACGTCCTCGTCAGAGGTGGGTGTCGGTCAAGATCGGCTAAGTGTCTAAAACCACTCTCAATGTTCTTATCTGCGAATAATCTACGTGTTCTTCAAGCGGATAAGGAAGGTGTTTTTGTAATACTACCCAATGAAGTTTTTCTGCAGAAAGCTTCACAGGCGGTTGAGAAACACTTTGTAAAAGTTTCAGCAAAAAGTTCAAAAGTTAAGAAAGATGCCGTAGCACGCCTTGAGGCTGTGAATATGTTAAGTTTAGCACGTAGCGTCCAGAAAACTACCGCACAAGAATTGTCAATTTTTTTCACTATCAAGAGCCATAAGCCAGAACAACCACTGCGTGCGATTGTCTCCGAAAGGGAAACCTGGCAAAAAGTTTTGGGAGGTTACCTACAGAAATGTCTCTCTAGTCTAGTAATTGAAGACCCTTACCGCGTGTGTAATTCACAGGAGGTCGTCAGGTACCTCAAGGATCACAATCCTGTTGGGTGTCCCATTTTAAGTGTCGACGTTGTTGACTTGTATTACACCATTCCTCAGAGCACCTTGTTACAGTATGTTAGAGATTGTATAACCAAGGATAAACGCGAAGAAGTGTTCATCTCTGAATGTGGCATCAGTGTTAGTTGTTTCATGGAACTTTTGCTTTTTTACTTGGAGTCCACTTTTGTGTCATGGGGTGGGTCTCTCTATAGACAACGCACAGGGGTGTGCATAGGGTCAAGAGTTGCCCCGGTTCTGAGTGATATATTTCTTGCCAGGGTCGACATGATTCTTAAAGAAAAGCTTGATGGTTTGGTGCAAATCGCCTTCAGATATGTGGATGATTATTTAATTTTTCTGCGACCTTCCGTTACGAGTAGGGAAAACCTGGCTGAACTTGTTTTAGATACTTTCAAAACACATGGGGGTGGGATAGACTTCACTTGCGAAGTCCCCCCAACAGGATTCATTGCGTTTCTTGGATATTAATATCAGAATTTTTCCAAATCACGTTTGCTGGGAATACCAACCACGAAGTGTTAAGCCTATGTTAAACTATGCTTCCAGCCATACGAAACTGGTAAAGAGAGCGATAGCTTCGTCGGCCATAAGCGCAAGCTTATATAAGTCATGCCCACATAAGGTGACTCACAGTGTGAAAACGCAGGTGGACAGGCTTCTTTCAGCGGGATTTCCGAAATCTGTCATCTCTTCAGTGTATGAAAAATTGCTGCAGAAGTTAAAACAAAAGCAAGAGAAGCAAGAAAGACAGAAAGAAAAGAAGAGATTGGCTGTCATTCCTTATTTTCACAATATATCTCACGGCTTGAAAAAAGTTGGGAAGAGATATGGTGTGGATGTGTTATTATCAGCCCCATGCAAAGTTGGCCAGATCTGCAGGCTGACGGATGAACGCCTTAGTGGAATGTCAGGTATGAGATGGGCATGCGCAGTGAAACACGCAAATAAGTTTGTAGAATGTTCCATGGGCGTGGTATACAGGCTTCCTTTAACGTGCGGTCGCAGTTATATAGGACAAACTGGACGTTGCTTTAACAAAAGGCTTGGAGAGCATAAGAATGATTTATGCAAAGGGATAAGTTC
Source organism: Rhipicephalus appendiculatus (assembly GCA_030522465.1). NCBI lineage: Eukaryota > Metazoa > Arthropoda > Arachnida > Ixodida > Ixodidae > Rhipicephalus > Rhipicephalus appendiculatus. The sequence goes on from JALIZH010027776.1 coordinate 156,825, forward strand.
GAACCTGGTAATGCATTGTAAAAGTTGCGGATGCCAGCCTCGTTTTCAGGCCGGGAGTGTGCTAGAACGTCATAAGGACAAGTTAACACGTGAAATCGCTGAGGCGTATTATATTAGGACATTTGATGACGACTGCGTGAGCCAGCCTTCGGTGGCTTTGCACGATAAAGAATTCGCACTTTTGGATAAGGGTTAGCCTGTTATCATTGTACCTTGTTTTTATCGGACACTCCCCCGAACTATGTCACGTTTACTGACGTTTGCTTGACGAATGGATTTTACCTGTTTATATATGTACATGTGTGCTGTAAAAAATAAACCAGTTGGTAGTCAGCGCCCGTGTCGTCCCTCTTTGCTTTCCACTCCTCGCCTTGCCTTCCGTTACGCTTTTTCTTCAGCACCTTCGTGCTTGCGCTGCAACTCCTTTCAACATGCAATTTGACCAACTCGCCCAAATAGCCGTTCTTCTCTAAAGGTCGTCGCGCCGGTCGCGCCTCTCGCTGGGATGAGCGTGCGCCTCCACGGGGCGTGGTCGCTGGTGCGCCCGCGCTTATCTCCTGATCGGGGCATTCGTGTGCTTCGCACGCCTTGTGCTCCCACCGCAAGTTTGCTATGAAGTTACAGTGGTTAAAGAGTGCACGAAGGTCGCTTCGTTCGCCGCAGCGGCCGCGTTTACGAATGGAGCACGCCCCTTACACACGGAGTAATAATTGTGGCAGTTGTTCGCGCTCGTCCTGTGTATGCTTGTGCGTTCGTTTCGTGCGTCTTTGTGTTAGAGCAGCGCGCTTTAAATGTCGAGCTGTGACAGTTAGTCCGTGCTCGTCTTGTGTATGCTCATTTCGTGCGTCATTTCTGCTTGAGGTGCGCGCTGCATGTTTCGAGCTGCTTGCCGTTCTTCACATAACATTACAATTTGTTGCTGCAGCATTCATTCCTTCTCCCTTGTGGCGAAACAATGCACAATAAACGCTCAACTACTTATGTGAATACACGTTTCACTTTCGTGTTATAACGATTCCTTTACAGAGGGATCAGCCATGTTTTTTTAACGGGTTGGCGCATGCGCAGTGGGTGTGTGGACGGACGGACGGACACCGGACGGATGTGAGCATGAGACATTAAAGGCTTTCGCCTTAATATATTTGAGAGGTGAGGTTCTTTCGCTTGCTTCATTAAACAGTTTTAGTCAGGGTCCGCAGCAGCTCAGCAGACGCAGGCTTTGATGGCAGCTCGCATCCGTAGAGCTGCTGCGGGCGCGCGACCACATATATCGGCAGCTTGCGTCTGCCGAACAGCTGTGGACGCCCGAATAAACTGTGTAACGGAGCAAGTGAAAGATGTTCACCTGTTATTTTATTAAATTATTGGTTCCTTTCATATGGCAACACTCCCATTATTAAGAAAGAAGGGAACGCACGCGGGCGCACTGAAAATAAAAGACCTTAGAGAAAAACGCCAAACGCTGAAAAGCAGAAAAATAATCCAAGGAGTGAAACGCACGTATCGTGACGAAAGAACGGCTCGTATTGCATGCGATATCTCAGCACAGTAACAAACGCTTGTAGACGACAAAATAACCGCGAGTTCTGACGACCACTTTATAGCGACGGCCGCTAAGCGGCGGCTGCTTGTTGTGGCCATCCGAAGGCTTAAAAGCCGACAAAAGCGAGAATTATTTATTCCGCCTCTTACGAAGTGTACCTTTATAAAGACTAGAACATTTACGGCCAGGGTTCCGCGAAAGTTACAGTAATGTATTGGTGCTTTATTTAATGAAACAAGTGTGAAAACTTCTATAGCCTCGTTCCCAGGAGTCATACTTACCCAGAAAAGTGGTACTTTCATAAGTGAGCCTTAAGCGGAGTTTTTGAAACTTTGCCCAAACTTAACTCAAACTTATACTTTCCTCATACTTTCATAAGTGTAACTTATCGCGCAACTTAAGTTCTGTTCTTGAATACGGGCCTAAGTGTTCTTGAAAAAGTATCCCTAGGAACTTATGCGCTGTGACACGTTCAATTTTATGCCTTTCGAATGTTATTGTAGGTTCACTTGCGATAGCCTTTTTGCGTGGACGGAATAAAACATATTTTGTTTTTTTTAGCGTTAAGTTTTAATCTGTTACAGTTAAGCCAGTCAGATAGATGTGTCAGCCAAAGTTTTGCTTGTTGTTCAAGGTGATTGAGGGAGTTACCGGCGAAGAACACATTGGTGTCATCAGCGTATAGAACTATGTCTGGTGTTAATGGTATGTTTGGAAGATCGTTCATATAAAGCAAGAAAAGCAAAGGCCCTAAAATTGATCCTTGTGGAACGCCACAAGTGAATTTACCTATGTCAGATTTAGTGTTCCCGAGACCAGTGGGCTGTTGCCGATTACTTAAATAACTTTTTATAGGTTCTAGAGCCTTTCCTCTAATGCCGTATGGAGGTAGTTTCAGTAGTAAAATGTGGTGCTTAACTGAGTCGAAGGCTTTCTTGAAGTCGAGAAAAATTCCTAAGGTCAGTAATTTATGTTCAAAATTATCAAGTATTTTTTCTTTAATATCTAGCAGGGCTATTTCAGTAAACTTTTTCTTTTGAAAGCCATACTGCTGTTCTACGATCACATTTTCTTGTGATGAGTAATTAGAAAGACGCAAGTTTATAACCTGCTCGAAAATTTTAGAGAAAATAGGTTAATAATGAGATAGGCTTAATAGTTATTAAGATTGTTCTCATTACCACCTTTAAAGATGACAGACACCTTTGCTATTTTTAGTTCATCAGGAAAAATACCTGAACTAGGAATTGAGTTGGCGATATACTTATGGACAACTGTCGAAGCGCACCAAGACACACAAGTAGTAGCAGACAGGGACATTGTAAACCAACTGGCCCAACTTGCCATCTTGCTGCTATGGGCAACTGCTTTAATAGGCTGCGGTTTTAAGTCGTCTGCGCCACAGGCACAGTTATTTTTTAATCTTTGCAATAGCTTGTATATTTCAGATTCAGATGTGGGGAACATGAAAAGAGAGGATACAATGTCGTTAGTTGTGTAAGAAATATGATTGCTAATCTCATCGACAAAGGCCCCAGAATCGCCAACTCTAAGGAAGTGTTCATTGAACTTATTAGCAAGAGGCGCACCCGAGCATGATTCACCCTCTACCAAGAGCTCCGATATAACCGATTTGTCATCTTTACACATAAGGTCATTTACCTTTTTCCAGACGTTTTTGGAATCATTCGATATGCCAGCAAACATATTTTCTTAATCACGATACGCGCATGTTTAATATCAGATCCAAGTTTATTTCTAACTTTTTTATATACAGCTAATATATCTAAGTATTTTCTTTTGATAAATAGACTAAATAGCTTATCACGCTCTTTTATTCTTTTTAAAAGCCCTGAATCTATCCATGGCTTCCTAGACGGATGGTGTTTTCTAATCCCTACCATAGGAAATGCAATGTCGTACAGACCTTTGATAATGTCTAGAAAGAGGCGGTACGAAGCCGCGGGATCTTTGATCTTCATTACGTGGTTCCAGTTAGTACCTTCTATTAAATGTTGACAAACTACAATCTTTTTGCCAGATATTATCCGGCATGTGTTGGATGTATTCTGTATAGTTTGATTATGTCTGAACAAGTGTGGCGTGAAGAAGATAAAGGTAAGTGGTCACTTAAACCTGCCATCAGTACATAATATAAATAAAATATAAATAGCCAGACCACCTCCCCTTCTGCTTTGTCGCGATATCGAAATACATTTGTATCCAGGGAAATATACATCAGGGCTATCACCAGAAAACCAAGGCTCTGTGAACGTTAAAATGTCGAAATTATGATCGAGTGTATCGAGAAACAGGTTTACAGACTCTTGTTTATGCCTTTCGCTCCTCGCATTTAGATTTAACAAAGATAGGTGTTTTGCATTTCGTGTAGCTTTTAATTGCCGAAAAGAACAAGCATCATAATAGTTATGCTATTGTGTGAATGAAGCCATGAGTTAGGTCGGCCAAGTGAACAGGAAAAAAAAAGGCCACTTTATGAGTTATTGCAACCCTTCAAGATCTTCAGTTGTTCCTATTCTAACAATGTGATGACGTCAGCTTCGTCGCATAAACATTTTACCATTTTTAACCCAAGAAAACTGATAAACCAGTTCGCTGGCTTTACACCTCATCTGCCAGAACAACTTTTTGTTCTGCGCAGTTAGATTTTCATTGAAGATCTTGGACTTTGATTTCCGTAGTTCTTGTCGATGCTTGAGCCAGTTATCTCGCGTCACTCGAGATTAGAAGCGTACCAAGATAGCGGCGGGCTTATCAGCCTCGTCTTGCCCCGCTCTTTTCGGAAGCCTCTGGGTGGCTTCTATGTCTGATTATGACAGTCTAGGCAGCTTCAAGTCATTTGCCAGTATGTTAAATTTTTCGAGAACATTTTATTTCGTTTGTTGCGGAAGCCCGTGTATTTCCAGATTTAGTTGTCTGCTATATTGGTCTATACTCGCGGACAACTTTTCTTGGCAATGAAGGGAAAGCTACAGGGGCGGAGCTTCTGCACATGTACTACTACGCGAAGTAGTCCGGTATGGCGTGCGTTCCGCGCTGCTGGGGAAAGTGATAGCTGCGCGCGGTCAGCGTTTCATATCGACGAAGACGCAGCTTGGCGTTCGAGGTACACACAAAAGGCGGGGCTTTCTCACGCGTGCAAAAACTCGAAGTGACAACGTATAAATTAAAACAAATACGGATATCTTACTGGTGTGATCTGTGTCCTGTCTCAAAGAGCTACATGCAAGAACTGAAGGCAGTATTTTTCATATTTCACACAGAGAATAAGGACACAATTGTGGGACTACATTCATTAGCGGTAGGATACGCGCGATTTGGCTGTGTAGCCTTCGCTGCATTGCCAGTAAAAGTTGTCCGCGAATATAGATCGTTCGTCTATTGTTTAAGCTTGTCAATTTCCTGCTCTTCCCTGCGTTCTTCAAGCTTTCTCAACCGCGTATTAAAGCAGTCTATGTCTGTACCTTGTTTCTGCATTTGAGCCATTACCTCATCGTACTTGTCGAACACTGCTTGTACAGACTTTTCTATGCCATCAACTGCGGCAATAATGCCTTCAAGTACGTCAACTTTCTCTTTGACTGTGAGCAGTACGTTGAGCTTTCCATGTATTTCAGCAAGTTCTTTTGCATGGTCTACTTCACGATCCACCATATTTTTTGCATTACTCTGGCCACCTCGAGCATTTGAGGTCTTACAAGTCGTACATTTCCAAGAAGCTTTGGCTTCTGATGATTTCTTTTTGTATGCGCTTTCTGTAACCCCTGAGCATGAACCAAGATGATAGTCTTAATTGCACTCTGAACAAGATAAATAGACACCATCAGTTGCGGTAGACATGTGACAGGCAACGCAATTGTTTGACATTTCACTGAGCATCAGTGGCAACCAGGGGTGCTATCGCGGAACGATGCCTTTTTAACACGAAAGTGTTTTATGCCGGGGCCCACCAAGACTTCAGTGACGTATTTCCGTCACGGAAATGACGTCGGAAAAATACACATCATCAGAAGACAAAGAAAAAAGTTCCGTCAACGAAAGTCGAACCTACGACCTCTTGGTCCGCCACAACAGATGCCGGGCACGCCATCCACTGCGCCACGGTTCCATTCTCCATAGGCTTTACAAACGCGCCTTTTATATCTACCACTGTCCTCTCACAGTGCTCGTGCTAAATTGAAGCAATGTATCGTGACCGTGAAATCCACAATTACTACCTTAAAAGCATCGTTTCTACGCGTCCGTCCCATTCGGCGCGTTTCGAATAGGAAAAGTGCGTATTTGTCGACGCATTAACACACTGCCAGGGGGGCGACCTTATCCCCAGCGTTGGCCTCGCTCCTAGCGTCCATTCATACCAAAATAGCTCTGCGACGCTTGAATGCTTCGCGTGGCTATCGTGGCCATAACTCCGCGTTCCCAACTTGCGCTCGCCTCGCGACAAATCGCAGCCGGCCAACGGGGAAGACACGACGTGCGTTGCGTTTCCCTCTGGTCGGGCAGTCGTGTTCAATAACTAACGTGCCGCGAGTAGGCGACCTTAGCACAAGTTCGCCGTCCAATCAGTGACGCTCTTCTGGCTGTGACACCACTTTCACTGATTCCGCTACCGCAAGTATCATGACCGCAAGGGTTTGTTTAATCATTGAGCATGGACGTTAGTCATCAGGATACAGATGTACCACCAAGCGTCAACGTAGATGCATCCACGTTAAACGGTGCTATAACTGTCAAAACACCAATAGAGATTATGCAAGCTCTCTTATATAAATATACAGTAAACATTCAACTACTTCTGTAAGGACACGTTTCACTTTCGTGTTATACAGATTCCTATGACGGGGGGATCAACCATGTTTTAACGCGACAGCGTTAAAGAGCTCGTTTCGCAGAAATTCCGGCGTCGGCGTCGGTGTCGGCGTCGGTGTCGGCGTCGTTGGTTGTGAGCGAAAAATCATCATCTTGTCCGTGACCGAAAAATCATCATCTTGTCCGTGACCGAAAAATCGAGAAAGATGCAAATAAAATAAATAATAAAAATTTTCGGGTCTGAGTGAGGATCGAACCCGGGTCGTCTGCGTGGCAAGCAGGTGTTCTACCACACAGCCATGCCTCTGCTTGGATATACTGTGAAAATAACTTCCTCTGCTTGGAAATGCAGTAAAATAACTTCCATGCTTCGCAAACGCAAGCGTCCTTTATATAGGCGTCGCAATATAACATGTAATATCCCAGGAATATTGCGTGGTACAAGCGTAAATTGCCATCGGGCGTCAGAATATGTGACTATCATAACGATTCCATAGTTTAAAGCCAGCCACCCATTACAAACGGCACACACCTTACTGCGCGTATTCCCTTAACCCCACGTAGTGGGTGCATAGCAGGTTCGAAAACATTTCCCACATTTGCCGCGCATAATTTCTCCTGGTTTAAACCATACTACCCATTACATAGTATGCACTAAGTGATTGAAGTACGCAGTAGGGATGGGATATCGCTATCGCATTCAACTCTTAAAGGCGAAGCTTAGGGGTCCCCCCAATTTTTCTATTCCAATTATTTTCCGCGTGACGTCGAAGCTTACGTCAGCAGTGGGCGCGAACGCGCGACGCCAGCTCCCGTTGTGGTCGCCGGCGTCGCATGAGAGCCACCGCCAACGCGATCAGCGGAGCCGCCATTTTCGATGCCTTTCCAAACGACCCACCCTCTGGCGATTCCAAAAACTATTCCTTTTCTCTCTGCGCAATGAGTGTGTAAACGTCATTTTGACGTCACGCTTTTTTACGGCTGCTTGATGGACAGACGCTTCGACCAATCACACATGACTAATGGCGGCGAAAAGAATAGAAAAACTAATAGAATCGTTCCGCGATAGCACCCCAGGTCTCTTGCTAATGTTTAAACAATGCGGAAAAAATGAGTTCGAGCACCGACCTGCAGGTTGGAAGAGGGTCTCGTTAGGGATAGCGCAAACAGGCCGTTCGGTGCCACTGATGCTGAGCGTGTGTGAGTTTTCGCACGATGTTGACTCCTTTTGAAGATGATCCTTGATGACGTAGGTCAGCACGTGGTCTCTTGGTCGTCGCGTGTTCATTTGTATCTTGCTTCACTGAAGCAATTGCTCGTCGATTCCTGCAAGTTGGAAGACGGTCTCGTTAGGGATAGCGCGAGCAGGCCGTTCGGTGCCACTGCTGCTGAGCGTGTGTGGGGATAAAACTTTGTCCCTTGAATTTTGAGAAAAAAAAGTTCTTCCCCGAAAGGGCGAAGCAGTTAATGTGATAGCAACATGTCTTAGTGTTATAACGAACTAAGGCTGCAGCTGACTCTTTTTCATCCGATCACGCGAAACTCCAAAAAGACAGTGTATGGGAATACGGCCGCTCCCGGGAAAAAAAGCGGTTTTTGTGCAGTTTGTCATATCAGTGGTCATACCCCGAAGCGGTGAGATCACAGCGCTGTATACGAGCCGTTTGCTGCTCCCTGCCAAATAGCGCGCGCGCCTGCGTTCGCGACCGCGCCCTTATAGTCAAAAGAGGTTTTTAGTCTGTCCGGTATTCCGGTAACACAAAGACTTGGCGCATTACCGGATGGCGTGTCCCGTTGCTGCCACCTTGTCAAGTGGCGACATCTGTGGAAGATAGAATGCAACTAACAAACACGTAATCTACGACCTCCGAGATTCCGGTAGCGCCGCTCACTAATACTACAGCATTGATTATTTGAGTAAGTATCTCGAAAACAGTGCCCAATCGACACAAGTAATTTGCTGCCGAAGCTGAAGGACATGGATCTCAAGCAAATCGAAGCATCTATACGAAGCTAGCGAGCTACAGAGCGCACGACGGCCACTCGATAGACTCGATTTGGAAGGCAACCGCTTTGAGCGGCGCGGCCATGTTTTCCGGGCGCGCGCATGCGCAGTTCACTCCCGGTATTCCGGTACACGCAAAGTATTTTGCGTATAGGCTCCGTTCAGTGGAGTTTGCGAACGCGCTCACGCCATCTATCGCCACGCCGCGGAACCCGCGGGTCGGCCTCGGCGCCGTCGGCGCCATGGGACGCGGCCTGTGAGGCGGTTCAGTTGGCTTCATTCGGCGAGCGCAGCGCCTGCGACCTCGTGTTGACGCCCCGATTCCGTGGTACGATGAACACTGATGGGGGCACCGGTACCGCCAGTACCTCGAGCGGAACGAAAGCCAACAAGCGCCGCTACTGCTGCCACAGCCGTGAAGTCCGGCCGTAGAACGACGCGGTGCCCACGGGTGCCGCGTGCCTCGGAGGGTCATAGGCGTTCACATGCTTCTGTTCTGTGGCTCACGTACCGCGCTTGCTCAAACGTAGGCGCCCCACGCACGTGCATTACCGTCCGATCAAGCAGCCGAATCGCCAGCTCGGTCTTTTTTAAAAAAATTAAGACGCACGAGCACTCACTGGTGAGGCCACAGTGGCGTAGCCAGGGGGGGGAGGGGTAAACACCCTCCTCCCCTCCTCGGAACACGTTTTCGCACGCACGTACATTTCACATGCACGTGCAAACGCACACACGAACATAAATTATGATTGAACCCCCCCTCCCCCACACGAAAAAACATTTCTGGCTACGCTACTGGAAGCTGATATAAGTACGATTCTGACGTAATACTGAATTCGCAGCCTGCCTGGCGAACCGCCTTACGCGATATGCGCTTTCCTCGTGCGCCAGCTTACCGCCGAAAAGTTCATGAATGGGTGCCCGTCACTGGACGCGCCTTTTTCGACGGCATTCTCCACGTCTGCGGTTGGGAGGTGCATGACGCCTCCTCTTTTCTGTTCATATAAATGGCAACGGCATCGCAATGCTTGCAGTTGCCAGCCGTGCCGTACCTGCAGTCGCATGAGCCTTCGAGGGCATATCGGTCGGCCTCGTCTAGCTGTAATCACAATAACTCAAAACAATTACACTCCTGATCGCGAAATCACATGAATCACCCAAGCATGCGTACAGAGCGACCGCCCTATTTTGCGCCAAAGAATTGATCACTTAGTCCATCTTTACGATGCAAAATGCCCCGTAGTATACAGTGCAGTACGCGGTATTCAACGTACTGTCGCTGAGATGTAAGTGTGTCTCCTATACAGTACTTATCGATTCAAACACGGAATTTTGCAACCGCGGGTCATTTGCCAGCTGCCGCATGCATGGCTTTTTGGCACTGAGCCAACTAGGGCTCGAACGCAGATTAGTAAATGCAAGATTTTTGGGCAAGTTCAAATGATCGCGTTTGAACCAAAGAACACCGTCGTACAATTCATTCCTTCGCCAATTAACCAGCCAAGCCGGCGCGGCGCAGTCGCGCCTCCGCGGCTGTGACAGCTCATCTTCGCTGTCTACCAAATGCAAGGGAAGCGATTCGCCAAGGCGGGACAAAACGGCAATCTTTAGGATTGAAATGGAAGCGTGCGCTCTACTTACCCGCGAAGAGACGACGTATAGTTGTTTCCCTTGTTGAGAATGACATCGCGCGCTTACAACAACGCCGTCTGTCTCCTTCACTCCATAAACGTGTCCAGCATCGTACAACTTCTCGCCTTTCAGAAGCACAGATTGACGGAAATACTCTTCCAAGCGCTGCACAGGTTTGAAGCCGCACAGAACTATTGTCGACATTTTTCGCCATCCGAAACTATGCAGGCAGCTGCATTCAAGTACACCGCCTCAGCACGCCGCGCCACTCCCCGGCCGACCCTGCCGGTTCGAATTTTCGCCACACAGTGGCGCTGTAGTACTCGCTCCGTCGCGCCGCCTGTTCAGTGCGGGCGAAGGCTATAGCGGTGTGCCGGACAGACTAAGAACCTCTAAAGTTCACAGTTGCGGCTCGAGCCACACAGTCCCCCCTACCTCGGCGTCCCTTCATACTCCTTCGTCCAGCGAAAGAGGGACAGGGCTTCCTTTCTGGTTAAGGAGCAATCGACGGCAGGTTTAGCACGCTGAGTGATGTTATCGCATGCGCCCTCTGTGCGATGGAAATGGGCACTTTGTTTCAGCCGTGTTCCTCGCTGGCGAGCTTTTACTCGCGGGTACAGTACACAATGCGCGTACAAAAGTTATCGATTTGGTCTTCATAGGGAACATTACGGCGACGATGTACAGCTAGAGTGTCCATATAATTGTTATCGCAATAAAAAATATACAGAAACCGTGGAAACGGGCTGGCCTTTTTTCTGGAGAGCTGCATTGTGTTCACTGTAAAGTGTTCGTCTTTTAGAAGAATCAAATAATCCGGCGCCTCTTCCATTGGTTTTGTTCTCACCTTCACCTACAATTCTTACAGGTGATATCTCCTCGACACTTATTGCTTCGTAAAGCACGTGTGCAATGTGAGCCCTAAGCGTTGAGCCTATCAGGATTTCGAGCTTGTCGGCTACGCTCTGGTATTTCCGCTTGCGCAATCGGAAACTCACAAAAAGGGGCGAAATCAGTTCATCACGTATGATAATCATGCGACGTGAGGAAGAACGGGTGCACGAATGTGTGGCAAAGCAGGGTGGGAGACAATTCATAACTGATATTTCTCGGATATGGACCAATTGTGAATATGTGCCCTAATCATGTTGCGTGAATCACCGTACTGGCGTACCGACGAATGCCAACAAAGAATAACACGCTCGATTTTGTGTCTTCAGAGGCTGTTGCGGGGCCCTTAGAAAGACAGGGCGTGCAAACACGGACACAAAACAGCAGTCAAAACACCGCAAACGTCGCTAACTGAAAAATTTTACAGCAGCGGTAAAGAATTATGGGAGGCGTAGCGGTGAGCGAGAACGACGGACACAGGCCCGCTCGGGGCTCGCGCTTAGCGGCCGCTGACAGTCAGTCCCGGCAGAGTTTTGAAATAAAGATGTGTTGCTCAGTGTTTCGTCCTCGTCTCTGAGTGGTTCCGTGCGGCAGGAGGCCCAGACCCCTACAATAAAAACACAGGCGGTCTCGAACAGCTCAGAACACGCCGCTGCCATGAGACATGTGCAGCTCGCGGCAGAAATAACGAAAATAGCTCCACAGCATACGCCCATCGAATGCACATATGTTCGGCCATCTGAGGATACCTTTTGTCACGCTAGTATCCACGAATTTCGGGCGAGTGAAGCAGTGTCGAAGTGCTAAAGAGGGCACACGTTTACAATTTTTCTAGCGGCACGACACGACGAACCGAATAGTTCGAAGCTGAAGCTGTTTACCGTTGGCCTTCGTGACGCCCCTCAGTTTATGTACTGGCCTTGCGCAAGCGCTAACACATGCCGATGCTACGAGAACAAAAGTTTGAAGTGTCGCCGACGGGTTAGTAGCCGCTTTGTACATATACAGGGTGTCCCAGCTATCACGCAGCGCGATTTAAAAAAAGAGGAACGGCGTTACGCGAAGCAGACCTAGTGCATATTGTTCCCAATATTCTGTAGTAGCCGCTACTAATTTTTTCGTTAATGAGAATTAATTAATTAGTCACAATTAAAATTATAACTCCAAAAATACTCACCTAATTATCAAAGTGTCAATGAGGCAAATGTGGGCATGTTGAAATGACATCTATCTGTGCTACTTTCAACAACGTACTAATTGCGTGCTAATTTTTTTTCGTTCGGATCCGATTGTTGCTTCATGCATGGCCTCCGAGATTGTGCACCGGCGCGCGACCTCGGAGGCCATGCACGAAGCAACAATCGAAGCCGTATCGTATCTATCTAGCCGCCTACGACTTTGTGCTCTCCTGGCCGTTCTCCTGACCGTATACCAAATTTGGTATGGCATAACATGACTGTATGACGAACATGGTTGACTGGTCATGTCATGAAAAATCATGACCAGCTTGTCATGAAAAGTATGATTTACATGCCACGCTCATGGCGCGCTCGCGGCCGTTTCATTAGCTTGACATACACCAAATTTGGGATTGAGTGACATGACTGTATGACGAACATGAATGATGAGTGGTAATATGAAAATCATGACTTCATGAGCGACATGACTTGCATTCCACGCTCATGGCGCGCTCGCGGCCGTTTCGTTAGCTTGATATTCACCAAATTCGGTATTGAGTGACATGACTGTATGACGAACATAAGTGACAAGCCGTAATATGGAAATCATGACTTGCCATGTGCGACATGACTTGCATTCCACGCTCATGGCGCACTCGCGGCCGTTTCGTTAGCTTGATATACACCAAATTCGGTATTGAGTGACATGACTCTATTACGAACATAAATGACAAGTCGTAATATGGAAATGATGACTTGTCATGTGCGGCATGACTTGCATTCCACGCTCACGGTCGTTTCGTTAACTTTGATATACACCAAATTTTGTATTGAGTGACATGACTGTATGACGAACATAAATGAGAAGTGGTAATATGGAAATCATGACTTGATTAGCGACATCACTTGCATTCCACGCTCATGGCGTGCTCGCGGCCGTTTCGTTAGCTTGATATACACCAAATTTGGTATTGAGTGACATGACTGTACAACGAACATAAGTGGCAGGTGGTAACATGAAAATCTTGACATGCATGTCATCTACAATGCCATTTACATGCCACGCTCATGGTGCGCTTGCGTCCAGTTCGCTAGCTTGACATACACCAAAATTGGTATATCGCGCCGTGACTGTATGACGAACACAAATGACAGGTCGTAACATGTAAAACATGACATGCAAATTATGTAAAGCATGATTTGCTCCTTCCTGGCTGCTTCGCATTACATCGATTTCCGCAGTGCGTGGGATCTGCCGGCTTTTCTTGGTGTGGACTTCCTGCAGGAGTACGGGGCTATCATTGATCTCCAAGAGCGTCGCGTCACCTTCTCAACTGACCGAGCAATTGACGGGCAAGACGATCAACAGCGCGCCGACGTTCTTCGTGTTTCTGCCGACAGTGTCACGCTTCCCCCACGATTCAGTGTTAGTGTGGAAGTCACATGCTGGGGATTCCGCAATGGTGAAGCGGTCGCAGAAAGTAACTTGGAACACCTGTTGACCCGAGTTGTTCGTGCAGCCAGGAGTCTAATACAACTTCGTGACGGCCGATCTCAATTGCTGGTCACGAATTTCAGCAACGAGCACCGACACCTATTCCGCGGGACTTCGTTAGCGTTTGCAGACGAAATAGCAAACATTCGGAACTGCTTCACATCTGATGTAGCGGAGACTGCAGACACGCCACTGGGCACTGTCGATATAAATTCTGAACTGTCTCCTGATAACCAGACAGCATTGCGGCAGCTCTTGCTTGAATTCAAGTCATGCTTCGCCAGTTCTTCAAAGCTACGCCAGACTTCCATCACCAGGCACAGGATCATCACTTACGACGACGCACGCCCGATACACCAGCAGCTTTACCGCTTGTCAACAAAAGAACGCGAAGCGATTAGTACACAAGTTCGAGAGATGCTCGACTACGGCATCATTCAACCTTCCGACAGCGCGTGGTCATCTCCTGTCGTTCTGGTCAAAAAGAAAGATGGAACGCTACGCTTTTGCGTTGACTACCGGAAGCTGAACAACGTCACTAAAAAGGACGTCTACCCGCTGCCACGCATCGACGACTCGTTAGATCGACTACGCCGTGCCCAGTATTTTTCATCCCTGGATCTAAAAAGCGGATACTGGCGGATTGAGGTAGACGAGCGAGATCGCGAGGAAACGGCCTTTGTGACCCCTGATGGCCTTTATAAATTTCGAGTCCTTCCTTTTGGCTTGTGTTCGGCACCGGCCACTTTCCAGCGAATGATGGACACAGTACTCACTGGATTGAAGTGGCAGACTTGTCTCGTTTACCTCGACGATGTCGTCGTCTTTTCTCAAACTTTCGACCAACATCTGCACCGCCTGCGTAGTGTGCTTGAAGCTATCCGAGCGGCGGATCTAACACTAAAACCAGAAATGTGTCACTTCGGTTATGAAGCGCTGAAGTTCCTCGGCCATGTTGTGAGCGCCAGAGGGGTCCGACACGATCCTGACAAGCTTACCGCTGAAGCCGTATTTCCAGCTCCCACCGATAAGAAGGCTGTCCGGCGCTTCCTAGGCTTGTGCGCCTATTATCGACGATTTATCCAAGGCTTTTCAAATATAGCGGAACCCTTGACTGGGCTTACAAGAGACGACGCGCCATTTGTTTGGGCTAGTGAGCAGCAATGCTGCTTTTGCCGAACTACGACAGCGCATGCAGTCAGCGCCCTTTCTGGCACATTTTGACGATTATGCTGACACCGAGGTGCATACTGACGTCAGTAACATCGGCGTCGGCGCAGTGCTCGTTCATCACGGAGAGGAAAAAGTAATAGCCTATGCCAGCCGATCACTGTCCTGTGCCGAGGCGAATTACTCGACCACAGAGAAAGAGTGTCTCGCAGTCGTATGGGCGATCACCAAGCTTCGCCCTTATCTCTATGGTCGTCCATTCAAAGGGGTGACGGACCATCATGCCCTTTGTTGGTTGGCGAACATACGTGATCCCTCAGGACGACTTGCCCGGTGGAGCTTGCGCCTACAGGAATTCGATGTAACCATCGTCTACAAGTTTAGCCGGAAACACGAAGATGCCGACACACTGTCACGTGCGCCCATTCATCCCGTCATTCAGGAAGCAGAAGACGACGACGGTTTTCTAGGCGCCCTTAGCTCGTCGGACTTGAGCAGGCAACAGCGAGACGATGACGACATTCGACCGGTCATCGATCATTTAGGGGGTCGTAGCGCAGTTATACCACACCATCTATCCCGCGTGTTGACTTCCTTCTGCCTTCGAGACAACGTCCTCTATAAGAAAAACATCCGTTCTTTGAGCCGCGCCTACCTCCTCGTGGTTCCGAGGGATATGCGGGACGATGTCCTCTTCGCTTGTCATGAAGAGCCCACATCTGGCCACCTAGGCTACTCACGAACACTCGTCAGAGTAGGTGAGACGTACTATTGGCCCGGACTTTCGACAAGCGTCAAGCAGTACCTCAAAGGCTGTCGGGAATGCCAGCGCCGAAAGACACCATCCAGTAAGCCGGCGGGGCTTCTTCAACCAATTGACCCACCTCGCAAACCATTTGACCAAGTAGGCATGGACATTCTCGGCCCTTTTCCTCCGTCTACCGACGGCAACAAGTGGGTAATTGTCGCAACAGACTATCTGACACGCTACGCCGAGATGGAGGCGATCCCACGAGCCACAGCTTCGGAGGTTGCGCAGTTCTTCATGTTTCACATCGTACTGCGTCATGGTGCTCGCTCTGCAGTTATAACAGACAGAGGTACAGCGTTCACTGCGCAGCTTATGGGTGAAGTTTTTCGACTAAGCAACACCAGGCATCGAAAGACGACTGCTGCAACTGACGCCGACGAATTTGCAGAGCGTGCCGAGGAAGCTCGCCAGCTCGCGCGGCTGCACATCGGCCTGCAACAGCAGGCAGATGCACGGCGCTACAACACCCACCACAGAGACGTGTCCTATAATGCAGGAGACCAAGTTTGGGTCTGGACCCCTGTTCGTCGCCGCGGCCTCTCCGAGAAGTTGCTTAGTCGGTACTTCGGTCCCTATAAAGTGCTACGACGCGTGAGTGACGCAACGTACGAAGTGGTTCCGGACACTGCGTCGTCAACACGAACACAAGGAACACAACCGAGCTCCGACATAGTTCATGTCTTGCGCATGAAGCCTTTTAAGGACGAAAGCCTTTAATGTCTCATGCAGGGTGTCGGAACGAAATGTTTTAAGTGCGAATGCACTTTATAAGCGACCCTGAATCCGCCGTCCCATAGCAACGGCGCGAGGAGCGTCTGTAGCAACGGCGCAGCGACGTCACACCCCACGTGACTGCGCGCGCTCCGCCTCCTCACCGCGGTTTGCGCGGGCGCGCGCCGCTCCCCGCATTGCTCTCCGCGGCGTGTTTGGTCTTCGCCGTGGCCAGAAGCGGCGGTTGTGTTAGCGTCGCTTGCGTGGAGTGGCCCGCTTGTCAGTTGATTTTCGCTCTTCGCCGTGGTCGGACGCGGCGGTTGTGTTAGCGTCGCTTGCGTGGAGTGGCCCGCTCGTCAGTTGATTTTCGCTCTCCGCCGTGACCAGACGCGGCGGTTGTGTTAGCGTCGCTTGCGTGGAGTGGCGCGAAATGCATTCGCATTTCCTCACGATTCCCTTCGGGGAGGTGTTGGTCTTTTATTTCGTTACGGTTTTAGTTTCGTTCCACCGCAAAAAGTTCCGTTCCGTTTCTGTTCCGGAACGAAAAAAAAGTTCCATAACGGTTCGTAACGTTATTTATTTGTATGCGAACTAAAAGCTCGTTAATTCGAACTCGGTTAATTCGAACGTACAGTTAATTCGAAATGACACAGCCCTATGTATTTCTATGCGGGAAAACTCCCGATAATTCTAACGCGTCGGTATCTACTACGGTTAATTCGAACTGGGAGCCCCCCGGCTTTCGTCCCTCCTCGCCGAAATCGGTCCACACTGATCACCTAAATTACACATTACTTTCATCTGTGTAAAACAAGAGTAGTGATTGATTTCCATGTATGCTTTTATGGTTGTAAATATTATCTGTCTGCTGCTGCTGCTGTATGGGTGGCTCGGCCCAGTCAGACAATGTTTGCCTTTAGCCGTGTCTCCTTGGACAATTTCAATGTTAAGGCGAAAGCCTTTAATGTCTCATGCTCTCGTCCGTCCGGTGTCCGTCCGTCCGGCGTCCGGTGTCCGTCCATCCGTCCGCTGTCCGTCTGTCCATCCGTCCGCCCGTCCGTCCGTCCGTCCGTCCGTCCGTTCCTCCGGTGTCCGTCTGTCCGTCCGTCCGTCCGTCCGTCCGTCTGTCCGTCCGTCTGTCCGTCCGTCCGTCCGTCCGTCCGTCCGTCCATCCGTCTGTCTGTCTGTCTGTCCGTCCATGTCCGTCCGTCCCGTCCATCCGAGCTCTGGCACGGAGCCAGGTGGCCGCCGGGATGCGCAAACGGACGCCGGTCGCGTCGGACTCTACAGCGCTCGCTCTTTGCTTGCGTAGCTTCGCTGTGCCCAGCGTTTGCAATCATTCTGACCAACGCCGTCTCAATGGACACAGGCGTTCATGGAATACACCTTCGAATTTACAAAGGACCCGTCAATTTAAGCGCTGGAACGCTATGGCGTTTGCACGATGCATAAAGCGCGAGAAAATACTAACGCATGCGAACGGAGGAAGATTAGTCTCGCGTCTCGCTGCGACTCGCGGTAAAAAATTAAAAAAAGAAAACACGCACACATTCGGTCTGTGTGTTATCCCACTGAGAGTGTAAAAGAAAAAAAGACATGGCATAGTCAGTGGAACGGGCACACGCTTTCGCCGAACACACTTTAGAATGTACAAAGTGTCCTTCAATTTTTTGTTCTAAATAAACTAAGAAAGCGAGACTTTAAATTTTGATTGTGTTAACTCCGCCATGTTAATGAACGTGTTTTGGAGCACAAATAGCTTCGTATATTTTGGCATTAAGGCTCACTGCTCACGTGAATGCGAGTTGCTGCTTGTTTCTGGCGTATCACTGACTGATCAATAAATTCTGTTCGCTGTTAGAGCGTGGACTTAATTTACGAAATTGCCTGCCACAAACGTGTAGTATCGCCTAATTTGCAAGAACGAGTATAGGTGGCTTCTCAGGGTTCTCTCCGCACAGTGTGGCGCGATGTCTGTTCATTGTAGCGCCTGCCCGCTAATTCAAACTCCGCTTGATTCGAACAATTTTATAGTCCCATTAGAGTTCAAATTAACGAGCTTTTACTCTGTTGGATTTGTCGTATTATTACTCACGCTCCTCTTAAGAAAGTGGGACAGGGGTAGAACACGTTCTTGCCACGTTCTTAAGAGGAGCACAACTAACTGTACCGCGAATTCCTACAAATCATCGCAAACCAGTGCCCTTCTAAGTTATAGCAGACTTTTTGAAAAGTGAATTACGAATATTTTGAGCACGCTCACTACTTTGCGTCAAGGGAGTGGGTATGCTCTCAGAAGCAGCCCGTCATCGATTGTACCTCTCATATGCGAGACCACTGTTCATATAAAACAAACTTGTGTGCGGAGAATGGTTTCTCCACGCTGTAATGTGTCGCGGGCACACGAAAGTCCACTTCAGTTAATATGAACATCTCTGGTTGCCACTGTTCTCGTTTTTCACACAATTTCAACTCATCTTTTCTTTGGAATTCTTGCCTGGGGTATGCGCTAGTTCTGTTCTCCAAGATGTGCACTATTGCTCACGTTGCATGACCTCAGTTGTTCCGGACTGTCAAGTTTCCGAGTGAAACGAAAAACGATAAAGAAATTTCGGTTTCACTCCGGAACGAAATAATAGATAACGTTTCGGTTACGTTTTCGTTCCGGTAAAAAATATCGTTTTTTTTTGTTTTTCGTTTTCGGTTTTCGTTCCGTTCCGATAAACTGGTCTCATGCTCACGTCCGTCCGGTGTCCGTCCGGCGTCCGTCCGTCCGTCCGTCCGTCCGTCCGTCCACACCCTCACTGCGCATGCGCCAACCCATTAAAAAAATAAAAATAAAAAACCTCCTCTCCACCTCTCTCTCCTCTAGGCATCCCTCCCCGTGGAGGCCACACCCTCACTGCGCATGCGCGTCCCCTCCCTCTCTCCCCCTCCAACGCTCCCCCCTTTCTCCCCTCCTACGCTCCCCCCTCTCTCCTCTAGGCATCCCTGCCCGCGGAGTCCACACCCCCCACTGCGCATGCGCGTCTTCCCCTCTCCTACGCTCCCCCCTCTCTCGTCTCGCGACGCCGACGCAGGCAGCGTCTGCTAGCGAGTTTCTTGGTTGAAAAAACCGACTGCTCGCGCTGCACAACCGTTCACTGGCCACCCCGTATATATGGCAATCGATCCTGACCTGCAAGGTGGTGCCGGTGGGAGATTTCTCCTGTGCGTTGTCGAACGATAAAAAATTCGCAGCGTGCGCGTTAACTAAAAGCGGACTGAGGGTCTCCGTGTCCAGTCCGAGTCTTCTGTCTCTCATTGCCCATTAGCAGCGATTGGGATGTTCCAGTAGGAAACACCGGTCCACCACTGTGTGCTTTGCGCCCCCCAGGTTTCTCTCCTGTGGAACGCTGCGATGAGCGCCAGCGTCAACGCCGCCGCCAGTGTAAGCGTTAGCGCCCGCTGCTTCGCATCTACACATGGTTCCCTTTAGCGGGAGATGGTGTAATCTTTAAGGTGAAAGCCTTTAATGTCTCATGCTCACGTCCGTCCGGTGTCCGTCCGACCTCCGTCCGGCATCCGTCCGTCCGTCTGTCTGTCTGTCTGCTCGTCCGTCCGTCCATCCATCCGTCTGTCCGTCCGTCCGTCCATCCGTCCATGTCCGTCCGTCCGTCCGTCCATCCCAGCTCTGGCACGGAGCCAGGTGGCCGCCGGGATGCGCAGACGGACGCCGGTCACGTCGGACTCTATAGCGCTCGCGCTTTGCTTGCGTAGCGTCGCTGTGCCCAGAGTTTGCAATCATTCTGACCGACGCCGTCTCAATGGACCCAGGCGTTCACGGAATACACTTTCAAATTTACAAAGGGTCCGTCAATTTAAGAGCTGGAACGCGGATGGCGTTTGCACGATGCGCAAAGCGCTAGAAAATACTAACGCATGCGAACGGAGGAAGATGAGTCTCGCGTCTCGCTGCGATTCGCGGTAAAAAAATTAAAGAAGAAAACACGCACCCATTCGGTTTGTGTCTTATCCCACTGAGAGTGTAAAAGAAAAAAGACATGGCATAATGAGTGGAATGGCCACACGCTTTCGCCGAACACACTTTGGAATGTACAAAGTGTCCTTCAATTTTTTTGCGCGTCCATAATTTCCCCTACCGTTCACTTGTTTGTTTTCTTTTATTTGTGTGAATGATATCGCCTCATTATTCATTGACCGGTGCTTGCTGGACATTCTACCATTCTTGTACTTTTGCGTTGTCTAAGCTGCGTGATTTCTATTTTGTTTTCCTTAGACCATTTTTTGGAGCATCGAGGCGATGCCCTATTACGCAAAGGGGGGGGAATAATGCCACCTGCAGTAGTGGGTGAAATGCATGACCAGTGGCACAGCTCGCGAAAGAAAGAAGTGCGTGCGCTATTCTTTTTCGAGAGAGAGAGAGATGAAAACATTTATTGTGAAAAAAAAAAGAGAGAGAGTTTGGGGGGCCAAAGCATGACCCCGCTACATGGTCGGCGTCCCTAGTCCGGGACACCACATGACGAGGCCCCGACTCGCGCCCGTCCCACCAGAGTCCGTTGGGACTCCAGCGAGGAGCAGTTGAGAAGGGCAGTCTCCCATGCCTCTCGGGAAGGGGTAGAAGAAGAGGGCAGGTGGGGATTTTTTGTACATGCCCACACCATGTGGAAGATATCACAGGTCTCCCCACAGTGTGGGCACCGCCCATCCGTGTTCGGGTCGAAGTGCTTTAGTATGGCAGGACAGAGTAGAGTTCCTGTCTGCAGGCGCCTTAATGTTCTCTCATCCGCCTTACTCAGCCCCTTTGCAGGAGCCGGGAAAAGGCGGTGAGTGTCGCGATAATACGAAATAATTTCTTTAAACTGCAGCAGCGCTGTATTGGCCTCCGAGTCATAAGAGCTGGAGTGAAGAGCCCGGTGGGTAAGCGCTCCGGCAGCCGCGTCAGCGGCCTCATTACCTTGTAAACCCTGATGGCCAGGAGCCCAAATTATTCGTTTCGGGGTTGGATCAGTGGCAGCGCGAGCTTAGCCGACGCTGTTTTGCCAAGAGCCCTGGTGCTCTACGAACAATAAACCTCGCCTGGACCTCTGAGGTGACGTGACACTATAAAAGCTGCTCACGCAGATGCCCATAATGCAGAAGGACGTGTTGTTGGGCGAGTTGGTGCTTGCTGAGTGACATAATGCAGCACAAAAAAAAAACACACCACAAAGTAAGAGACACAAACCGACGGGACAGGCGCTACTCACAACTTTAATGAAGACTACAAGAATGTGGCACATATATAAGCATCCCAATGCGCAAACGCAACATCACAAACCATAGGGGGGCGTATCATATCAAAGATCTGAAAAGAAAATATGTTCCGCATTGTACAGAAAGACCGACGTCTGACTGACGCAATCATAATTGTTCTCTTTGATATAGAAAGCCTCGAGAAGTTCACGCGCTGTTTTATCATGGCTTCTGCCCAGAATCCTCACGTCACTAAATCTCGGCACACAAGAGCAGGTCTTACAATGCGCCGAAAGGTGCACAGTAATATCCTTCTTTAGATTGTTTGCATGTTCCCTCATACGGTCATTAACACATCTGCCCGTTTGTCCCACATAGGACTTTGCACAAGTTAGTGGTAGTTCATACACCACCCCCGTAGCACACCGAGTGTATGGGGTGGCATGCTTAACCTGGCAGCCCGTCTTTGAGGCGCCCATAATGTGGGGGGCACAGTTGGGCCAGCTTGTTGGGTGCGGAAAAAGCCACAGGTACATCGTACCTATGAGCGACCTTTTTCAAATTGTGGCTCACCTTATGCAAGTAAGGCACAACTACCAGCCGTTGGCCGCTCCGCTCACCAGCTGTAGCCGCGTTGTCCCGCGCCCCTGCTTTTAGTTTGCGGTGCAGGGAACCTGCCACAGATGCAATGACCGAATGAGGGAATCAGACTTTTGATAGCCGATCCAATTGGTGAAGACAACTATCCCGCATCTTATGCTCACAAGACTTTTTGAGCGAGGATCCCAGACACAGTGTGGCAATGGCCCTCTTCACTAGCTTGGCGTGGGCAGACTCGTACGGCAACAGTTCTTTTTCTGCTCTCGGTAAATAGCACCAGCAAACGTGATCCTCTGAAAAGGTTACTCTCAAATAAAAAAACTGTATGCTATTTCCGATGGGATTCTCATGGGTAAAAGTGAGGCCTCTACCATTAGCTTTAAAAACATCTAAAACCTTCTCGACCTCGGAAACATTAAAAGAACACGCATGGTTCATCACTAGAGGCCGGATTTTTAGGCACTAAAAAACCGCGTTTTAGGCGCCAAAAATAGGCAGGTAAAACACTGTTTTAGGCCTCCAAAATCTTAAATATAGGCACAATAAATTTTTGCATAAATTCAAATAATTTCAAACAGAGACGTGTGCGACCTGTACCTACGACAGGAAGCAAGAAAATGTTATCGTTTATGATAGCAGAAAGGCGCCAACGGTTGAACACAGCCATGCATATCCCGCAGAGTTCGCAGATACGGGCTTTCCTTTTTTTTTTTTGTCTAGCATGGCCGGTCAAATGTCCACCGTCAAATGAACACACTCCTGCATATCTTTCTTTTTGGCAAGGCTGACAAGGGCAGTGCAGGAAGAGAGAGCCAGACCGCGGAGGGATGCCTCGCATTAGCTGGGTCTAATCGCGTTGGGTCATTTTCTCTCCTGTCGGTGAACACCTTAAAGGGTCCCTCACCAGGTTTGAGCATTTCAGGCTGACAAGTGTAATTAATGCATGCACTGGGCGCTCACGATCACGTCTGCCAAGATTTGCAATGACACGCATCGCGGAAAGACGTGAAATTTCACACTGAACGCCGCTTGCCCTTTTCCCAGGCGCGCGCCCCAAGATGGAGGGGATGATGTGCAACAAGGAATGGTCCTGCTCTCACGCCGCTCTTTTACGTAGACATTGGAGCTCTGACGTCGCTCACCGTATATAGCACGTGACATTGCGAGAATTATTCGAGGTGACGTGTAATTTGTGTAATATGTAGTTGAGCAGATGAATGAAAGCGGAAAGAAATAATAAAACACACAAACAGAATGTGAGCGCATTTTTATTTTTATTTTTTATTTCGAGTCACAGCGAGATGCTATACACTAATCGGCCTCCGTTTCACATGCGTTCGTCTTCCCGCCGTTCTGGCGTCGTGCCGGCGCCAGCCCTGACAACTCTTGGCGTGTTTTTGGTGCAGCAGTCGCAGTGGTGCGACGCGGTGTATATATCGGTAAGGATACATGATCCGTGCCAGCCTCTCCAAACATATGCGCACTGAGGAATCCATCCCACAAAAACAGGCAATACACAACCGAGAATGCCGAAACGACGCAACATTGATGGCATACTGCTCGGGCGCTTCATGCGCACGTGACCTTACATGCACATGACGTGCTGGTGCGGATGCGTCATGCGATCTTCCGGCTCCGATACCGAAGAGGGCAGGAAAGGAATTAGGCTTGCGATGGCTACACGGGGCGATTGCAAGGGTTTCAAGTCTGCCTCTTCGTATCATGGTCGTGGCTCGTAACCAACCAATTTGAAAAATTATCGTGGTACACTGTTCTTCAGTGGGCACGCAACAGCTTCCAGTGTCAAAGTACAATTTCTTCTGTGACCTGGTGAGGGGCCCTTTGAGAAGTAAATTACAAACAAAACAAAAGCCGCGTGCACATCACATTTTTCTTTCTCTTGATCCACACTCTCCTTTACCCTGACGGCTCTCCACGATTTTGCATTCATTCTGCACCTTTCCGCGGCTACACAGAAGGACCTCCTGTTCCCTTCCCACCGCCACAACCAGGCCTTCAGGGTGGTTCTTCCATTCCCTCCGCACATCCTCGGCCATGGACGCCACTCTCCTCTCCTTCTTCTATATTAAATGCGAATGCATTTCTTAGTCGGGCTATGTCAGGCGGCGTTGTCCCGCGTTGTCCGGCGTTGTCCGCGGAGGAGGAGGAGGAGGATAGGTTGAGGAGGTGTCCGCGCGCCGGCAGGTGTTATCTCTCCGCTCTCACTCCCCCTCCCATAGGCAACAGCTGCGGGCGCGCGCGCTTATCCTCGCCCCTAGCAAACGGACCATGTTGTGCGAGAGAGTGTAGGAGAGGGTAGGTGCAGTGCTTCGCTCTCTCTCCTCCCTGCACCCCCACTCTCCCGTCCGCTCGCGCCTCACTCTCGACCGTTCGCTGGCTGGGCGCCTCTCAAGGCGATGAAGTCGGTGTCGGCGCATTCGCATTTCCTCACGATTCCCTTCGGGGAGGTGGGGGGCATTTTTTTATTTCTCACTCCTCATTCCCCCGAAGACGCTGAGACGTGCTGCCACTTAGGGCTGCAGACATGGCGTCGTTTCCTCTCCTCCAACCGCTCGCACCATGTCGGCGCTGTCGCTTGTGGCGGCCGCCACATCTCATTTCACT
Organism: Rhipicephalus appendiculatus; assembly: GCA_030522465.1. Classification (NCBI taxonomy): domain Eukaryota; kingdom Metazoa; phylum Arthropoda; class Arachnida; order Ixodida; family Ixodidae; genus Rhipicephalus; species Rhipicephalus appendiculatus. The sequence continues at coordinate 181,554 of JALIZH010027776.1, forward strand.
GCTGCTATCGGTTGTTTTTCGGAAGTTGGTTGAACTATAGAACTTGGTTGAACCTTGTAGAGTTCGGAAAGGTCAATCTTGCCCTGTGACATGAAGAACGATCACAAACCGCACTCGAAAGCGAAATTTGAGCTTAAATAGTGTTCATATCCCTTTCCGACCCGAATTTTTTCTAGGGTAGAACAAAATTTTTTAATGTTCTTTTCTAGCTAAGAGGCCATTGAAAAGCATGCAAAAAAATAAAGGAGACTGTAAGTAGAATGGTTTTCACAGGAGAACCATGTCCAGTACACTGGACACTAGGATTAATTTGTTGCACATATGGGTACACGCATTCTGCTATCTTCCTTGAAAGAGTGTTGCTTTTGGCCCTGTGAGAAGGTCAATCGTCTAAAACACAAAAACGGTTCGTTTTGACCCAAGAAAAAGTTTCTCATGGTTAGCTGTCACACATAGCGTTTAGCACCACGAAGGGGGGAAAAAACCTAGGAGGGAGCGCGCCTAGCGTCCAGAAGTCAACCTCATTAGACGACGCTCCCTCCTCGTGCTCCATGCTCTTGTTAGACTCCCAGCATGCCCCAATTTCATTTTCTATAGCTGGGCTTCAAGACTGTCATGTGACATTGCCTCTTGTTTTCTTTTTTCCGCTCCATGTTTAGCACGATGTGCGTCAATTGCATCCTGGTGTCCAGTATACTGGACATAGATACATTCTCGCATTGCCAGCAAACTTCTCATTACAAACGCTACCTTTTTGCAACAATGTATCAAGCAGACATAGGACAGCACGCACGATTTAAGTTATTTGAATTGCACGAAGAGAGCCCCTAAAATAATTTTGTATACTTGACCACATCGTGCGCGTGCGTTTCCCCGTGGATGACGCCACTACTCTGAGGCGCCCTCATCAGAAAATGGGGCCGAAGGAGGAACTACATTTAAAAGAATATTGCTGGACTCTTCCAGAAGCTGCCAAAGTGGTTTCGGTTTGGATTGTAGCTCTGCTTGCTTTTCTGCACCACTTTGTTCGTTATGTCCAGTATACTGGTCGCTGGGTCGGAAAGGGATATAGGCGCCGATCTTGAAAATAGGCATTTATAGGCACTTATCGGCATTTAGGCATGAACGCCGAAAATAGGCATTTATAGGCACTATAAAAACACTATAAAAGCCCTTCTTAACCTCTAATTCATGCTCATATATCAAAGTGGCGCGATAGGAACGCAAGGAAAAAAATAGGCATTTGCCTATAATCCGGTCTCTATTCATCACAATTAAAAAGTCGTTGACATATCTAAAAAAAGCCGGCAGATCCCACGCACGGTGGGAATCGAAGTAATGCGAAGCAGACAGGAAGGAGCAAATCATGCTTTACATAATTTGCGTGTCATGCTTTACATGTTACGACCTGTCATTTGTGTTCGTCATACAGTCACGTCGCGATATACCAATTTTGGTGTATGTCAAGCTAGCGAACTGGAAGCAAGCGCACCATGAGCGTGGCATGTAAATGGCATTGTAGATGACATGCATGCCAAGATTGTCATGTTACCACCTGCCACTTATGTTCGTTATAGTCATGTCACTCAATACCAAATTTGGTGTATATCAAGCTAACGAAACGGCCGCGAGCACGCCATGAGCGTTGCATGCAAGTCATGTCGCTCATGACATGTCGTGATTTCCATATTACCATTTGTCATTTATGTTTGTCATACAGTCATGTCACTCAATACTAAATTTGGTGTATCTAAAGCTCACGAAACGGCCGCGAGCACGCCATGAGCGTGGCATGCAAGTCATGTCGCTCATGACATGTCGTGATTTCCATATTACCATTTGTCATTTATGTTTGTCATACAGTCATGTCACTCAATACTAAATTTGGTGTATCTAAAGCTAACGAAACGGCCGCGAGCACGCCATGAGCGTGGCATGCAAGTCATGCCGCTCATGAAGTCATGATTTCTATAATACCACTTGTCATTTATGTTCGTCATACAGTCATGTCACTCAATACCAAATTTGGTGTATCTCAAGCTAACGAAACGGCCGCGAGCGCGCCATGAGCGTGGCATGCAAGTCATGTCGCACATGACAAGTCATGATTTCCATATTACCATTTGTCATTTATGTTCTTCATACAGTCATGTCACTCAATACCAAATTTGGTGTATATCAAGCTAACGAAACGGCCGCGAGCGCGCCATGAGCGTGGAATGCAAGTCATGTCGCTCATGACATGTCATGATTTCCATATTTCCACTTGTCATTTATGTTCGTCCTACAGTCATGCCACTCAATACCAAATTTGGTGTATGTCAAGCTAACGAAACGGCCGCGAGTACGCCATGAGCGTGGCATGCAAGTCATGTCGCTCATGACAAGTCATGATTTCCATATTACCACTTGTCGTTTATGTTCCTGATACAGTCATGTCACTCAGTATCAAAATTGGTGTATATCAAGCTAACGAAACGGCCGCGAGCGCGCTATGAGCGTGGAATGCAAGTCATGTTGCTCATGAAGTCATGATTTTCATATTACCACTTGTCATTTATGTTCGTCATACAGTCATGTCACTCAATCTCAAATTTGGTGTATATCAAGCTAACGAAACGGCCGCGAGCGCGCCATGAGCGTGGCATGTTAATCATACTTTTCATGACAAGTTAGTCATGATTTTCATGATATGACCAGCCATTTATGATCGTCGTACAGTCATGTTCCCCATACCAAATTTGGTATAAATCCCATTAACGATACGGCGAGGAGAGCACAAAGTCGTAGGCGGCTAGATAGATAGATAGATAGATAGATAGATAGATAGATAGATAGATAGATAGACAGACAGACAGATAGATAGATAGATAGATAGATAGATAGATAGATAGATAGATAGATAGATAGATAGATAGATAGATAGATAGATAGATAGATAGATAGATAGATACGCTCAAAGTCGCCGAAGTTCGCTAAGAAATGCTTCGCATTTAAAACCTTTAAAACAGGCGTGCCCATGAGGCAGTTGTCAATGTTCTGATCTACTTCCGATAGGAAAATGTCACAGAGTAAAGGTGCTACGCACTACCCAATACAGATGCCCTTCTTTTGAAGATACAAACGGTTGTCAAATGTGATAAATGTATTCTTAAGGTAAGCATCAAGTAAAACTAAAAAGCAATCTACACTTATACCCACGGCATTTTGCAACTGTACTTCCCAATTATGTTCAACACATTTCTTAACCGAAGAGATCAGAGCATCATGTGGCACAGAGTAAAACAGTTCTTCAATATCTACAGAAAAGGCGTAGCCAATTCTCTGATTATCCTGAAGGAACCGACATATATCATCGGAGTTGCCTACACGAAAAGGATCACGCAGTTTCAGCTGATTCATGCACTTCAAAAGGAATATACTAACATGCAATTGCCAAGTACCGCGTTCACTCGCGATCGCTCTCAAAGGAACACTAGGTTTGTGGCCAACGGCTGGTAGTTGTGCCTTACTTGCATAAGGTGAGCCACAATTTGAAAAAGGTCGCTCACAGGTATGATGTACCTGTGGTTTTTTCCGCACCCAACAAGCTGGCCCAACTGTGCCCCCCGCATTATGGGCGCCTCAAAGATGGGCTGCCAGGTTAAGCATGCCACCCCATACACTCGGTGTGCTACAGGGGTGGTGTATGAACTACCACTAACTTGTGGGAAGTCCTATGTGGAACAAACGGGCAGATGTGTTAATGACCGTATGAGGGAACATGTAAACACTCTAAAGAAAGATATTACTGCGCACCTTTCGGCGCATTGTAAGACCTGCTCTTGTGTGCCGAGATTTAGTGACGTGAGGATTCTGGGCAGAAGCCATGATAAAACAGCGCGTGAACTTCTCGAGGCTTTCTATATCAAAGAGAAGAATGATGATTGCGTTAGTCAGACGTCGGTCTTTCTGTGCAATGCGGAACATAATTTTTTTTCAGATCTTTGATATGATACGCCCCCCTATGATATGTGATGTTGCGTTTGCGCATTGGGATGCTTATATATGTGCCACATGCTTGTAGTCTTCATTAAAGTTGTGAGTAGCACCTGTCCCGTCGGTTTGTGTTTCTCACTTTGTGGTGTGTGTTTTTTTAGCGCAGCATTATGTCACTCAGATGCCCATAAGCGTGTTCAGAGGAAAGGGGGGGTGCGAAGGTTCCTCGCTGCTCCCACCCTCCCTATAAAGTCAATGTACGAAGCAGACTTGCCCCCCCCCCCCCCCCCCCCACCCCGTGTGCACACCTAAGCAGGTGCCCGAGTTACAAGGACATTGTAACGCGCCTACACTAAGTGCATTTATTGCGCGCGTACTGTCGCGAGTCAAACGCAGCTGCAGCAGCCCTCGTGAACTTCCATGTGTACATGGCACTCGTCTTGCACAGATGACGTAGCACGAATAAAAAAAAATACGGTATTGCCACGCGCGTTTCTTATTTTCATTTTCGTTGTACTCGGTTTTCGCCCACAAAGACTGTCCGCATGCTCAGCGCAAACCACGACTCATTGTTCTAGAAGCTTCACGATTATTATAGATCGTTGTGTTAAGATTGCGCGCAACACGTGAACACTCGAGCTTATTCCAGAGCTTGCTGGACGACCAGTGATAAGGCTAGAATGTTCGACGCGTGATGTATAAAAGCTGGTGCGTTCCTGCGATGATCAGTTTTTTTATTTATTCAAATACCCTAAAGGCCTGAGTAGGCATTACATAGGGGAGTTACAGTGAATCGGGTACAGTTACAGATCACATATTCAAACAGGTAAAACGAGAACAGAATAACAAAAAAATAAAAAAAGTAATACATGTATTCAAACTATAGTAGCTCAGCAACGGAGCACACATTTAGTTGGAACAAGAAATACGAATAATACAAATGCATATATACACACACGCATAAACATACATACATCCACGTATGCACATACAATTTCACAATAGTTCAATCGCGCTCCAGTTAATACTGCGCGGATAAATGAAGGCAAAGCACCACAAAAAAGAAAATAATAAAAAAATTTAAAAAAAATTAAAAAAAAGAAGAGAGAGAAGAAAAGAAACTCTTAGGAACTAATTGTTAACTTACAAAAACTTTGCTATCTACAACTAACGGATGCACAAAAACATTATTAATTTACGTGGAAATAATCTTTAAGCTTCTTTAAGAAATCTTCATGATTTAGAGAGGAAACGATATCTGCAGGTAATTTGTTCCAATGATAAATCGCCAGGAAGAGGGGGGATTTACTTAAAAAGCTTGTACGTGCAAGAACGGGTTGTACTTTATAGGGATGATCAAGGCGCGGGAAGATACGGTGGGCAGGTCTGATGTGGCATGCGCTGAACGATGAACTAGAGTGATAAAGTTTGTGGAAATGAGATAGAAGTGCGGTTAGCCTCCTATTTTCTAAGGGGGGTTAGATGAACAGAGTTTTTAAGGTTAGTTATACTAGATGTTCGTGAGTAATCTTTTGCAATGAAACGGGCTGCTTTATTTTGGACTGCCTCGAGTTTGTTGATCAGGTAAGACTGGTGCGGGTTCCAAATAAAGGATGCGTATTCCATTTTTGCGCGAACCAGTGTCGTATAAGCCAATAATTTGGTAGACTTGTTTGCCAAGTACAGGTTACGCCTGATGAAACCAAGGGTTTTGCATGCACTGCTACAGACTGCTTCGATATGATCATTCCAAGAAACATTTGATGATAAATGAACGCCCAAGTATTTTATTGTATGCGCATGTGCAATCGTAGTGTCACTTATCGAATAATGGGTAAGGATGGGATTAGAGCTTCGAGTGAAAGCTACAGCTTTAGTTTTGGAACTGAAAGTTGATCGACGGCCGACGCTCCGTTCGCCGCTATCCGTACCAGTGTGTATAGCTGTAATCTGACTTTAAGTTTCACGGCAACAAGTTCGGCGAAGTAAGCAGTTTCTTCTTTGACACGCCGACCGTTGCTTCGTCGACGTGACGACCACGTGACAGTATTATACCGTCTTCCTCAACAAAACAGCAGTTCTTCAAAAAAATTATGCTTCTTTTGAATTGCTAGTATACTACACGCACAGAAGTGGACAGATTGGCTTGTTTGCCATTGAGAATTTCGTACACGTAACACAGAAACACGAGGACTGTGGCAAATAGGCCTGAAGCTGGAAAAACAAAGTCATTTTAGCACTGCGTCGTCCACCTGCACATTATGTTAAGTTTTATTTCTGCAACACGCAGCTTCAGTTATGCAACCATTGATGAAGGATCACCGAATCTACGCAAGAACCCAGTGATCACTTTCTGCCTATCTGCCTGTCGCCTATTTATCTTTCACAATAATTCTCAAGAGTAAATCATATGTTCTCCTCGTTTGGTAATACAAACACAAGCCTTTATTTACATTGAGCCAGCAGCGTTTCCGCAATTTGTATTGCATGCAGAAGTTCATACCTCAAATGATAACAATCACAGTGTTCGCTATACTTTATTGGAATCAAAACAGTAGCAGTTCTTTGTCAGTGTAAGCGTATGTATAATTCTATCTTATTGCACAGAAGCTGCTACCAATACAGAACACTAGGAACGTATACAGTACAGCCCAAGCACTATATATAATTCACAGCAGTGAAGCAACATGAAAGTAGTGTGGCAAATCTCACCATGACGCACACTGACATGTGCTCTTCACAGTGCCAGTATGTAAGCACAATGTAAAGCAATGGGATCTACAAAGAACTTGGTGTCAGCCTACACGTGAAGGCTACTAAGTCAGTACAATAAGGCTAGCATTAGTTTTAAGAAATATGCAACCATGCAGGTAGGCATGTTGTAGTTTTTTTAACACGAAAGTGTTTTATGCCGGGGTCCACCAAGATTTGAGTGACGTATTTCCGTCACGGAAATGACGTCGAAAAAATACGCATGATCAGAAGACAAAGAAAAAGTTCCTTGAACGGCAGTCGAACCTACGGCCTCTTCCTCCGCGCCGAGAGATGCCGGGTACGCTATCCATTGCGCCACGGTCACATACTCGATAGGGTTTAAAAACACGCCTTTTATATCTACCATTGTCCTTTCACAGTGCTCTTGCTAAAGTGAAGTAATGCATTATGACCGTGAAATGCACGATTAGTTCCTTCAAAGCATCGTTTCTACGCGTTCGTCCCTTTCGGCGCGTTTCGAATAGGAAAAGTGCAATTTGTCGACGCATTAACACACTGCCAGGTGGCGACCTTTCCCCTAGAATGTTCCTCGCTCATAGAATCCGTCCGTACCGTAAATAGCTCTGCGACGCTCGAGTGGTTCGCGTGGCCGTAACTGCGCGTTCCTAGCTCGCCCCACGAAAAATCGCAGCCGGCCAACGGGGAAAATACGACGCGCGTTGCGTTTCCCTCTGGTCAGGCAGCGTTGTTCAATAACTCTAACATGCCGCGAGTAGGCGACCTTAGCCGAAGTTCGGCGTCCCATCAGTGACGCAGTTCTGGCTGTCACACCGCTTTCTCTAATTCCGCTCTCACCGTACAGCTACCACAAGCATCTATGACCACAAGGGTCTGTGTAATCATTGATCATGAACGTTAGTATGATCATGGATGGTAGTAGATCATGGACAGATATACCACCAAGCGTCAACGTGGATGCATCCACGTTAAGGGGGGGATGGAGGGCAAAATCGCCTAAAAATGCGATTTTTCAATTTTTCATGGCACAATATTCTAGCATCCTCGACAAGTGTTTCCATGAAGTGGCGTCTTCTTATGCGCAACGGAAAAGCATTTAAAAATGGTGCCAAATGCGCCTGACCCCGTGACGCCCCCCCATACTTAATGGCAAGGCGTTGTATCGTTTACTTGGTTGTGAGTACGAGGACGCGCAATAGCATTTATATGCATAATCGCTTCGAATTGTGGTATATCCAGCTAAATCAATTATTTCAATAGTTCAGTTCTTGGTCTAATGGGGTCGTGATAGTCGCTGAAGTAGCGCGCGAAAGTTTGTTTACAACCGCGTCTCCGCCGTTACCATACCCCCGTTGTGCTCGTGCGTTCTGCAATTCTTGCCATTTCGGGCGGCTCACAGCTGTGATCTGTTTCACAAACGCACTGAGGACATGTGAGTGCCTTGGTTTGATAATGATGAAAAAACATTTTTTATTTAAAAAAAAATAAAGAAAACGGGGAGGGTCCCTATTCCGGGACACCTATGACAACCTTTGCGACAGCCCGGGCCCGCTGAACGAGAGCCCGACAGACCTCGGGAGAGCCGTCGCGAAGGGTGCCTTCCCACTGCTCTGAGGTACGGGTTGACCGAAGGATTGGTGGGAGGGGAGGGAAGTAGGCAGCGGTGCACTCGACGGTGACGTGGAAGGTTGTGGGGGGTAGCGCCACATCCTGGACAGGTGTCGATGTAGCGAGTAGGGTAGATGTTATGCATGAAGTGCAGATTTGGGAAAGTTCGGGTCTGCAGCCGGCGAAGCGCGACAGCCTCCTCTCGTGTGAAGGACTCTGGTGGGAGTTGGTATCGCTGTCGTTGGCGTTTGTAATGCTGTGTGACGTCGTGGTATGTGAGAAGTGGGGAACCTAGCTCTGTGTTGGCCGCCTCACTGCACGGGGCTGCTCGGAGGGTGAGTTCTCGAGCGGCCGCATGAGCGCGTTCATTACCCGACAGTGAGGCATGACCAGGAGTCCAGAGCAGGTGTATGATGTGGCTGCTGTGTGAAGCAACTTTGGATGTGCGTAAAAGCACAGAATATGAGGCTTTTGGAATGCCGCGACCTGTTAGGAAAGCCCGACATGCCGCTTGCGAATCGGTGACTATGTAGTATGTGTCCGCGGGGAGGCTCAATATGTGTTGGATGGCCAGGGTAACCGCTAGTATCTCGCCCGAGTCGGTGGCTGAAGATGGGGAGGAGATAGAGGCAGCACTTACTATCTCATGAGCGCCGCTAACCACCACCGCCGTGTGTCCGTTTGCCGTGCGAGCCGCGTCCGTGTAGTAGACCCTATCCTCCTCAACCTCGCTGAAAGTGCGATTCAGGTACCTCACCCGTGCCCGCCGGCGACCGGTGTTGCGCTCAGGGTGCATGTTGCGTGGAAGGGGATGTACGCGAAGTACTCGAGCTATTTCGAGTGGCACGGAAGTCTCCCTGCGTTTCCGGGGGTTCAGGGGGGTACTGGGTGACCCAGGCGGTGGAGTACCTGTCTACCCGTTGGGGTGTGAAGAAGGCGTTGGCGCTGACTAATCCACTGGGCCTCGAGGATTTCATCGAGGGTATTGTGCACTCCTAGTGACAGAAGGCGCTGCGTAGAAGTATAGTGCGGAACCCCCAACGCGGTTTTGATGGCCTTACGGATGAGTGTGTTCACCCGTTCACGTTGCCCTTGCGTTAGCCGGTGAAAGGGAAGGTGATAACTAAAGCGGCTTATAATGCACGCGTCCACTAGTCGAAGCATGTCCCGCTCCCCAAGTCCCGAGCGTCGATTACTTACGCGTCGGAACATGGCGATGATCTGCTCCGTCTGGCGCGAGAGTAAGGAGATGGTGTGTCTTGCCCTGCCATCTGCTTGAACGTGAAGTCCGAGGATGCGTGCTCGCTCTACCTGAGGTATAGGTGTTCCTTCGACGAGTACATGGATGTGGGGTGGGGGGATTCTTACTGCGGCCGCGAAAGACGAGGAGCTCAGACTTGCTTGGGGCACAAAGTGAGGCCGCCCCGTCGAGCATAGTCTGAGACGACTTGTACCGCTTGTTGAAGCCGGTCTTGAATGGCACCGTCAGAACCCCGAAACGTCCACAACGTGATATCGTCGGCATAGATAGCATGGTGCACATCCTCAACTTGCTCAAGTTGTTTGGGGAGACCTGACATAGCGATGTTAAAAAGTGCTGGTGAAATCACAGCTCCTTGAGGGGTGCCTCTGCCCGGTAGGTGGATGATACTTGAGCGATGAGGGCCTATACCGATTGTTGCGGTACGATCAAGAAGAAAGGCTCGGACATAGTTGTAAACTCGAACGCCGCAGCGTGATTCGGTGAGGTTGCTGAGAATGAGGTCGTGCTCCACATTGTCAAAGGCCGACTTAAGGTCTAGCGCAAGCAAAGCGCGGGTTTGGACCCCCCCGCGATGGACCCAAGACCTGCTCTTTCAACTGGAGTAACACGTCTTGCGTTGATAAGTGCGAGCGAAAGCCGAACTGCGTATGCGAGAAAAAAGACTGGCCCTCGAGAAACGGCTGCAAGCTCCGCAGGACAACGTGTTCCATGAGCTTGCCTATACATGATGTGAGGGAGATCGGTCTGAGATTTTCGACAGAGATGGGCTTCCCCGGTTTTGGGATGAGGGAAATTTCCGCTTGTCGCCATGCTTGGGGTAGCGTGCCGTTCCGCCAATGCTCGTTAAACGTGTCCACCAGGCGCGTAAGATCTGCGTCGTTGAGGTTTCGAAGTGTAGTGTACCGGATGTGGTCAATACCCGGCGCTGAATTCTTGCGGATATCCTCTAAAACGGAGCCGACCTTTTGAATTGTGATGTCGGCGTCTAGAGCATTGGGCGAATCTGTGTCGTACGGGTACGGGTGGTACTGGGGACGCGCTCCAGAAGGGGACATAACGCGCCTTCAATTCCTGCAGGAGACGGTCGGGAGAGTCCCTAAACGAGTGGGTGAGGACATGCAACCGCTTTTGTGTCTGCGTCTTGGTGCCCGAGGGGTCTATAACCCTTTCCTGCCCGACAAAAATATAATGGGGAAATTGCTAACTTGCTCAAACATATTGATGTTTGGTCTATTGTAATTAAGTTTTCAAAGGTTAAACTGTAAGAATCGGAGTTTTTGCCCCAGAAAACAGACCCGCACATATGTGCGGGCTGGGCTTTTATTCATGTGATTCACCGCAGCGAGGGATACACTCATAACGGCTAAGACAAAGCAAAAAAATGCGTGGTCAGCGCTGCGAATGCAACATTTTAGAGTATTGTGTGTCACTTGTGAGCCACAGGTATAAGTACAACGCGTCTTTGAACAAGAAGCTACACTTGACAGCCTGCAGTGATGTGCAGATGTCAAGCTGTATACTGATCGCCACTGGTACGTATAGCTGAGTCTAATCGCTTGGCTATAGCGGGCGCCTTTTACACTCCAGTAAAGTTGTCTAAGGATTGATCTTGTGACACATTTTTCTTTCCGCTTTCAATTCTTGGGCGCCTGGTAATGACCAAAGTTCCTCAGAGATCGGATGCAGCCCATGGTTGCAGGTCCATACCTAAAGGTGCTTGATCGTTTGCGCAGCTACTTGCAAAGTTGTTTCATATCTACAACTAGGGCACACTGCTGTTTTGTCAGCTGTAACTTCAAAAATCGTTGCATTAAATTAGTGTGAGAAAGTTGGCAAAGGACTCTTGAGAACAACAAGAACGTCGGCTGTCTCACCACTTCCAAGCAGGTGATGCTTTGCAGCCGAATGTGTTCTTCCAAAAGACATCAATTTCACTGAAACTGACCGGATAGGGTGAGTGGTCACGTGGCCCAGTTATTACGGAGGCGACTGCTCAAAAACTCGCCTTCCATACTCCAGTTTTCATCCCTAAGTTGGCTCGAACGACGAATATGAATCTCTGTCAATTCGTCAACGTGGTCCCTACCCAATTCTGATGCAAGACATCAGGAGGCTCAATATCTCTTCTATGGCTTGTTCATTCTCTGCTTTGAAAATCTTGGCATGTGAAAAAAAAAAAAGAAAATTCAGCGCCCACAGAAGCTTGTTCCCTAAGTTAGATAATTTTAGCAATTCTAACCCTCAATGTTATTTATTATCTTTAGAATTTCACTAGCGATACTGAAACTGTATATCACAGGCAATGTAAAATCTAATTCTTTGAAATATAATGCATGTTGTCACAACACATTCACAAAATAAATATTTTCTGCGTCAATGATGATCACAATTCAAGCACATCACTTCGCGTCGCTAATTTCAGATATAAGAAAACATGCATCTTTGAACTAGCAGCGCAAGAAACGAGGACACAAGAAAAGTACAACACACCAACAGCGCCTTCTCACAACTAACTTTATCGAAAAGAACGCATAGTATTTAACCCATGACCAAGTACCACGTGCTCATACATCATTGATAGCCAAACAAAGGAAAAAGAAAAAAAGAAAAAATACACAGGAAAAATTGATCACATGCGCGCTTTTTTTCTATGTGATAAACCGATTGAGGAAAGAAATTTCATTGTCATGCAGTGATATTGAAGGCATGCTTACACATTGATTGCCTTTTTTGTTAATATGATGAGCTTCAACAATTTCTCTGGTAGTCTGATTTTGATGCCTGAAAATACACTTAGTGTCACGAAAATTAGGGGTACATCCATGATCTGCACAGTGTCGGGCAAGCGTGCGAGTACACGTTGCTTTCCAAAGATCGCTTGTGTTCCGACAACCTTACGTTCAGGCAACGACCAGTTTGCCCTATATAGACATGACCGCAGGAAAAAGGAACCTCGTATACAATTCCCATTGTGCATGGCACGAACGGAGACGCATGCTTTACAGTGCAGCCTCTTTTCGTCACACCTGAACTTTTTTCCGCCAGTTTCCTTTCAACTATACCACAAATGCGATTCATTTTTTGAGGAGCCGAGAAAACAACATTTATCTTATACCGACCAGCTACATTTTTTCGCGCGTGGGACAGCTTGTGCACATATGGAATTACAACGAATTTTTCTTTATCAACAGACTTCGAATTATCTATGGTGGGCGTTCCTACTTTTATGCGTTTTAGGAGCTTCTGCACGTTTACTCTGACAGCGCTTTCCGGAAAACCTGCCAACCTTAGACGCTCGATTTGTCTCGTGCAGCTTTCGCCGGTTTTATGAAAACAAGATTTGAACAAGGACGAAAATAGTAATGAAAAACCTATGCCATGTTTCACGACTTTTGAATGAGCGGATTTAAAGTTTAGAACTGGTTTCTCGGATCTTGGACTGTAAATCCAACAAACATGATTGTCGGTTAGTCTAAGCTTCACATCCAAGTACTGTAATTCTTTGTCCTGAGGTACCTCATGAGTGAATTTCAACCCGTAACCACATATGTGGAAAACGTCTATAACGTTAGTAACAGTCTGTTCATAGTTGCAACTGAGTACGAAGACTAAAAAATCGTCCACGTACCTTAACACCTTGATTATGTTGTCACCGAGATTACCTTCAATGCCTCTGTCTACCCTACCTAGATAAATGTTCACTGAGCACTGGGGCAACTCTGGATCCAATGCAAATACCGGACCTCTGCCGATACAATTTGCCCTTCCATTCTACAAAGGTTGAGGCTAAATAAAAGGAAAGAACCTCAAGAAAAGCGCTCACAGATACACCACACCTACCGGTAAAGGCTACTTCATTGTTGTCCTCTGTTATACACTGTTTAACACTTTCCATGAGAGCATCATGAGGTATGCTGTAATAGAGGTCCTCAACATCGACACTAAAGACATTGCAGTTACCAGGATTCGAGTTAACAAGGAAGTGAACAAGGTCGTTCGAATTCTGTATCAGGAACGGATCCTTAATTTGTAGTGATTGCAAATGCTGCTGTAAGAAGGTGGACACGCACACCTGCCAGCTTTCCTTCTCAGTGACGATCGCTCGAAACGGAATGTTAATTTTGTGGGTTTTGGCAGCGAAGAAAATACCCAAGTTGAGTTTTTTTGCCTTCCTTACTTTTGTCGCTAAATGTTCCAGATTGTGGCTATGAAGCAAAGAAAGCGCTCGTTCCTTGACCTTCGCTGGCTTTTGAACCACCAAATTAAAATTCTTGTCTATTGCAGCCTTTGATTTTTCACAAAAAACACTCTCTGGCGCCAACACAAAGAACCCCGCCTTATCTGATGTCAGAACATGAAGGTCGTTACTCACAGCGTAATGCACCACATCCCTTACAGTCCTATTCACTGAGTCTTTCTTTCCTCCGGATTGTCCGAGCACATCGACGCACTCAGCGATGAAGCGTGGCTTTTCCTCTTCGGCGCCTCTGCGGGTGATTTTCCTCGCCATGGCTATCCTCTCCGGTGGGCTGAGGCTAGGCTTGTGGGCAAACTTCGGTCCTAGACCAAGCGTTCTCCTTTGGCCGTCCGGAATGGTTCCTTCTCCAAGAACCATCACTTCTGCTTCGGCTGCCTTGAACTTCGGAGGTTTCGGAAGGGTAGGTAGCGCGGCTTTCCACATCCATTCCGCTAACTGGTTGGATGTTTTACGCCACGCTAGGAATTGCTTTCTGCACTTGCCCTTATCCTCTTCCTGCCAACACGCTGTATGGAGACAGTCGGTGAAGTACCGAGCTTGATTCATCCACTCTGCACGTAAGATTTTGCACATCCATTTTGGTATGTCCGGGTGAAGGTTGCAGGAATCCAGACAACGCCTGCACTTCACTCGGGCATTGTGAGTAGCGGGAGTGCCAAGATAGGATCCTGCTTTTGCAAACACACACGGCTATCAAGGAGGCGAACTTACTTGGATTAGATGGGTCATAGTAGTTAGGACAAATAACAGAGCCCGATGTAATAGAAATATACTGCAGAAGAATTGACATTTGGGCAAGTTGGAATTGGTTATGCATCTTTGAACTAGCAGCGCAAGAAACGAGGACACAAGAAAAGTACAACACACCAACAGCGCCTTCTCACAACTAACTTTATCGAAAAGAACGCATAGTATTTAACCCATGACCAAGTACCACGTGCTCATACATCATTGATAGCCAAACAAAGGAAAAAGAAAAAAAAGAAAAAATAAGTTAGCGGAATGGATGTGGAAAGCCGCGCTACCTACCCTTCCGAAACCTCCGAAGTTCAAGGCAGCCGAAGCAGAAGTGATGGTTCTTACAGCAGCATTTGCAATCACTACAAATTAAGGATCCGTTCCTGATACAGAATTCGAACGACCTTGTTCACTTCCTTGTTAACTCGAATCCTGGTAACTGCAATGTCTTTAGTGTCGATGTTGAGGACCTCTATTACAGCATACCTCATGATGCTCTCATGGAAAGTGTTAAACAGTGTATAACAAGGACAACAATGAAGTAGCCTTTACCGGTAGGTGTGGTGTATCTGTGAGCGCTTTTCTTGAGGTTCTTTCCTTTTATTTAGCCTCAACCTTTGTAGAATGGAAGGGCAAATTGTATCGGCAGAGGTCCGGTATTTGCATTGGATCCAGAGTTGCCCCAGTGCTCAGTAACATTTATCTAGGTAGGGTAGACAGAGGCATTGAAGGTAATCTCGGTGACAACATAATCAAGGTGTTAAGGTACGTGGACGATTTTTTAGTCTTCGTACACAGTTGCAACTATGAACAGACTGTTACTAACGTTATAGACGTTTTCCACATATGTGGTTACGGGTTGAAATTCACTCATGAGGTACCTCAGGAACAAAGAATTACAGTACTTGGATGTGAAGCTTAGACTAACCGACAATCATGTTTGTTGGATTTACAGTCCAAGATCCGAGAAACCAGTTCTAAACTTTAAATCCGCTCATTCAAAAGTCGTGAAACATGGCATAGGTTTTTCATTACTATTTTCGTCCTTGTTCAAATCTTGTTTTCATAAAACCGGCGAAAGCTGCACGAGACAAATCGAGCGTCTAAGGTTGGCAGGTTTTCCGGAAAGCGCTGTCAGAGTAAACGTGCAGAAGCTCCTAAAACGCATAAAAGTAGGAACGCCCACCATAGATAATTCGAAGTCTGTTGATAAAGAAAAATTCGTTGTAATTCCATATGTGCACAAGCTGTCCCACGCGCTAAAAAATGTAGCTGGTCGGTATAAGATAAATGTTGTTTTCTCGGCTCCTCAAAAAATGAATCGCATTTGTGGTATAGTTGAAAGGAAACTGGCGGAAAAAAGTTCAGGTGTGACGAAAAGAGGCTGCACTGTAAAGCATGCGTCTCCGTTCGTGCCATGCACAATGGGAATTGTATACGAGGTTCCTTTTTCCTGCGGTCATGTCTATATAGGGCAAACTGGTCGTTGCCTGAACGTAAGGTTGTCGGAACACAAGCGATCTTTGGAAAGCAACGTGTACTCGCACGTTGCCCGACACTGTGCAGATCATGGATGTACCCCTAATTTTCGTGACACTAAGTGTATTTTCAGGCATCAAAATCAGACTACCAGAGAAATTGGTTGAAGCTCATCATATTAACAAAAAAGGCAATCAATGTGTAAGCATGCCTTCAATATCACTGCATGACAATGAAATTTCTTTCCTCAATCGGTTTATCACATAGAAAAAAAGCGCGCATGTGATCAATTTTTCCTGTGTATTTTTTCTTTTTTTCTTTTTCCTTTGTTTGGCTATCAATGATGTATGAGCACGTGGTACTTGGTCATGGGTTAAATACTATGCGTTCTTTTCGATAAAGTTAGTTGTGAGAAGGCGCTGTTGGTGTGTTGTACTTTTCTTGTGTCCTCGTTTCTTGCGCTGCTAGTTCAAAGATGCATAACCAATTCCAACTTGCCCAAATGTCAATTCTTCTGCAGTATAAGAAAACATCAATAAACACCAACCGAAAAAGTGCCAATAACACGCCAAGAAAGCTATTCGCAATAAAAAACACAATGCGCAGGCGCAAGCTCGCGCGGACGAGCCAACCTGGGCCGCTCTGCCGTGCACTTGACGAGGACTAAAGCCCAGCCCGCACAAACGTGCGGGTGACTTTTTCACGCGTGAGTACACAGCGTGTGTGGTAGGAACGCGTAATTTTTTTAGCGCAGCATGTTTTTCTAAGTCTCATTATTCCTTTCATATGCATACACTCCCGAAAAAAAAAATGTGCAACAAGAAGAAGCGTTGATTTACACGTCTGAGGTAGCTGCTGTCGGCGCACGTGCTCAGACGGCATTTTTCGCGGAAGATTACTCGCCCTCTGGTGCCGAAATTATTGAACCACTGAAACAGATATATTCCCGTAAACATTGAGTTCAGCGGCACAGAGCTATGAAACCGAAACTGAAACAGGTGCCGTTTCGTGAGCGTCTTTATTGACCCACACATTTGTGCGGGTCGGGCCGTAAAGGGATAAGTGCTCGGAGAATGCTCCATGTCTTAGCAGTACTCAGGGAGCCGGAAAGACTGTTACGAAATCCCCTCCAGTTGTTACGCGTGAGAGTCTGGGCGTATTCCTGGGCTTCTCGCGTGATACGCGCAATCCAAAGTTTCAGTTTACGATTTAGGCGCTGCCGCTTCCAACGCTTCGTCAGTCCCCTTCTAGCGTCCCACAAGTGGAGCAGGTGCGGGTCGACGTCGGGATTGATAGGCGTAGTGGTGATCGACAGCGTGGTGGCGTCGAGGTCAGCCGTTAGGGCCGCAAGCCAGTCGTCGTAGCCATCCACTTCTGGACTGGCAGTCCGAAGCTCTTGAAATTTAGCCCAATTCGTTATACGAACTCTACGTTCAGGACGGCGCGAACTGGTGAGTGGAAGGGCGGTTGCGATGATGTGGTGGTCACTCCCAAGAGTTTCGTCTAAGGGCCCACTAGATATGACGGCCCCAGTACCGCGAGTCATCGTGAGGTCGGGACACGTATCTCGTGAGACGCTATTCCCGACGCGGGTGGGTTGTGTGGAGTCAGAAATCAATGTGAAGCGCATATTACAAATGGTGTCCCACAGTTTCGTTCCCTTTCCTGTGCTCTTAGGATATCCCCAAACCGAGTGCGCGGCGTTGAAGTCCCCGCAGATCAACATCTTATCCTAGAGCTTTGCTAAATTCTGTAAAAAGATAATGAAAATTGTGTGTACGGGCACGAGGGGAACTGTAAATATTGAGAATAAAAAGGCTATCGCTGCGCTTGGTGTGCTTGATTACTTCTATAATTTGATGGGGAACGTCAGTGGCGACTGAATGTATGCGTACCGTTAGGCGGTTAGACAAAGTGCCCCTATGAGACCCGAATCACTACCGTACGCCTCGAAGCCTGAGAGGGAAGGGGTGCAGTTGGGCTCTTGAAGTAGTATGACGTCCGGTGCCATTGAGGTCATGGCAATGTACTGCTGCAGGGGGGCCCCGTTTGCGGCGGAACCCCCCTGCAGTTCCATTGCCAGACCACAAGATGATCTGGGTTACGCGTCGCCATCTTCCACTCCTGAGAGGGGCAGGGCGTGTATATGGGTGGGGGGCGCTTTGTGTTCGGTGCCAGTGTGAGAGCAGGGGCGAACTCCTGGCGCATTTGTTGCATGTTTCGATCAGTTTGTTGCTGTATCTCGGTGGATACAGTGGAGATACTGTTACTGATTAAGGTGTGGAGTGTCGCTACCGTGTTGTTGAGTGTGTCCTTGAGCGCAGACACCGCCTCATTGAGCATATCGCGGAACTCTCGCCGGATAGTAGCACATGCGGTCTCTATCTCGCGTTGAAGTCGAGTAGCTAGAGCACGCAATTTGGCCTCCATTTCCGCACGAAGCTGATGAAGTGCATTCGGGTCGGGATTCTGTGTCATCTGGGGAGCTGAAGCTAAGGTCTGGGACGGGGTAGCGGAGGAAGGTGAGAGCAGGGGGGGGCCCCTTCGCCCAGCTTACCTCCCGAGGTTCCGTTCGGCGCTGCTCGGCACCGGCTTCTTGATCCTTGTTTGGCTGGTTACAGTCTTTCAATGGGAGCGAAGACTGGTTCGTCGCCAATGGTGCAGTGGCTTCCGAAGTAGTCGCCCGCTTTACAGGTGGCTGCTGAGAACCCGTCCTGGAGTGGGTACGAGAGCGGGCCTTGCTCCGCGACCCCCGCCTGGACCGGGACCGTGACCTGGATTTCCTACCCGGAGTGGAACCTGCTGCTTGCAACTCGCCCTGAGATGACGGTGAAGGTGTGGGGTGGATGCTCTACATCTCGTTGTTGCTGTTCCTGCTGAAGTGCCTTCCGGACCCGGTCCTTGTTGACTGGAGGCCGGACGCGGGCGGGGCAGCCCGTGTCTGTGGTAGGGGTGATCCCCTCCGCATGAACGGCACCTCGGCGAGCACGAGTGCCCTGGTGTTGGGTTCTCAACGCCGCATGTCGTGCATGTGACGCACTTCGGTGTGGGGCAGTTGTCAGAACGATGTCCCAACCGGAGACAAACCGTGCAAACTTGCTTGCGTGGGCGATGCACGTAGCACCGGTATTCGGCGCCGTAATAACGTTGTAATGGGATACCTGCAGTCCTTCGAAGGTAATGAGGGCCGTGCTCGTTTTACCCATCATTCGCGCCTGTAGAACGGTGTGGCAAGGGGTAATGAGATGATCCATAAGTTCGGAGGGGCTCGTTCCCGGGTCGACGCCATAGATAATGCCTTTGCATGAATTGTCGGGAGCGGCAATGTAAATGGACACAGGATAGGTATGCTCGCCCAGGCGGAGGTGCTGGACACTGTAGAGGTTCAGGGCGATGTGCTCATGTGGCGTGCTTACAACAGCGAGGTTTTGTTCGGGACGCAAGCGGAAAACTAGCCGGTCGACCTCGGCAGGAGGTAGGCTTGCGGCGACTCCAATAGCCCGCGTCAGCGTGGGGCGAGTCCACTGGTCCAAGCGTAGCCCGCCAAGTGGGCGTAGGATGGCTTTGTAGTCGTGGAGAGGCAAAGGTGGTGGCCGCGATGTCGTTGGCTTACGTTGAGTGGTATTGCCTCGAAGTTCGCTCGGCGTAGTGCCTTGCATCGGCTGAGAGACCGACAGTTCGGCTTGCGTGCGTCGTTTCTTCTGCACCAGCACCCAAGCAGAGCCGTCGTCGTTGGAGGGGGACGTTTCGTCATCATTGGCGGTCGCAGGTGGAGTCGTGTCCATTGCTGCTGCCGCAGCGGTGTTGACAGCGTCCTCCGCAACTTTCTCTGGCGGATCGATTGCGTTCTCCATGGCGAAACTGTGTGTGCCTTCGGCGTGTACGACAGGCACGTTAAATAATTACAAAATCTTGCATAACAGGCAGGAACGCTGACAAGGAGGAGGAATCAACTTTATTCGCACAGAAGGCGCGGGCCTTAGGGTGGCTCCACGTGGGCAGCGACCCTTTCGGCCCAGGCAGCAATCGCTAGCTGCTTTTCCTTGACGGGAGTCTTAAGAAGCTCTTCCCACGCTGACCGTGAGCGAGTTGGCAGGAGCATTCTGGGGGGAGGAAATCCTTCACATCCCCACAATATGTGATTTTGTGTGGCCAATTCTTGTGCGTTACAATTTTGGCAGATTGGGTTAACCGATCCGCGTGTGATAAATGCCAGCCGATGAGGACTAGGAAACGAGTAAGTTTGAATGCGGCGGAGGATCGTGGCCTGCGCTCTTGTGAGGTTTTCATCGGGCGAAGGGTAGACACGCCGTTCATTTTTGTAGAGATTCGTTATGTCATTAAATGAAGTCGGTGCCTCACCGGGGAAAACTGGGTCCGAGAGACGCGCCTCCCGGTTTGTTAGACCTCGGGCTACGCGGTGCGCCTCCTCGTTCCCAGGGTTTCCCGAGTGGGCAGGGACCCATACTAGTTCAATGATTTTGTCACGCTGACAGTTTCTCAAAATCCTCGCCGCTCGGATGTTGATGGTACCTTTCGAAAGGTTAATGATGGCTCTCTTCGAGTCACTTAAAATCGTTCGAGTGGAGGCGCTCGTCATGGCCAACACAATAGCGGCCTCCTCAGCTTCTACGGCGGAGGGCACCTGTACCGAGGCGGTATTGGTAATCTGTCCGCCTCCGGTCACCACACTCACGGTATACCATTGGTCATTTTGTTTGGCCGCGTCTACATACGTGACGAATTGGTTGGTTTTGTATTTTTCATGAAGGTCTTTTGCTCTGGCAGACCGCCTTCCGTCATGTCTGCCCGGTAGCATGTTCTTGGGAAGAGGCTTCACCACGAGCTGGCGTCTGATCGCCTGTGGTAGCGAGGTCCGCCCAGCCGATTCCATCACGGGGTTCATGCCTAGTCTGTTTAGAACACTTCTGCCCGCATCGGTACTTGACAGACGGGTTAGTTGCGCAGTTTTGTGCGCCTCAATGAGTTCATCGAGGGTGTTATATATGCCTAATTCTAGTAATCGCTCGGAGCTTGCATATCGTGGGAGCCCTAGGGCCGATTTGTATGCCATGCGAATTATACCATTGATTTTTTCTTTATCAGAGAGGCGGAGGTGGTAGTATGGGAAGGAGTACACAATGCGGCTGATCAGGAAGGCTTCGATCAGCCGGCATAGATCTGGCTCCTTCATTCCACGATGTCGCGTGGCTACGCGCCTGAGCAGGCCACATATTTGGCGGGCCGTGGCTTGCAGCCGCGCTATTGCCTCTGAATTGTGCGTGTTGTGTTGTATTAACATTCCCAGCACTCGGATCGTTAGCACAGGACGGACCGGTCCGTCTTCCATATTGACGCAAATAGGAGTAGCCGAGTCCCCTGCAGCCCTGGATTTGTGAGATTTATTCCTAATGATCAGAAGTTCAGATTTTTTTGGGAGAGCAGACAAGACCGTTTTGCTTAACAAAATTTTGTACTGTGTCTGCGGCCTCCTGTAGCGCGTCTGTGATCTCACCATCCGAACCACTGTTGGTCCAGATGGTGATGTCATCCGCGTAAATGGAATGCTTTATGTGAGGAATCCTCTCCAGTAACGGAGGGAGAGCTCGCATGGTAACGTTAAATAGGAAGGGGGAAAGCACTGCGCCCTGAGGCGTGCCTCGGGTTCCTAATTGAAAAGATCCGCTTCTGATGTCTCCCAAATGGATCTCTGCAGTTCTATCCCTAAGAAAACTAGCAATGTAAGTATGAACGCGCTTGCCTACATTCATTTGGGCCAGATTGGCAAGGATCGCCGCGTGGGACACATTGTCGAAAGCCTTGCTCACGTCCAGCCCAAGAATGGTGCGCGTGGCTCTAATGGGACCTGGATCTAGAATGTCACGTTGTATCTGCCACATGATATCTTGCGTAGACAGATTTGGCCTAAAACCGATCATCGTTTGGGGGAAAAGCCCCTCCATTTCTGCGTACTCATTTAGTCTGTTTAAAATTACATGCTCCAAAATTTTGCCCAGGCATGAAGTTAAAGAAATGGGGCGGAGATTTTCCAATTCCAATTTTTTTCCAGGTTTAGGTATAAAAATTACTTTGGCATGCTTCCAGCTGGTTGGTATGGTGCCCTCTTTCCAGTGGGTATTGAAGAGGTTAGTGATCTCCGTAACTGACGAGTCATCGAGATTGCGTAGCATTTTATTGGTGACGCGGTCCTCACCAGCGGCTGACGTAGTCTTGATTTTATTTAGAACCGCTCGAACCTCGGACTCCGTAATTTCTCTATCCAATTCCTCGTTGTTTTTTCCAGTGTAGGTGGCAGGTGCAGGAAGACCTGTATTAAGATTAAAGTATCGATCTTTAAGTTCTTTAATGAGTGTATCGTTATCTCCCGGAAAGGAACGTATAATCCTCTGAAGGTTTTTCTGCGACGCCGTTTTAGTGTGGTTAGGGTCAATGAGATGTTTAAGCAAAAACCACGTATTTTTACACCCTAGCTGCCCGCTTTAGGCGGTCGCACGCTGACAAGAATCCATCGGATCGGTGGTCATTCGATCAAGAAACGCTACCGTCCTGAGCCAGAGCCACCGTCGAACGCCGACAGCTCACCGGTGGTAGAGACGCGCCGCGGCCAAGGAACACAATGTGCGTCTCTGGCCGCCGCTGGTATGAAGATTGAAGCCGGCGAAAAATGATCAACGTCGCACTCACAGATGTCGAGGTCGGCTCAAAATGATCCGGGTGACTTGATGAGTGAAGGGTGAACCAACAACAGGGGTGATGAGTTGGCTGGACCTCCGAAAGCCAAGTGGAAAACGGGAGCCCATGCGGAGCACGTCCAGTAGCGTTGGTGGTCACGTGAAGAAATCTGGTTTTCAGCAAATCCGCGCAAATAGCGAAAATTCTTGGGAAGCAGTAGCTCCTAGAGCACAGTCAACACACCGAGAAGCCGCCATTGAGCGCAAGTACTGCCAAGTTTGAAAGTGCTCCACGAGATTTCTTTTTTCATTATGCGGGTGCAAAGTCACCTGAATATGGCATAATAGACATTTCTTGGTGAAAGTTATCAATAATAGCAAGAAATGTGCAGTAGGAGCATGTTTTCCTGACTTCACGGCAACTCGAACTTTAAATGGCGTTTTCTCAAAACACTACTTTTCGTCAGAAAAGGAACATTTTCTCTGTAACCACTGCCAGCTATCAAGTGCAAATTTTAGTGACTTGTTTCTCAATAATGCGCGCCTCTTCTGAAGCAAAATAATCGTGTTGCCACCGTAAGTTCATTTTTTACGCAAGCTTTTCTTTAAGAAACAAGCCTTGAAATTCTAATCGTCGAATATCTAAATTTTTTTACTAAAGAATGGTCATGCCGACAATTATTATTTTGGTTCAGAAGGACACCCCTGGGCACATTTAACAACTACAAGGATTTTCATTTTCTTACATGCAAAATCTTTTTCATAAATGTTCCTTCAAAAATAAAAATAATTAAAAAATTAAGTTTTTAATATTTTTGGAACGGCTTCACATTTACATGCCAAGTTCATAAAACATTTAGCAAGATCTCCATTCAATTGCCTTGCAAAATATGGTAGAGTTTGCTTTAAAAATAACAGAGTGGTGGGCAGTAGTAGTTACACACCTGTCTTTGCTATCCATCCCCCCCTTAAACGGTGCTCTAACTGTCAAACACTAATTGACGTCGTGGAAGCTTTCTCGTATCAATGTACCCTAAACATTCAACTACTTCTGTAAGTACACGTTTCACTTTCGTGTTATACCGATTCCTATGACGGAGGGTTCAACCATGTCTTTTTTATTGAATTAGTTTGCCCCATGACATCATTATTATTATTAGGGTTTATTGGCGCAAAGGCTACAATGGCTATAGAGCGCCAAGGCAATGTAAAATGTAAATGCAGCGGTGCGATCAATGACGATGGCTTAGTGCAACTTTGCTGTAAAGGGCCCTAAAATGTAGCGCACTAAATGAGCGTAAAATAGATATACATATTAAAATTATGATAATGACGTAGGATATGTGCAATGAATGTCAGACACGTGCTTCCTAGAAGCGTATACTGTGAACATGGACACTAATGGTGAAGGCGCAAAACAGCAATCATTTTAATACAATGTCAGATTATTTGGTATGTTGGTGTGCAAGTTGTATTCATTTTTGCATGATGGTAATGTTGGTATCGTGAGCAGTGATTATAAATTGCATAAGAGATAAAAAGAAACGTTGCGCATAGGACTGCAGTAGGTTAGGGGCTACACAGGTATCTGGTGGCTTATATCAAGGGGCCCTACCGTGGTAGGGCCTGACAAGCCACCGACATCCCCAAAATAAAGGCTAGCCTTGCTCTCAGAGTTGAGGGCTGGGCTGCGACCTATGTCTCCAGAATATGCGTTGTAGAAAATGAACGTCGCTTAAAAAGAGTGAGAGAGAGAGAAAGATAAAGGAAAGACAGGGAGGTTAACCAGAGGAGGACTCCGGTTTGCTACCCTGTACTTGGGAAGAGGGAAAGGGGGGTGTAAAATAATGAAAGAGAGGAAGAAGAGTGTGTGACAGTAGGCAAAAAAAAGAAAAAGTTGTGTCTGGAACACCGTCCGTGTACTAGGCAGCAACATTGTTCGCGCACAATCACAGTTTGTCATTCAGTCCGGTAGCTTGCAGAAACCGCATCAACGCCTTCAGAGCGGCCCGTGTTGCAGACCGGGTAGGCCAGGGCCCCAGGATTTTGTTCTCTGTGAGGGGCCGGTTGTCCAGCTGGCCCAGTGCGGCTGAGAGGGTCGCTCTTTCGCTGCTGAAGCGGGTGCAGTCACAGAGAAGGTGCGCGACTGTTTCGCTGCACCCGCATACTTCACAGGATGGGCTGTCAGCCGTTCCAATCAGAAATGAATAGGCATTTATAAACGCCACTCCAAGCCACAGACGGGCCAGCAAGGTACTGTCACGTCGTGATAGGCTGGGCGGGATACGTAGCTGGAGGTCAGGATCCAAAGTATGCAGCCGCGCACTTGTGAACGCTGGTGAATGCCACAAGTCCAACGTCAGACGACGGGCTAGTACACGAAGTTCTTTTGCGGCGTCGAATCTTGACAGTGGAATGGCGACACTGCTGACACTGTCGTGGGCGGATCGGGCAGCTGCGTCCGCTTGGTCATTACCTTGAATACCACATTGACTAGGAAGCCACTGGAATATCACTTTGTGCCCTTTTTCAATTGCTTCATGATGAACTTGTCTGATTTCCGCCACGAGCTGCTCATGGGAGCCATGACGTAAAGCGGAGGGCAGACTTTGCAGGGCTGCTTTGCTATCGCAAAAGATAGCCCACGAATTAGGTGTCTGCTCTATAACAAACTGAAGAGCAGCACGGAGGGCTACTAGTTCAGCAGCTGTAGTTGAGGTTGCTTGAAACATTTTGAGCTGTATTGTCGTAGATCTTACTGGAATTATTACGGCAGCAGTTGAGCTTGTAGCCATAACTGAACCATCAGTGTAGATATGCGTGACAGGACTGTACACCTCGTGTAAATAAAGTAATGCGGCCTGTTTAAGTGCAAGCGGTGACATTCTTTTCTTCTTCGTAACCCCAGGTATATAAAAGCGCACTTCAGGTCGGTGTAGGCACCACAAAGGCAAGGCAGGTCTTGCTGCAGGCGTATAATATGAGGGCAAAGAACTAATATGGGCAGCAATAATGTGACTGAATGTTGTACGCGGCCTTTCTGCAGGTAAAGATGCCAGATGGTGCGAAGGTACCCGGGCAAGGTGTCGAATATGTGCCCTGAGGGAATCAGTGGTTAAGTACGTGGTTATAGGATGATCTCCAGCAATGACAATTGTTGCCGCTGTAGACGCACATTTCGGAAGACCGAGGCCCGTCCTTAGGGCTTGAGCTTGCAGCCGCTGGAGTACACGCAGATTAGCCTTACAAGTATTTCCCATCACGGAAGGCTGTATCTCACAAAGCCGAGAAACAATGCATTGTAGAGCTGCAGCATTGCCTGTACAGAAGTGCCCCACGGCTTTCCACCGAGGAACTTGAGAAGGTGCGCTATTGTAGTCAGCCTTCTCTTTAAGTACAAAACATGTCGCGTCCATGATAAATCTCGGTCGATGATTACGCCTAAAAAGCGATGCTTCCGGTCATGGGCAACTACTTGCCCATTGATCGTTATTGGGTACTGCCGCATTGTCTTGCGTGTAAATGCGACAAGGAAGCACTTCTCTGGGGATAGTTCCAAACTTTGATTTTTCGAATACAACGCGGTCTTTGTAGCTGCCTTTTGTAATCTGGCTCGTACTTGTAGGCGTGTCACGGCAGATGCCCAGATGCAGATATCGTCTGCATATATAGACACATGGACTGTCTTGGGCAGACATTTGATGAGGCCAACGATCACAAGATTGAATAGCGTCGGGCTTAATACACCACCTTGCGGCACTCCACGTTTTGTTTGATGGTAAGATGTGGCACCATCCTCAGTGACCATGAAAAAACTTCTACCAGTCAAATAGCTGCATATCCACTCAAACGTATGGCCGCCCACTCCGACTTCAGTCATTGCGTCTATAATTGCACCATGTGTTACATTGTCGTAGGCGCCTTTTATTTCAAGAAACAATGCTGCTGTGAGGCGTTTAAGGCGTCTTTGATGTTGGACGAACGTCACTAGGTCAATTATGTTATCGATTGAGGAGCGCCCACGTCGAAAACCTGCCATAGCGTCTGGGTAGACGTTGTACTGTTCCAGGTACCACTCCAAGCGTGTCAGCACCATTCTTTCTATAACCTTCCCAATACAGCTGGCTAAAGCAATGGGTCGGTACGATGATAGAACTAACGGCGATTTACCTGGTTTAAGAAGTGGAACCAAGCGGCTACATTTCCATTCCCGTGGAACCAGTCCCGAGCTCCAAGACTCGTTGTAAACATTTAGCACCACGTGTCGTGCCTTCTCCCCAAGGTTTCCGAGCGCTGAGTAAGTCACACCGTCCTGCCCGGGAGCTGATGAGCGCCTGCAGCTTGCCAGAGCCGCTTCTAGCTCCTCCATTGAGAACGTGAGGTCCAAGAGAGAGTCCCGAGACACAGGAGTGACGCGTTGCAGAGGTGCGCATGTAGCCTGGGAGCCAATCAGTTTCGCGCAGAATTCTTCAGCCACCTCGATCTCTCTTCGGCCCTGCTTCAGAGCGAGAAACTTGAAAGCAAACCGCTGATGCGGTAGATCACGAAGTCCGCGAACGGTCCTCCATATTTTGGATAAACGTTGACGTGGATCCAAGGACTCACAGAAGAGCTTCCATCTTTTGGATTGAAGTGCATCAATACGGCGCTGGATCTTCTTTTGCAGCCGTCTTGCCTCCCTGAGGTCGTGTATTGATTTAGTTCGCCTGTATCTTCTTTCCGCGCGTCTCCGAATCGCCCGTAGGTGCTGTAATTCGGCTTCAAATTCATTGTAATTCGGAAATGGCTGATATGTGCGCGTGGTCTCTTTCATGGTGTTGCGAATCTCATTGTCAAAATCTGATGGAGCCGTACCTTCACAGACTTCCTCCATGTGCAGCCGGAACGCCGACCAGTCAATAGTCCGTCGGAGAGAGGTAGAGGTGCCCTTGGATAGTCCCTTTATCTTCAGATAAGTAGGAAGAAAAGTGATGGATGAAGCGGGATATGTCTTTTAAAGATCTCAGAGAAGTGGCGTTTCCGCTCTATCTCCATTTGACTGCATTCGATAAGAACGTGTAAAACGGAGAGGTTCGCTCCACATCTCTCGCATATTGGTGCGTTTGAGCCGTTTAAAAGATGAGAGTGAGTGCTATAGGTATGTCCTATACGGAGTCGGCATAAAACAACTTCTTTGTATCTATCACGGCAGGAGAAACCTAGGTTTTTTATACGAGGTTGCACTCTATGGAGCTTGTTGTTGGTTTCGAGGTCCCATTCTTTCTGCCACCTCTCACGTAGGTTGCAGTGGACAAGTGATTTAGGTCTTGGTATGGCACACTGTTCACGTCAAGGCTGCTTTTTTGCGCGACTACTGCTGCGCAGGCATCCACCCTCTCGTTCCCATCAATACCGACATGGCCTGGTACCCAGCATACTGTAATCTCCGAGGGACCCTGATATGCCGTAATTAATTGCCTTTCCAAATCACTGAGGACTGGGCTTTTTGTTTGGTTTGCCACTGTTCAATGCACGAACGACGCTCAATGAATCGGTAAATACGACTGCTTTCTTGATGTTGCAATTAACAATGTATTTTATGGCAGTTAATATTGCATATGCTTCTGCGGTAAAAATACTGGTGTGCGTGTTGAATCTTTGTGAACTTGCGAATTCAGGGCCGATGGCAGCGGCAGATACAGAGTATCTACTCTTCGACGCATCTTTGTAAAATTGGTGACAGTCGCGATATTTGTATTGCAGTGATAGGAAATGCAGCTGTATAGCTTCACGAGGATAGCGCTGTTTATCTATGTGGCAGAAAGACATTTCACAGTTCATGTCAGTTTTTTGCCACGGTGGGAGCCACTCCACGGAAGGTGCTTTAGTGACTTGTAGCGGTATTTCGGCTTGAGCGGCAGTCGCGGTAGAGGTAAGACCGAATGGCCTTGGAAGAGACGGTCGCTTTTCAAAAAACCGTAGAGCAGAAGTGTCGGCCCCGAGTTTTGCACAGGGATGCGTCGGAAGGGAAAATAGTTTGAGGGTGTACATGAGACTACAGCATTCACGCTCGAGTTGCACGGGCCACTCGTTTGCCTCGACGTACAGACTGCTAACGGGACTCGTGCGGAACGCACCAGTAGCAAGACGAATGCCTAAGTGGTACACTGGATCCAGCATTTTAAGTGCAGTTTTTGAGGCTGATTGGCACACTACGCAGCCATAGTTCAGCCGACTTTTAACAAGACTGTTAAACAGCGATATCAGACATTTTTTGTCCGTTCCCCATGATGGATGCGACAGCATTTTGAGCAAGTTCATCGTTTCCAGACATTTCAACTTGAAGGGTTCGGGCCGTCTGCCCCGATGATTGGAAACAGCGGAGGAAAGTCTCAAAGATTTATTAGTGGACGAACCTTAAAACAACTCACTCGAATTACATGAAACGCATGGGCCACGACATTGCCCATTACCTACGCCCCGGCGGGGCCCACACACCGACCCGTCAGCAACTGTCCGGCTGGCACGCAGGCCGCTCCTTTTGAACGGTCAGATTGTGCCACGCGCATCACTGATGCGCAGCACGTTTTCCACTGGAAGCAGCCGCGCGATGGGCTTGAATCTCACACATTCCCCCCCCCCCCCCCCCTGTCAAGAAGAAAGGGTTCGCTCCGCGTCGTCACATTTGTCGTCTTTCACAGCTTCATCCTTGATTTCGGCCCCAGTCGATGAGAACCTTGCTGTTGACGTCAGCCTGACCCGTGATGTTGCGCTTGTCCACGATGTCGACCTCGCTGCTGCCAGCCTTGATTTTGCGGCGGGAACTTTGGCCTTCTTTCCAGCGGCCACGGTCTCCGTAGCTGCCGTCATGGCAAACTCAGCTTAGTCCGGAGATTCGCACAGGGCGCCGCCGGGATCATGTTCACAAAAGAGCGCCTTATGGTTGGCTATTTGCGGGGTGTTGGCCAGGCCGCTCACCTGGAGGTTCCTAGAGGGCTCGTCGTCCATGGCTGCCGGCTCCATCGCCACTACGGTATTGCAGGCAGGCTGTCTTACGCGCCGCGGGACTTCTTGCGATCTGCTTTACCACTCCGAGGGACATCTTCGATTGCTTGCACCACAACTGCTGCTGCAACGCTCTTCGCCGCCTGCGTCTCGGCGTCGACACACGCGACATATTCTGGCGTGCGAGTAGTTGCACCCGCTTTCGCCGCAGCGGCCTCGTACTCACTGTCGACGTCCACGTCGCGGTTGTCGGCATCGTGAACGATTGCCCGAGCCTCGCGATTTACGTTTCCGGCCTCTTCAGTCGTCGAAATTTCCGCTTCTCCGCCGGCTTCCTCGCTGTACTCGTTGACGTCGACTTCACCGTTGATCAGCTTCTCGCCGTCGTCGGCCTCTTCCGGCTTGCCTTCGCCGAACACCTTCTCCTCGTGCTCTCCTTGGTGCCGCGCCGGCGTGCCCGCTTGCCGATCCAGGAGCGTCGCCCAGCGTCCCTCGGCCACGGTTGGGACCGAAATTCCTTTCGCCTCGAAGTAGGCCGCCGTCATCTCGTCCATCCGCTGGATCGCCTCCTGAAGCCCTCGAAACGCTGCCTCCATCTTGCTGGCAGCAGACGGCAAAATCCCGTTGGGCGCCAGATGAAGGGTTCGGGCCGTCTGCCCCGATGAATGGAAACAGCGGAGGAAAGTCTCAAAGATTTATTAGTGGCGAACATTAAAACAACTCACTCGAATTACATGAAACGCACGGGCCACGACATTGCCCACTAACCTACGCCCCGGCGGGGCACACACCGTAGGCACGCACACCGGCCCGTCAGCAACTGTCCGGCTGGCGCGCAGGCCGCTCCTTTTGAACTGTGAGATTGTGCCACGCGCATCGCTGATGCGCAGCACGTGTTCCACTGGAACGGCGTGAATGCCACAAACTTGAGTGCCTTAATGTGAGGAATGAAAGACATACGACTATCAAAAATTAGGCCAAGAAACTTATGTTCCTTCTTCACACATATGGGGGGAGCCACTGATTGTGATACAAGGGGCCGGCTGAACAGTATTAGATTTACTAAACAGGACACAGACAGTTTTGTCAACATTAACTGCAAAACCATTCTCATTTGCCCATTTAGACACACGGTTCACACTCAGCTGAATTTGCCGCTCCCAAATAGACAAATTACACGACCGAAAGCTTACTTGGATATCATCTACGTAAACAGAGTAGGATATTGTCGGTCGGAGAGCAGTGCGTAGGGAATTCATATTTACTATAAAAAGGGTGCAGCTGAGAACTCCGCCCTGCGGGACTCCGTTTCCTTGTATGTATGTTTTGGAGAGCGCTGTACCGACCCGTACTCGAAATTTCCTGTTAGACAGGTAGCTGTGTATAACGTTGTATGGGCTTCCGCATATACCGGTAGCTATCCAAGTCCCTTAGAATTCCATAGCGCCCGGCTGTGTCGTATGCCTTTTCAAGGTCGTAAGAAAACAGAGACGCAATACTGTTTGTGCACAAATGCTTCCCTAATATACGATTCTAGCAGTACTAAGTTATCTGTCGTACACCGGCTTACGCGAAAGCCGGCTTGGTATGGATCTAGGATTCCATTGAATTCCAGAAAATACATTAGACGGCAATTTATGATTTTTTCGAACAACTTGCATAAACAGCTAGTTAGGGCGATTGGCCTGTAATTTGTTACATCGGATGCATCTTTGCCTTGCTTGAGTATTCGGATTATTATGGCCTCTTTCCACGAATGCGGCATCTGTACTGTGGACAAGATTTTGTTATATAATCGAAGTAAGCATTCCACTGTTTCTCTGGCTAATCGCCTGATCATCTCGTATGTGATTTGATGTGCCCCTGGTGCTGTGTTTCCTGAGCTCTTAAGTGCAACATTAAGTTCGTGCATTGTGATGGGGCTGTTGTACCCTTTCTCAGTGTGTTTTTGTGGGCAAAAATTGCAAGACTCCACCGTTGTCTTATGGCTCAAAAAGGCCCTTGAATAGTGGTCCGAGCTCGATATGTGCTGCAAGTGCTCTCCTAGCCGGTCAGCTTGGCTTTCGAGCGTGGTTCCAAGACTGCTTACTAATGGAAGAGGACTAGCGGGCAGCGCCTTAAGTTTCCTGGCCCTGTTACAGACTTTTCTTGTGTTTGCATATGAATTAATTGAGGAGAGGTACTTCATGCAACTCTCTCTCTTGGCTATTCGTCGGATGCGCCTTCCATTGGCTTTACAATGCTTGAATTCTATTAAGTTTTCAGCAGTAGGATAGCGAGAGAGCATGTCCCATGCTTTGTTCTGATCCTTTTTCGCCTTTTCACATTCCTCATTCTACCATGGCTTAGCCTTGGCCCTTCTGCCCGGTCTTCTTGGAATTGATTAATAAATGGCAGATATGATGTATTTTGTGATTAACGTTGCCATTTCCTCAACACCAAGGTGTTCTATAGTGCTAAACGGTAGCGATGATAGCTCATGGAAGAGTTCCCAGTTTGCTTTAGACAGCTTCCATCGTTTAGGGAATGTAGGGCCCTCCTGCTTACCAGTTGCTTGCAAGGCTACTGGGAAGTGATCACTGTTATAGGGATTGCTGATCACCTTCCACTCTAGATACGGCATGAGCGAAGGAGAGGAGATCGAGAGGTCGATAGACGAGTATGTCTTATGTGCCGCGCTTTAAAATGTAGGTTGTCCCTCGTTAAGCAAACACGCACCCGACGATAACAAGTACTGCTCTATTGTGCGTCCCCTCGCATCACAGCGCGGATCGCCCCAAAGCGGATTGTGGGCATTCAGATCTTCCAACCAATATAAAAGGTTCCGGCAGCTGGTCCAGTAGGTCTTCAAGCTCCGTTTTTGAGAGTCTATAGTCTGGTGGGATGTATATGCAACATATAGTTATTAAGGAGTTAATCAGTATCGCTCGAATAGCAACGGCCTCAAGAGGAGTACTGAGCGCCAAATGTTGGCTCGCTATCGATCGTTCCATAAATATAGCAACTCCACCGGCTGCGGAGAGACCGCTATCGCGATCCTTTCGATATATAACGTATTGGTTTAAAACGCTATTGTTCGACGATTTTAGATGGGTTTCCTGGATGCAAAAGACCTTGAGTTTATATTCGGACAACAATTCCTTGATGTCGTCAAGGTTACGTAGGAGTCCCCGAGCGTTCCAGTGAAGAATCTGAACTGCCATTATGCTATTATTAAAATGCTTTTGGCATCGCAGAAGACCCGACCCGAGGTCAAGGTCATCGTTTCCGTGTTCTGCTCACCTCTTGAACTTGCCTCTCGGCAAGGGTTCAAGAGAGCTCTGGCGGCCTTTCGGCGGCAATGCCGAAGGGAGCCTGGTGTGATATCCATTGCCTCGTCAGAGGCGCTGCATGAACTCGCGCTGCGCGTCTGGGCATGAGGTTTAGGCCTCTCGGAAGGGGAGGCCTTTTGGGCCGCTGAGCCACTGGCCTGCTGGTCCTTCTTAGGTGGCGGGGTGGAACTAGCCACACCCACCGTGGGGGCAGGTGGCCTCGTCGTCGACCCACTGTCTGGGGTCCGGACGGCCACCGGAAGCTGCTGCCGCACTGCCCCCCTTGAGTGCCGGATCAGCGTAAGTCCTGTGACTTACGATTGAAAAACGTTTTCGTGCTTCTTTGAAAGAAATATTTTCCCTGACTTTGAGTGATATGATGTCTTTCTCGCGTTTCCATGCAGGGCAGGCCTGGGAGTAGGAAGGGTGCCCTCCATCACAGTTGATACAGTGGGGTGAGTTACTACAGTCATCGTCAGGATGATCATGGGAGCTGCATTTAGCACACGTGAGCCGCCCACGGCAGCTTTGGGATCCGTGACCATATCTCTGGCCCTTAAATCAGCGCCGGGGATTGGGTATGTAGGGTCTGACATGCGTTGGGATATATCCTGTTTCTATGTGCTCTGGTAATGTACAGCTGTCAAATGTCGGGATCAAGTGCTTGGTAGGTGTTTCTTTATCATCACGTCGGATCTTGATTCTTTGGACATTAATTAAATTGTGCTCACTCCAGCCCTCGAGTAGTTCTGTTTCACTGAGTGCCATCAGGTCATCGTCGGACACTACGCCGCGGACAGTGTTCATAGATTTGTGCTTTGTAATTGTGACAGGGAACGTCACCGAATGTCTGAATGGTGGTCAGTTTGTCATGCTGTGTTTTACTACACACTTCAAGAAGCAGATCTCCGCTTGCCATTTTTGTTACCTTGAAACCAGGTCCGAGCTTATCTGTGAGAGATTTCGACACAAGAAAGGGTGAGAGATTTCTGGCTGTTCTGTCTAGCTGTTCACTATGAACGACATGAAATCGAGGAAATGCATAATTTGTTTGAGCTGGGAACTTCAAGCTTACTTCGGTGTGCACTCTTTTGTTAGCGCAATCGTGTATAGAGGGAAAAGCGTTTGCCATCAAATAGTCTTCCTATTCGGCGGCGGTGCCAGCCACCCACCAGCGAGCCCAACATGGGGACGTTGCAGATTTCAAAGACCTGCAGACGTCAGCTATACACTGCCACTATAACCTAATATATATACCCAAGACTACTGGGCATAATACACAAGGTTAACCCTTGCCGCCTGGAAAAACGAAAGTGAATTGAAAAGAGGAGTGGACAGGAAAGATTAAAAAGACAAGAAAAGACGCAGATAGGAGGAGAGAGAGACAGGAAAAGGCGACTGCCAATTTCCCCTGGTTGGGTCGGCCCAGGGGTGCCGTCTATGTGAAGCCGGGGCCAAAGGGGCGTGTTGCCTTTGCCGGGGGGGCCTTAAAGGTCCCAGCGCCCAACATCAGCTCAACCCCCAGGATCCCCTTTTCCCCGGACACGGCGAAGCCACGCACGACTAGGCGTGGGAGGGAGTCGAGACCCCCCCCCCCCCCCCCTTAGCTCGGGTCCGTGGTGTCGCTACACACCAAACACCTGCTTTCGCAGCCGCCCCTGCGGGGGCCCCATGACATCAGAACATGTCACACATCATCATACAGTTCAGTTTGATGTCCAAAATAGACCTGTGGTGTTGAAAGTAGATCCACTTGCCACAATTTGTAAAAGCGTTCAGCCATGCCAACAAAATGACAACATTGCATTCTATATGGCTGCACATATTTACTCAGAAATATCTGAAAACTAACGTAATTTTCTGGAAAGATGTTCGAGAACTTGTCGCTATTATCACACAACTGCAGTACACCAATACTTCCATTATACATAATTAGTACAGCTATGTTTGCAATATTTCCATTCCAGCCACTGTCATCTGCAACCTAAAAAGTTCTTCATCTTTAATTCCTCAATTCATGGCTTATGCATGATTACCACGTTGAAAATTAATCCCAGTACCATGGCTGCAAAGTCAACTTGAAATTAGGCAATCACATGCCTAAAATTAAAAATTTCCTACAAATAGTGGCTGGTGGCTTGGCATATTGGAATCCTAGGGCTTAGTATGCCATGAGGTTGAATAGAATTTGACCACGAATCTATAGAGCCTGCAAAGCAGTCAGGAGTTGAGTTCATAGTTAAAGTGTGAAAATAAAACAACACACAGAAATAGAAATGAAGGGAACAGGACAACGCAGTACTAGCAACTGAAATTTAACACGTGTATGGCGTTTTTAGTCATGTTCGTACTCCTTCTGTGACTGCGTGATTCTTTAATCTTGTAATCTTTTCGCACTATGTGCGTATATCTTTCTGTGGTTTGCATTACACTTCATTTTCTAGTGGCAAATCGTCCTCCGCACTTTTTTAACTCCGAATACACATCAACTCGCCCAACAGTCCCGTTTAGGATTTGGTTTGCCGGATAAAGCCGGTTCCACTGAGTGTCATTTTAAACAATGTGAAATTTTCAAATGGGCACGCAATTCGATAGGTTGCATTCAGTACCATGTATCCGTGCGAGTATTCTCTGCATCAGTGCTAGTATTTGCTGAAATGCTGTAAGATGTATGAAATGTTTGAGTTAGTGTAGAGTGAGGCACAGGGGAGTGTTCCCACAATACAATGTCTTGTACACAAACCAGCGGGCGAGCAACTCTTGCTGCTTTGCCAGAAATGTCTTCCTGAAAATAATAGAAAAGAAGTCCATTAAGTTTTCCATATCCAGAAAAATTGGGGGACCCTTAAGGGGAGATGCGAGTCGGAAAAAAAGTTGCGTTAATCTGTAGCCTAGGGCAATGAACTTTTCGCTGTATATATAGGTTTTTATGCTGATTTCAAATATGTTATGAATTTTATAGTAAGTTGCACAGTTTTCGTTTTGTGCCAGGACAATGTGTAAAGTGTAGTTCGTTTTGTACAAACTTTTTATGCCCCTAAACTTTTACGGTTCTGAGCCATTAATGGCTCATATTGCTCCACATTAACTCTAGAATAAAAACAACTATCAAGAAAGTGCGCATAAAACATTTTGATGGTCATGAAAATTGTAATGCGAGAATTCTTAGAATCCTCAAGCCCACACTAATTGCTTACTTTAGGTTAATAATAATTATACAGGAGATATCAAGTTTAAAAGGCGATACTTGCGCTCTTCGCATGTTAAGAAATATGTGGGCAAAATTTCATCCCGATCGGGCTATCAGAAGTACCAAAAACATAATGTAGAAACTCAAGAAGTTGCCCGAAAATATATCTTCAGAAAAACGCATTTCAAAGGTAAAAGTGAAAGCTCATCTGTACAGAAAAGATATGTTATTTAAGGGGAGATGCGATTCGGAAAAAAAGGTGCGTTAATCTGTAGCCTAACGTAGTGAAAATTTGGCTGTATATATAGGATTTTATGCTGATTTCAAATATGTAATTAGTTTTATAGTAAGTTGTACAGTTTTCGTTTTGTGCCACGACAATGTGTAAAATATAGTTCTTTTTGTAGACTCTTCTTTTGCCAGTTAATGTTTATCGTTCTGAGCCTATATTGGCTCATATTTCTCCACATTATCTGTAGAATGCAAATGCAAATGCAAACTATCAAGAAAGCGTGTATAAGACATTTTAATGAACAAGGAAAATTGTTATGTGAGAAGCCTTAGAATGCTCAGACCATGCTAATTGCTTATTTTAGGTTGGTAATAATTATAATAGGTGATATCAAGTTAAAAGTAGATACTTCCACTCTGCACATGTTAAGAAATATGTGGGCAAAACTTCATCCCGATCTGGCTATCAGAAGTATCAAAAACATGATGTAAAAACTCATGAAGTTGCCCAGAATTGTATATTGAGAAAAACGCA
Organism: Rhipicephalus appendiculatus; assembly: GCA_030522465.1. Lineage (NCBI taxonomy): Eukaryota > Metazoa > Arthropoda > Arachnida > Ixodida > Ixodidae > Rhipicephalus > Rhipicephalus appendiculatus. The sequence goes on from JALIZH010027776.1 coordinate 218,555, forward strand.
TTTTAAAGGTATAAGTGAAAGCTTATCTATGCGCAAAAGATTTGTCATTTAAGATGATTTATTCCATCATGACAGCTTGGCAATCATGGTTATTTTTGAGCATGTGACTTTAGTGAACCCTCATGTGAAATGCAATGGCAAGCAGCCAGGTGACAATTTCCAGGGGACTCTAGACAATCAGGATTTCTTAGATTTTTAGTAGCCACCTTGTGCTCTTTAAAAGCGATTTTGACCTACTTTGAGTTTAATTACAATCTTCAGTTTTTTTGTCGCCAAAGTAGAGAAACTAAACTTGTGAAAGCAAATAAAAACGAAAATATGGAATTTTTGAAAAAAATCGCGTTTTTCGACTCGCATCTCCCCTTAAGCTTCGCCTTTAAGAGTTGAACGCGATAGCGATATCCTGTCCCGAATGCGTACTTCAATCACTTGGTGTATACTATGTAATGTGTAGCGTGCTTCAAACCACGAGCAATGATGCGTGGGAAATGCGGAAAATGTTTTCGAACTTGCTATGCACCCACTACGTGGTCTTATAAGGGAATACGCGCAGTCACGTGTGTGCCTTTTGTAATGGGTGCACGGCTTTGAACCACAATGTCATTATGACATTCACATGTTCTGACGCCCGATAACAATGTACGCTTGTACCGCGCAATATTACTGCGATATTACATGTTGTAGTGTGAACGCCTGTATACAAGACGCGCGTGTTTGCAAAGCATGAAAGTTATTTTCACTGCAATTGCAAGCAGAAAAAGTTATTTTATATGTAATCACAAGCAGAAGCGTGGCTGCGTGGTAGAACACCTGCTTGCCACGCAGGCGACCTGGGTTCGATCCTCATTGGGACCCGGAAATTTTTATTATTTATTTTATTTGCATCTTTCTCGATTTTTTGGTCACGGACAAGATGATGATATTACGCTCACAACCAACGACGACGACGCCGCCGCCGCCGACGCCGGCATTTCTGCGAAACGAGCTATTTAACGCCTATCGCATTAATATGAATGTCTTCTCAAAGACTCACACTTGACTATACTATTGCAGACTTTTAGATGTGAAGCATCTCATGGCGAAGCTTAATCCGGTGGTGGTGGTGGTGGTGGTGGTGTGCCGCCTGCCCACCCTTACTGCGCATGCGCAAACCCTTTAAAAAAATAAAAATAAAAAACCTCCTCTCCCCCCTCTCTCCTTTAGGCATCCCTCCCCGCGGCAACCACACCCTCACTGCGCATGCGCCTCCCCTCCTCTCTCCCCTCTTAACTCCCCCCTCTCTCCTCTAGGCATCCCTGCCCGCGGCGTCTACACTCCCACTGCGCATGCGCGTCCCCCCCCTCTCTCTCCTCTCCTACGCTCCCCCCCTCTCTCCTCTACGCATCCCTGCCCACAGCGTTCACACTCCCACTGCGCATGCGTGTCACCCCCCTCTCTCTCCTCTCCTACGCTCCCCCCCCTCTCTCGCCTCGCGACGCTGACCAACGCCACCTTAAAGAAACTTCGTTGCGCCGACGCAGGCAGCGTCTGCTAGCGAGTTTCTTCGTTGAAAAAACCGACTGCTCGCGCTGCACAACCGTTCACTGGCCACCCCGTATATATGGCAATGGATCTTGACCTCCAACGTGGTGCCGGTGGGAGATTTCTTCTGTGCGTTGTTGAACAATAAAAATTCGCAGCGTGCGCGTTAACTAAAAGCGGAGTGCGGGTCTCTGTGTCCAGTCAGAGTCTTCTGTCTCTCATTGCCCATTAGCAGCGATTGCCATGTTCCAGTAGGAAACACCGCTCCATCACTGCGTGCTTTGCACCTCCCCAGTTTTCCCTCCTGCGCAACGCTGCGATGAGCGCTAGAGTCAACGCCGCCGCCAGTGTAAGCGTTAGCGCCCGCTGCTCCGCATCTACACATAGTTTCCCTTTAGCGGGAGATCTAATTTCTATAAATATGCACATGTAACCTTGGCGAGTTCTAGTGCTGATATGTGACTAATGAAGTGACAATACCATAAAATGGATGTGCTTCACCAAACACACAGTAACTAAGCACGTCTTACACATCATATGGCCATCATAATGTGTCATTAACATGACTTATTCTTTCTAGCTAAATGAATACAAGCTCATGATGTCAATGTACCCTGATACGCAATTTAATTTTTTGTGCACAATGCAAAATTGTAGTCAAAATGTATGCTTACTTGCTCAAGTTCTGCACATGAGAACAAAACAAATAGAAAACAAATGTGGCCTTAATGCACATTTCATCACATGATAGCGTGATAACAACTGCCTTTTTTTGGCTTAAGTGTATACTTCCTGAAAGCACTGCTTCATTCATGCTTTATCGCAAGCAAGGAAACTATGTCGTACATATATTCATTTTTAAGGCGCACTCGCTTGAATTGGCTGGCCGTGCCAAGCGGCCGGCCAATTCAAAACACCCATCACACATCATTGTTATGTGAGCTTAATGGCCTTTCTTTTTTCGCTTTTCATTGCACTTCTCACGCGACGCTCTGTGGACAACGGCACTACTGCTGCCCAAGCGACAAGTACGCGCAAATAGAGGAAACGTAAGTATTACGTACCATTGCGTTCCTGAATGTGTCGCGCACGAGGCGCGCCCATCAGCTGCTGCTCGCTTGAGTCACCGGGCCATTGCCACACCATTGCACACGCAGCGCGTCATGTTGCACTGTTGTCAAACAACGCATTTCACGTCCAGCAACGAGAACACAGTAAGGTTGCCGGCAGGAAACGCGCACACATGATCGACGCATAGCAGGGTAGTTGAAAAGCGTCCTTAACCGAGGTTATCCCATGACGGCGTCGCTTCTCTATCACTCACGCACGCCGCTTTTTTTTCCCCTCCGCGCGCGCATGCGTGCGAAGGTTCCTCTCTTCTTGCCGCCGTTCGAAGGTCCAAGGGCACTTTTAAATGCGAAGCATTTCTTAGCGAACTTCGGCGAGTTTGAGCGTATCTATCTATCTATCTATCTATCTATCTATCTATCTATCTATCTATCTATCTATCTATCTATCTATCTATCTATCTATCTATCTATCTAGCCGCCTACGACTTTGTGCTCTCCTGGCCGTATCGTTAATGGGATTTATACCAAATTTGGTATGGCATTACATGACCGCATGACGAACATAAATGGCTGGTCATATCATGAAAATCATGAATAACTTGTCATGAAAAGTATGATTTACATGCCACGCTCATGGCGCGCTCGCGGCCGCTTCGTTAGCTTGATATACACCAAATTTGGGATTGAGTGACGTGACTGTATGACGAACATAAATGACAGGTGGTAATATGCAAACAATGACGTGCATGTCATGAACAACATGATTTACATGACATGCCACGCTCATGGCGGGCTCGCGGCCGTTTCGTTAGCTTGATATACACCAAACTTGGTATTGAGTGACGTGACTGTATGACGAACATAAATGACTAGTGGTAATATGAAAATCATTACTTGTCATGTGCGACATGACTTGCATGCCACGCTCATGGAGCGCTCGCGGCCGTTTCGTTAGCTTGATATACACCAAATTTGGTATTGAGTGACATGACTGTATGACGAACATAAATGACAACTGGTAATATGGAAATCATGACTTGTCATGTGCGACATGACTTGCATGCCGCGCTCATGGCGTGCTCGCGGCCGTTTCGTTAGCTTGACATACACCAAATTTGGTTTTGAGTGATATGACTGTATGACGAACATAAATGACAAGTGGTAATATGGAAATCATGACATGCCATGAGCGACATGACTTGCATTCCACGCTCATGGCGCGCTCGCGGCCACTTCGTTAGCTTGATATACACCAAATTTGGTTTTGAGTGATATGACTGTATGACGAACATAAATGACAAGTGGTAATATGGAAATCATGACATGCCATGTGCGACATGACTTGCATGCCACGCTCATGGAGCGCTCGCGGCCGTTTACTTAGCTTGATATACACCAAATTTGGTATTGAGTGACATAACTGTATGACGAACATAAATGACAACAGGTAATATGGAAATCATGATTGTCATGTGCGACATGACTTGCATGCCACGCTCATGGCGTGCTCGCGGCCGTTTCGTTAGCTTGATACACACCAAATTTGGTATTGAGTGACATGACTGTATGAGGAACATAAATGACAAGTGGTAATATGGAAATCATGACACGTCATGAGCGACATGACTTGCATTCCACGCTCATGGCGCGCTCGCAGCCGTTTCGTTAGCTTGATATACACAATATTTGGCATTGAGTGACATGACTGTATATTGAACATAAGTGGCAGGTGGTAACATGAAAATCTTGGCATGCATGTCATCTACAACGCCATTTACATGCCACGCTCATAGTGAGCTTACGTCCAATTCGCTAGCTTGATATACACCAAAATTGGTATTGCGCGACGTGACTGTATGACGAACATAAATGATAGGTCCTAACATGTAAAACATGTCATGCGAATTATGTAAAGCATGATCTGCTCCTTCCTGGCTGCTTCGCATTACATCGATTCCCAAAGTGCGTGGGATCTGCCGGCTTTTTTTCTCGCTTCGTTCCTTTCAGAGCGGCCGCTTGAGGAGAGTCGCGTTTTAAATGCGAAGCATTTCTTAGCGAACTTCGGCGACTTTGAGCGTATCTATCTATCTATCTATCTAGCTATCTAGCCGCCTACGACTTTGTGCTCTCCTGGCCGTATCGTTAATGGGATTTATACCAAATTCGGTATGGCATAAGATGACTGTATGAAGAACATAAATGGCTGGTCATATCATCAAAATCATGAATAACTTGTCATGAAAAGTATGATTTACATGCCACGCTCCTGGCGTGCTCGCGGTCGTTTCGTTAGCTTGACATACACCAAATTTGCGATTGAGTGACATGACTGTATGACGAACATAAATGACAAGGGGTAATATGAAAATTATGACTTCATGAGCGACATGACTTGGATTCTACGCTCATAGCACGCTCGCGGCCGTTTCGTAAGCTTGATATACACCAAATTTGGTATATCGCGAAGTGACCGTATGACGAACGTAAGTGACAAGCCGTAATATGGAAATCGTGACATGTCATGAGCGACATGACTTGCATTCCACGCTCATGGCGCGCTCGCGGCCGTTTCGTTAGCTCTATATACACCAAATTTGGTATTGAGTGACATGACTGTATGACGAACATAAATGACAAGTGGTAATATGGAAATCATGACTTCATGAGCGACATGACTTGCATTCCACGCTTATGGCGCGCTCGGGGCTGTTTCGTTAGCTTGATATACACCTAATTTGGTATTGAGTGACATGGCTGTCTGACGAACATAAGTGGCAAGTGGTAACATGAAAATCTTGGCATGCATGTCATCTACAATGCCATTTACATGCCACGCTCATGGTGCGGTTGCGTCCGGTTCGCTAGCTTGACATAAACCAAAATTAGTATATCGCGACGTGACTGTATGACGAACACAAATGACAGGTCGTAACATCTAAAACATGACATGCAAATTATGTAAAGCATGATTTGCTCCTTCCTGGCTGCTTCGCATTACATCGATTCCCACAGTGCGTGGGATCTGCCAGCTTTTTTCTTTCGTTTTATTGCGATAGCAATTATATGCACGCTCTCGGCTGGTTTTCGCCGTCGGCGTTGGCGTCCACGTTGGTGTCATGCGCCGTATATGTATATGTATCTATATATTTATAAAAACCTGAAAGAAAAATAATTCAGAAAAATGTTCCCGACGCGCGGCATCGAACCATGGACCTCTCGCTCTGCAGCGCGCGGCGCTAACCACTCAGCCACGAAGGCGAACGTCCTTCAACGTTCAAACGGCGAGCTATTTATATACAGCGAGTTTTCAACGTGTTTGCAGCATTACCAGCGAGATGGCGCAGAGGGCGTGCTCCGCGGGGCTTTAGGTTGCCCCCCCCCCCCCCCACTTGTCGGGACGCGCGCTCTCAGGCGCTCCTCTCCGGTCGCGAACTTTGCTCGGTGGGGGGGCATGGGGGGTAGACGCCTCTGCGCGCACGCTTATCTCGCGGTCGGGAGAATAGTATGCCTTAGCCTTTCGCCGGAACGACTGCGTTGTTGTTACCGGATCGCACGAAGGTCACTTCGCTCGCTGCAGCCCCCCCCCCCCCCCCCCCCGTTTGCGAAAAGAAGCACGCTTTTCAAACACAGCGAAGTAAGAACCTGTGACACTTGTTAGTTCGCGCTCGTTTGTACCTGTGAATACGTTTCGTGCGTCGTTTTTGTTTGTGCAGCGCGTTAAGTGTCGAGCTGTGAATGTTGTTAGTTCGATCTCGTCCTGTGCGTGTTGTTTTCGTGCGTCATGTGTGCGTGAGCAGTGCGCTGCACCTTTCAACCTGCTTGACATTCCAATTTGTTGCTATCGCATTCATTGCTTCGCCTTGTGGCGAAACTGTGACTTTTTTCTGTTTATTTTTCTTTTGCGTCGCGTTTTCTCAACGCCGTAATTTATTCCGTGCGTTGAGGCACGCCGCCTCGGCCCATTTCATCATCCAAAAGGGCATACTGAGTGTGCATGCGGTGCCGATCGGCCACATCGAGGGTGTACACGCTCCTCCTTTTAGTTTAATTTTGATTTCATGGTAAAACAACATAAGCGAAGTCATTCTGTGGTCGAAGTGCTTCGTGAACTCGAGCCCAATGGTATAGTGTGAATTCCGTACAGTAATGTGCATCAGTCGACGAGACGAAGAAATTATTTATTAGCACGTTCATGAATTTATTAAGCACTTTAAGAAAGACTTCTTTCGTCTACACAGTTGCATACATGCCCGCCAGCACTGAAGGCACTATAGAAAGCTTAGGACCAAATAAAAAAGGAAAATATGCCAGAGAAAGTGAAATAGGAGTTTTCTGTTCTTGAACTCGATTTGACAAATGGCGTCAGATCGTGAATTTACCTCTTTTCTTCTACCTTTTATCCACATAATTTCTCAAGGAAGTAAAATTGAGGACGCAGAACTTTATTACACCGAATCTTAATGCACCCTAATGGAGCACAGTCCCAAATGAAGATAGTATTAAGCCCTTAAAAAGCCCAATTCGGCTAGTTTGTGTTTACAGGGTAGCAAGAAATTGGAATGTCACACGAAGAACGACAAGCAGCTAGATACTTGCAGCGCGCCGCTGCAGCACAGAGAAGGAAGCTCGAAAAGACCGCATGGGTATATACAGGACACGCGTGAACTAACTGTCACAGTTGTTACGTCTTTGTGTTTGAGCAACGCGCTGCAAGTGTCCACAATGCAGAAGCCGACGCTGTTTGATATTTCTTGTTCTTTTAAAATGCGGCACGTGGAATAACCCCTCTGCGTCTTCTGCCACGAGTGGCGTCTGACGTAAAGTGTGCCCATTGTTCTTTTTTCTTTTCCCTTCTACATCATGAGCGCGTACAGAAACTTTCGTTTTTTTTCCTGAGCTCACCAAGAAAAAAAGAAAACAAACAAGATTATGATGGGAATTGTGACACGAGCCGGAGGAGGTTGGCTTATAGATGCTAAGCGCTCTCTCCTATATTTTTTCTCTCTGTGGTGGAAGCGCATTCTGTTCCTCTCATTTGAGTCAAGAGTGTGAAAACTTTGTGACGTCAAAATGACGTTGAAGAGGAAGAACCGGAAAGTGAGGGCGCGCTGCTGGACGAGCTCCCACCAATCAGCGGTGGCGTAAATGGAGAGTCCGTTACGTGGACACATAGAGAAGTGCTCCCCCCCCCCCCCCCCCCGGTGATGTCATTTATTTTGTGCCCATACTCCCCGCTAGGGTTAATATAATATACTAACGGCGGCGCGCCACAATTATTGCCCGGCGGCGGTGGTGGCGTGGTCACTCGGGACTGAGAGTGACCACGCCAGACTTGCCGCAAGGTTACAACTGAGAAGAAACAAGAAGAGACGGAAAGAACGCCAACTCAACTCAAAACTCTTCTTGTTTCTTCTCAGTTGTAAACCTTGCGCCACGTCTTTCAAGTAACAATGCACCAACTGGCCCAACGTAACATACTGTTAAGCATCACTCTCGGGACTTCGGCGGCGGCGCACAGCTCTATGCGTGATAGAACTTGAAGAACAGGCACCGACAAGCTACACGATGGCGTGATGATAGGGTAGCGAGGTTATCCCGAGATTTCAGTTTTGCTAGGCTCAACTGGTATGAATAATCTGAAAAGATTCTTGCTGCCAGGTTTTGTACATTCATGTGCTTTAATGGCGTTAATTTGGTGAGGGTTCCAAACAGCGCATGCGTAGTCAAGTTTGGGTCTGATTAGCGTCTGATATGCGAGTAGTTTCAGAGGGGTAGGAGCTATAGATGAAGGTTTCGACTTAGACAGCGAACAGCACGGTTAGCTTCGTTAGTAACGTGCGTTATATGGAGACCATGTTAAGTCAAATGGACACCTAGATACTTGTATGCACGTACAGAGTAATTTGCACGTTGTTAATTAGATATCTTGGTGCTGGGTAGTACTGTCGGTGAAAAGATACTAGCGATGTTTTGCTTGTATTTAGTGACGTTAACCATTTCTTACACCAGATTGGGATTTGATGAAGGTCAGATTGATGTAAATGGACATCTTATATTTTATTAATTGGGCGATAAATGACACAATCACCTGCGAAAAGTCTTGTGTTAGACGAAAGATTATTCGGCAAGTCGGTAATATATCTCAGAAAAGGCAGTGGACCTAGGAGCTTGCCCTGAGGCACGCCTTAAAGAATGGGACTTAAAGAAGACAGACAGACAAGCAACTTTATTTGGGGTCCTGTGAGGGTATGCAGCGGGCCTACTAGGTAGGCCTACCCAGCCGCCGGCTAGCCCCGTGTCGGAACAGAGAGGCCGTGCCTTTCTGCTCGTTCACTGGCCCTCTGGACAGCCTGGAGCTCGACGTCTGGTCTGGGGTGCGTGATGGCCATCGTCCAGTCCTCTTCTTTCTTAAGATCCTGTATCGCAGGGCACTGCAAGAGCATGTGGCTTAACGAGGAAAATTCAGCACAATCTGGTCATAGTGGTTCAATGTCGGGGTGGAGCATACTCAGAAAGCCCCTAGAGGGGTAGCACCCCGTCTGGAGCATGCGGAGCGTGCTTGCTTGCGATCTGTCGAGCTTATGATGGGGGGAAGAGAAAACTCTGTCTCTCTCCTCTGTAATGTGATGTGATCTCGTGAAAAGTAACGAGAGGATCACTATGGACGAGCTCTCCCGAACTTACTCGAGAAACCATCCCGTCGCGGCATATGAAACCTGCACGGTCGTGGGCTATCGTGTTGGGGTGGGGACCCGATAGTACGTCTGGTCCCATGTGAGCTGGGAACCGGACTATGTGATGAGTAATGTCTGAGGGGTGTTTGCCGTGGAGAATCCTCGCTGCCTCTGGCTATCAATCCCGATGCGAACGCTCTAACGGCCACCCGGAAGTCGGTGTACACCGCAGTGCGTTTTGAGTCCAGTAATGCCAGAGCTATAGCTGCCTGTTCCGCAACATCGACCGAGGAGGTCTTCACTGAAGATGCCGAGAGGAGTTCTCCCCTGTCATTGGCGACTGCCACGGAAAACTTGTCGCCGCTGGCCTGTCGCGCCGCGTCAACAAAGGTCTCCGTGCCTGATAAGTTCTTTAGGAAAGTCCTAGCTCTCGCCAGCCTTCGACCTTTATTATGTTGGGGATGGACATTTCTTGGAAAAGGGTCAACAATAAAGGAGTTCCTTACAAGAAAATTCGACGACGCAAACCAACGAGAAGAAACGGCGAAAGGAAAGAGCGTCAACTCGCAACTAATTTTATTCTTGCAAATTCCAGCGCAATAAATACACCATGCCACACATGCGCAAACACACCCTGCTTTACACCAACAATCAGCCACTTTCAATGCACGTGCTATGTCAGAAACCTGTCGAAAAAATCAAATTCAGCTGAACGCAGTAACACTGAGGTATCGCTAATACAGATATCTTTTTTCTTTCGGATGAGGTATGCTTCTAGCATCTCTCGCTCAATCACCCTTTTGCTCTTCCCTAGAATGGTGATATTGTCAAATCTTGCCTCACATCCACACGCGCTGCAGTGCATGGGCAAATGTGCCAAAAGATTATTCTTGATCGACAGATCATGTTCCCTCGCTCGATCGTTTACGCATCGGCCGGTCTGGCCGATGTAAACCCTTCCACAGGAGAGCGGAATTTCATATACCACTCCCGTCGCACAGGTGACGTAGGGCCTCGCATGCTTCTTACCGCAGGGGGGCAGGCACGGGCCCTCTTGAAATCTGTGGGCACAAGCCCGACAGCTTCCTCGGCGCAGAAAAGACCACAGGTACTTTGTACCTATTGGCCACCTTTTTAAGGTTGTGTGCAACCTTATGGGCATACGGGACAACAACTGGTCTTTTTTCTAACCGCTGACACTCCTTCTTTTGCCCTTTAAACTTTTGAAGGAGGGATTCAGCCACTGCTGCAACGACCGAGCGAGGATACCCAGCTGAGTATAGCCTGGTGACCTGGTTGTCAAAACTCTCCTGCAATCTGTGGGGGGCAAGACTTGGCCAAAGCACCTTCCAAGCACATAAAAGCAATACTTCTCTTAACCACTTTTGATTGGGCAGCACCATAGGGCAGCATCATCAGCTCTTTGCTCCACCGAGGCCAGTAGACCCAACAGATGTGCTCTTCACAAATTAGTTGCGAGTTGACGCTCGTTCCTTTCGCCTTTTCTTCTCGTTGGTTTGCGTCGTCGAATTTTCTTGTAACATGCACCAACTAGCCCAACAACAAGTTTTACTAAAGGAGATCCTTGTTTGATAATTAAGTTGTGGGGTCTCTCCCTGATTGAAGATAGGACGGAGGCCCGCCGCATCTAGTAATTTTCTGCCTGTTTTGGAATTTGATCACCTAATTATTTTTGCTGACCTTTGTGCTTCAATTAACTGGGAAGTGGTGTTGTGTACTCCCAACTATGAGCTTCTCTGTGCTAGTCGTGATTGGGATGTCGAGCACATTTTTGACACTTTTGCGCATGAGTGTGTCTAATTTATCCCTCTCCATTTTGGTCCAATTGAGAGCCGCAACTATGTAAATGACATGGCTCATGAGGAAGACGTGGTGAGCCCTAAGGAGGATATCCTCGCCTATGCCGCCTTTCTTGTTGGACACCCACATAATTAATCTCAGAATGTTCTCTGTTTTCGTGGGCTATAGCCCGTGAGACGGGCTATAGTCTTAGCGTTGCAGCCCTTAGAGTCTAATAAAAACCTCAGAATTTTCACAGTCTACTCTAGGAATGGTGCGCCCATCTCTGGTACGAACGCTAATGGGCACCTGATCGAGCGGGGTGAGTCCTCTAGCACCTCGTCTAGCCTGTCTGTACAGCAGGAGTTCTGACTTCTCTGGCGATAGTGCCAGCCCCGTACCTTCCAGGAAAGACTCTGTAACGTCCAGAGCTTCCTGTAGTGCTTCTTCGACCGTCGCCTCTGATCCTCCGGGACACCAGATTGAAATGTCGTCATCATATAATGCGTGACCAACATTAGGAATTTTGTGACAAGGTTTTCCGACAGCTTCCGCATCGCTATGTTGAATAGAAGGGGGGAGATAACTGCCCCTTGGGGAGTACCCGTTCTGCCAAGTTTCAAAGGCTCCGAGACTGATTGCCCCCCATTTTCTGACCGCCATCCTGTTCTCGAGGAAAGATTCAACGAAACAGAACAATTTAACTCCTAGGTTCAAAGCCGGTATCTCCTGAAGAATATAGTCATGTGTTAGAGTATCGAAGGCCTTAGAGAGATCCACTGCGAGATCTTTGCTTGGACAGTCAATTATCTGTGTTTTGAGCAGAAGCATGACATCCTGCGTGGAAAGCGAGGGCCTGAAACCCACCATATTGTATCGGAATAGCTCATTCCGTGCGATGTATCTCGATATCCTGTTATGTAGTGCGTGTTCCGCTACTTTCCTAATGCAGGAAGTAAGGGAGATAGGGTGGAGGTGATCCAAGCGGGTGATTTACTTGGCTTGGGGATTAGGACCACTGTTGCCCTCTTCCAACTGTCCGGTACGATGCCATCCTCCCATATCCTGTTTATATCCTTCACTAAGACCCGAATGGCTTTATAGTCTAAATTTCTTAACAGCCGATTCGTGACGTCAGGGCCTTGAGCAGACCTTCTGATTAGCTTATGCAGAACTTCCCTGATCTCAGCCTCCGGGAAGGCAGCGTCCAAGCTCTGAGGTAGGCACGCCCTCATACCGTTGGGGGAGAGAAGTTAGGCTTTGGCTAAGTGGAAGGTACTTGTTGGCTAGTTTCCGAAATTGGGAGGCCTCTGAGATACCTTCCAAATGATCCTTAATATTAAGTCGAGCTATGGCTAGGCTCTGATTACCTTTGGATTGTCCATCGTCTAGGAGGTGTTTGAAAAGGATCCATTTATCTCCTTTGCGCATCTTTCCGTCCGTCGCCGCGCAGGCGTCCCGCCATTGCTGTTTAGTGAATCCGGAGCAATGCTCCTCAATGTGCCGATTGAGCTCCGCGATCTTTTTCCTTAACCTGCGATTTAGCCTTTGTTTTTTCCATCTTTCAAGGAGAGAGTGTTTGGCTTCCAGGAGGAGTGCTAACCTTGCATCCATCCCCTGGGTATCAAATTCTGCGACTATTTCCTTGGTGGCCTTCTCGACTTCCTTCTGGATCTGTACAAAGACTTAAGGTGTCGTACACTGACTCATCTTCACCTCTTATTCGCCTAAAAAGGTGCAGTCTGTGTATTTATATGTTCTCGGGGGTGGTGCACTTATTACAATCCGGGGTTCCATTATGCAGTGGTCGCTTCCCCAAGTTCTCCTGTAAGTTGGACCACTTGGCCACCGCATTTCCAGTGAAGCTGAGATCAGGCGTCGTGTCCCTGGCGACCGAGCTTCCCAGCTTCGTGGGAAAACGCGGATCCGAAATAAGCGTCAGGTTTAAGTCTGCACTCGCTGCAACTAGGTTGGCCCCTTTCTTCGTCCAAGTAACATAACCCCAAGCCGGGTGGGGAGGGTTGAAATTTCCGGCCACTATTAAGGGGTGCGATCTAGCAGAGGTTGCGATCCTATTAAGGAGTGAACGGAGATTATGCTTACAAGCCGAAGGAGGGCTGTACAGGCTAAAATAAAATGTTACGTCGGATTTTGCCCTTGCGAATGATGTGAATTACTTGTGCCTCGAGACCGGATCTCTTATCCGAGTCACAAATTTTGACTTCGTGCTGTTCAAAAGAGGTGTCTTTCCTGAACAACGTGGCGATACCTCTGCCCATTTTCTCCTTTTTGGCTAACCGAGCGGCAGCGCGATAGATTCACCTTCTCGCTAAGGGTTTCCTGCAAGAGCAGGACGTGTGGCTTTGACGTTTGGGCTTTCATGAGCTGCAGTAGAGCAGCTTTATGCCTTAAGAAACTTGCGCAATTCCACTGCCAGATAAGTATGTTTCCGTTGTGTCCCGCCATTTTGCATTTTATTCAAGTAGCAGAGCCTGCAGCGAACTCGTGGTATCTGAATCCTGCTGCATTTTTATGGCTTTTGGAATGGTGCCAGTGCTGGTAGTCTTGGTTTTACTAGAGTCGATCATTTTCATTTTAGTTTCGAGGATTCCTACTCTATGTGCTAGTTGGGAGACGTTCCCGTCAATATGCTCGGATTGTGTTAGATTGAACGGCTAAAGCCTCTCTCATCTGCTTGAAGGATCCCTCAATCGCTTCTACAGAAGCAAGGACATTTAGCGCTGGCTTAGGGACCTGAGCGGGAGACTCGTCACTTTGCATGGCCTCGCTTTCCGTGGTCGCAGGGGGGCAATAGCCTTGCGTTGGTCCGAACCACCTGCTTGAACTGGGATGGGTGATGCTGCTTCTCGGGGTTCACGCGAGTTGCGGAAGAGCTCGAACTCGGACCAGAGTGCTCGTAATGCCTCTTTAAGCTCTGAATTAAATCTCAGATTGCTTTCTTTTATGCTCTGGCGAGATGCCCTGTGTTACTACCTGTTTGTCGCTTGGGATGTTCATCCTGGCCTTGTCCGCCCAGGACATGGGCTCCTGGACTCGCACCTTGGAACCCGATCGTCCTGTAGAACGGGAGCGTATGCTGCCACTGTCGCGCCGTCTGGAGCGAGAGCGCGATCCGCTGCCGCGGCGTCCTCTGGAACGGGAGCAGGAGCGTCCTCTTGATGCCGATCTGTTGGGTGAGGGGAGAAGAATGGTTGTTCTCCCGCATTTGCCTCTTGGCCCCTAGTTGTGTCGGAGCTGCTTGGTCTGGCCGCCAACTGTGTATGTCGTGCGTGCGTGCGGCACCGCCGTCTTTGGCGCACGATGTACGGCACCTGGAAGCGCTTTCTGCACTTGCCGTCCGCCGTTTAGTGCGCTCCTCCACAAATGGCACACTGGGGAACGCATTGATGATCCTGTGATGGTGTCTGCATGCCAGATCCGCGGCATTTGTTCTGGTCTTCGCCCTTTGGGCAAACGTCCGCGCTGTGGCCCAATCCACCCCACGCATAGCAGACGTCCACTTGCCTGCGATACAAGCAACAATGGTAGCGAACACCATCTCACAGGACGTATTGGGGGGACCTTTTGTCCATCGAACAACACGATCTCTGTTGGTGTCTTCTTGATTCGTCGGACCCCCAGCGCACCGGGGTTCCTCCGGTTGACGGTCATCTCCGTCAGTACTGCGTCACTGAGATCCAGATTGGTGCCACGGATCACTCCTTTACATGTGCCGTCCGACGCAGCCACGTAAGCCGCCACTCCTATGGCAATCTTGCCCATATTTATCTGTTGGACCCTGGCGTAGGTGCGCGCGTTTACCTCGAACGGCTTGGCAACCACGAAAATGTTCTGGAAGGGGTTCATGCACAGTGTGTCGTCGAACCCCTGCTCTGCTGTCAGAGAAGCCGCCTTCGCGAGCGTCCGTTTGAAAATAATAAGGTCTGTCTTCTTGACATCCATCCCACCACGTGGTCGTATAATGGTCTTAAAGTGATGCCTAGGAAGGTTCGTGTTTCTGGAAGCTGTCACGACAGGTCTCAGTACGTTCTGTGGGGCGGCAGTGTGGGAGCCGCCGTTACCGCTTTCTTGCGCTGACGTGGGCGCGTTAGAATCACCCCGCTGGGCCAAGTTTCTTCTTCTTGCTGATGACTTCAATCCAGCCTGAGCACTCTACTTCCGCCGTATTGATGTCCATGCCTTCTACACCCGACATATTGGGGTTGGAGGCCATTCCCTAGCTCGACGACACGCTAGGCGTCGTCGCGATGCAGGAGCGGAATCCAACAAACGCGTCGACGCGTTCGGCGTCGTCATGGCGTGGGGTAAGAAATCTCGGGAAAGTCCAAAAGATCCACCCACCGGTAAGATTTTGGTATCTGCTGATTCCTTGCAGGGAACGGCGTCGAATGATGCACGGCTCTTGCGGGTTGAGGCAAGAAATCTGATCCAAAAGGTTTGCACAAACGGGAGCCGACGTGTTCGCACATCCGCACTGGACAAGCGCCCCCCTGGCATTCCGCTTAAAGAAGAAGAAAATTTATTGGCGTAAACTAACTGCTGGCGGTTAGTTAAAATGTCACAAACCCAACCAATAACTAACGGGTCAAGATTAAGACTGGAAATATTACAAACGGGCGTTTATGAGGAACTCACCCGCGCACAGAGGGCCTGTTCTTCGGAGGAAAAACGGGCAGATGAGGAACAGAAGATCAGATCCGACCCTCAAAACAACGGCTACTCTAAAGCTTTCATTGCGAGGGTTGCAAGCCGCCAGGCCCGTTCCACCCGACCCCTTCAAGAGGGCACTGACCCGTCGCCTCCAAAGCATGGGCGCGTCTGCATTCCCTACGTCAAGGGCACCAGCGAAGCGCTCCCACGTGTTCTCTCGAGGCAGGGAATAAAAGTGGCGCATAAGCCAACGTCTACTCTCGGCCGCTTCTTCCCGCGCCCAAAAGACAGGCCACCTAAAGAGAAAGCGCAAGGAGTGGTCTACTCTATCCCTTGTGCGAATTGTGGCGCGTCGTACGTGGGCGAGACAAAAAAATTACACCATCTCCCGCTAAAGGGAACCATGTGTAGATGAAGCAGCGGGCGCTAACGCTTACACTGGCGGTGGCGTTGACGCTGGCGCTATCGCAGCGTTGCGCAGGAGAGAAAACTGAGGAGGCGCAAAGCACGCAGTGATGGAGCGGTGTTTCCTACTGGAACATGCCAATCGCTGCTAATGGGCAATGAGAGACAGAAGACTGACTGGACACAGAGACCCGCAGTCGGCTTTTAGTTAACGCGCACGCTGCGAATTTTTATTGTTCAACAACGCACAGGAGAAATATCCCACCGGCACCACATTGGAGGTCAAGATCCATTGCCATATATATGGGATGGACAATGAACGGTTGTGCAGCGCCAGCAGTCGGTTTTTTCAACCGCCAAGAAACTCGCTAGCAGACGCTGCCTGCGTCGGCGTCTCGAGGCGAGAGAGGGGGGGGTAGCGTAGGAGAGGAGAGAGAGGGGGGGGCGCGCATGTGCGCAGTGGGGGTGTGGACGCTGTGGGCAGGGGTGCCTAGAGGAGAGGGGGGGAGCGTATTAGAGGAGAGAGAGGGGGGGACGCGCATGCGCAGTGGGAGCGCGGGGAGGGATGCCTAGAGGAGAGAGGGGGGGAGCGTAGGAGGGGAGAGAGGAGGGGAGGCGCATGCGCAGTGAGGGTGTGGTTGCCGCGGGGAGGGATGCCTAGAGGAGAGAGAGGGGGAGAGGAGGTTTTTTTATTTTTTATTTTTTTTTTGAAAGGTTTGCGCATGCGCAGTAAGGGTGGTCACGCCGGCACACCACCACCACCACCACCACCACCACCACCGGATTAAGCTTCGCCATAAGATTCACATCTAAAAACCTTTCGGAGAGGCTGCGCCAGCACCGGAACGACGTCCGCAAATTTGACCGACAAAGGAGCGCGCTGGCAGAGCACAGCGAGGTCAACGATCACCGCATCGCCTTTGACAACTCGCGCGTCGTCGACTGTGAGGTCAGTTTCCACAAGCGGCTTTTTGTGGAATCGTGGCATATCCAGGCAACTCCTGGAAACCTGAACCGGTCGGCTGGCGCGCTCCCGAGTGTGTACTACAATGGGCTACGTCACGTCGGTGAAAACAAGCATCCCCCCCCCCCCCCGCCTTGAGAAGAAGGCGCCAAAAACTCTGTTTCTCCCTGGTGCCACTCAGTCACCCCTGAAGAAGGGTCCGAGTTGGACCCGAAACGTCAGGATTCTTCATTTTAGAGTAAAACTTTGTTTTTACTTCAATTGAATAAGTTGGTTGGTGTCCCTTTCCCAAAGTCATTGTCAAATGCTTTCTCGAAATACGGAAAAAGTGCGTCAACCGGTATATTTACGTCAATGCTAGAGTCAACGTAGTTACCAAATGGATCTAGTCGAGCGTTGCAAGAAACACAGTTTTCTGAAAACAATGTTGGTTTTTATGAAAAAAATTAAGAGGTACGAAGAAGCTTACTGTGTGGGATTAGAATACGTGTTTCATTATTTTAGGGCATAAACTTGTGAGCGAAATGGGACGATAGTTTGTGGGTGAATACAAGTTAACTTCCTTTGAGATTGGAAAGACCTTGCCTACCTTCCAGTCTTGTGGCACTACTACAGATGAGAGTGATTGCTGAAAAATATTCCACAAAATCACATTTGTTACAATTTTCGAATTCTTCAATATTTTGGTGTTAATCCCATCTCTACCCATTGATGAAATCAGCTTTAATTAATTGATTATCTTGCAATGCCGCTGGCATCAAATATGATTCTCGACATAATCGGGTGGTGGAAAGAAAGGGCATTGAGAAGGTCACCGTCCGGTTCTACTGTGAATACATCATTTATGAATGGACCACTCTGAAATGAAAAGCAACAAAAACAAAGAACTCCTATGACATTCACGTAAACAGCTTCAAGAAGGTTGCGTGACGGTTGTGAACGTTCCAAGCAACAATATTCACTGTCGTTCAAGACAGTGGTAGGAGAGGGCGACAGGTTTTGGTTATCGAAGCAAGTTTAAATAGATCTGAAATGATATCATCAAGCAACAGATGGAGGTGAGCGTTTGATTTTCAGAGAAACGAACATATATTTGCGCACGCGGAAAAAAAAAACAAAAAGGAAAGACGAGAATCAACATGAGGTAAGACCTGCAGCAAGCGGCGGACATCGTGGAGGACTACGCCAGTCGCTGCAGCCTTCAGTGCTCACCGTCCAAATCGGAATTCGTGCACATACGCCCATCGCGAAAGTGCACCAGCAAAATCGACCTCTCACATCACAGCGGACCCATACCAGAACGCGACGAGATCAGGCAACTGGGGCTCTTTATACATAAAAATCACAGAGCAGACACAACATTGGCGAAATTGCGCAAGGTGGGGGGACCAGCTAGGTGGAACGGATGGTCCGCCGGGTTTCCAACAAGCGCTGGAGTTGCGATGCAAAGATGACTTGTGACTGGCGCATGCATTCGTAACCAGCCGAGTCCTGTACTCCGCTCCATACCTCCAGCTACGCAAGTTCGACGAGAATGCAGTCAAAGTTATTTTCCGCAAAATCTACAAGCACACCCTCGACCTTCCGGTGAACACCTCCAAGTAGCGCCTTCTGGGCCGAAGAATGGTGAACACTAAGGAGCTGCGAGAGGCGCACTTGACAAACCAATATACTAAGCACTCCCAGACACCGTCGGGTCGTCGCCTCCCAGCCCGACTACACATCAATCATTCAATATGTACGGAAGAGCGCGTGCAGATTCCGGAAGTTTGGAAATACTCCTTGCATGTGCGCCCTCCCCGCATGGAAATGGTTATGTCCCGGGAAATGTACTGTATGTTTCCTCCTAATGTCCTACATGACCTTTATGGTTCCTCTTCCTTTATGTGACCTGTAGGACACTACCTTATGTTTACGAAACTCTTCCTCTTCCTGTCGAAGGATTCCTTCTTGTTTCCTGTAGGATGTGTCCTTTATGTTTACTGCAGGATGTTACTTGCAAGTGCACCCGAGTTCATAAATTAGTAACATGTGGTAGTACAAAAACAGTTTTTACCAGTTCCATGCGCAGAGGGGTGTCTGAAGGACCAAAGCTCCCCCCCCCCCCCCAATTTTTGCATTATATAACATGCACACACGAACACACACACGCATATATATATATATATATATATATATATATATATATATATATATATATTTATATATATATATATAAGAGTCTTGATGAAGATCGGTCTCCGATCGAAACGTCACCAATAAACAGTTTTTTAGAGGCGTATATATATTTTTCCTATTTTGTTCTACGGCAACCGAAGCCAGACTCTTCATAATCTACGTATTTATATATATATATATATATATATATATATATATATACGTAGATTATGAAGAGTCTGGCTTCGGTTGCCGTAGAACAAAATAGGAAAAATATATATACGCTTCTAAAAAACTGTTTATTGGTGACGTTTCGATCGGAGACCGATCTTCATTTGTCTTGATGAAGATCGGTCTCCGATCGAAACGTCACCAATAAACAGTTTTTTAGAAGCGTATATATATATATATATATATATATATATATATATATATATATATATATATATATATATATATATATATATATAAAGGAAAGAATTACAAACTTAAGGGCTCGTTTTGCTTTGTTAAACACAGTATTGTCACGTGGTCGTGACGTCGACGAAGGCAACACTCGTCTTGTCGAAGAAGAAACTCTTTATTTGGCCTAACTTGTGGCCGTGAAACGTAAAGTGAGATTACAGTAACACGCACTGGCACAGATAGCGGCGAACGGAGCGTCGGCCGTCGATCAACTGGATATCGTTGGAGCGCGCCGGCTTTTATGCATCACGCGGCGAACATTCTAGCCTTATCACTGGTCATCGCGCACGCTCTGGAATAATCTCGAGTGGTCGCGTCCTTGCGCGCAATCTTAACAAAACGATCTACAATAATCGCGAAGGTTGTAGAACAATAAGGCGCGGTTTGAGTTGAGCTTTGCTGACGGTCTTTGTGGGCGAAAACCGAATACAACAAAAGTGAAAATAAGAATAGCGCGTGGCAATGCCCCCCTCTGAAAAGGCATCGTCCCGATGCTTAAAACAGAACACGGGGAAAAATGCATGCAACAATAAATCACAACAATAAAGAAAGAAAGTACAATAATTAAGCAATAAGTGCAGTCCTCAGGTTTCCTAACGCGCGTAATACGGCTTTAGGCGCACGACATGGACGACTTCACGTCGCGCACGGCGCCGTTGAGAGTTCGTTATGCCGTCCGGGACGGCCTCGTAGTCCAGAACACCGAGACGTCGAAGCACCTTGTACGGCCCGAAGTATCGCCGAAGAAGTTTTTCACTAAGTCCACGTCGGCGTATCGGCGTCAACACCCAAACACGGTCGCCGGGCTGGTATTCCACGAAGCGTCGTCGAAGATTGTAGCGGCGGCTCTCAGCCGTCTGCTGATTCTTGATCCGCAGGCGGGCGAGCTGTCTTGCTTCTTCGGCGCGCTGTAGGTAGGCGGTCACGTCGATGTTTTCTTCGTCCGGTCACGTTTGGTAACATAGCGTCGAGTGTCGTTGCCGGGCTCCGTCCGTAGACCAACTTGTATGGCGTCATCTGCGTCGTTTCTTGCACGGCCGTGTTGTATGCGAACGGTCACGTACGGAAGGATGGCGTCCCACGTCTTGTGTTCGACGTCGACGTACATGGCCAGCATGTCGGCGATGGTCTTATTTAGACGCTCGGTCAGGCCGTTGGTCTGTGGGTGCTACGCAGTGGTTCGGCGGTGGCTTTTGTGTGGCTGTATTCCAAGATCGCCTGGGTTAGGTCAGCCGTAAACGCCGTACCTCTGTCGGTGATGAGAACCTCTGGGGCGCCGTGTCGAAGGACGATGTTCTCAACGAAGAACTTCGCTACCTCGGCGGCACTGCCTTTGGGCAGGGCTTTTGTTTCGGCGTAGCGGGTGAGGTAGTCGGTGGCTACGACGATCCATTTATTTCCGCAAGTCGACGTTGCGAACGGCCCCAGTAGGTCCATCCCGATCTGCTGGAACGGTCGCCGAGGAGGCTCGATCGGCTTAAGGAAGCCTGCTGGTCTTGTTGGCGGTGTCTTCCGTCGCTGACAGTCTCTGCACGTCCTTACGTAGCGGGCGACGTCGGCGGCAAGGCGCGGCCAGTAGTACATTTCCTGTACTCTGGCGAGCGTGCGGGAAAGTCCGAGGTGTCCAGCCATCGGGTCGTCATGTAGAGCCTGCAGGATTTCTGGTCGCAATGCTGAAGGCACTACGAGGAGGTAGTTTGCTCGAAGTGGCGAGAAATTCTTCTTTGTGAGAACGCCGTTTCGCAAGAAAAACGACGCGAGTCCTCGCTTGAATGCCTTGGGAACAATGGCGGTTTTGCCTTCGAGGTACTCCACAAGGCCTCTGAGTTCCGGGTCGGCTCGCTGTCGTTCGGCGAAGTCATTGGCACTTAAGGTTCCCAAGAAGAAGTCATCCTCCTGGTCATCGTGCGGCGGCGGGTCGACGGGGGGCGCGAGACAAGCAGTCGGCGTCAGAGTGTTTTCGTCCGGACTTGTAAACGACGGTGACGTCGAATTCTTGAAGTCTCAGACTCCATCTTGCGAGACGACCTGAAGGGTCCTTCAGGTTAGCTAGCCAACACAAGGCGTGGTGGTCGCTCACAACTTTGAAGGGCCTGCCGTAGAGGTACGGGCGAAACTTCTTTGACGTTGCCCACATGATGGCAAGGCACTCCTTTTCTGTTGTGGAGTAGTTCGCTTCTGCCTTGGATAGCGACCGGCTAGCATAACTGATAACCCTTTCCACGCCGGCAGTTCTCTGGACAAGAACGGCGCCGAGTCCTACGCTGCTTGCGTCGGTGTGGATTTCTGTGTCGGCGTGTTCGTCGAAATGCGCAAGTATTGGAGGCGTCTGCAGGCGTCGTTTCAATTCTTGAAATGCTTCGATTTGCGCCGCTCCCCACTTGAATTCCACGTCGTTTTTCGTGAGCTGAGTTAGTGGCTCGGCGATGCGTGAAAATTCCTTGACGAAGCGTCTATAATATGCGCACAAGCCGAGAAATCGGCTTACGGCTTTCTTGTCGGTGGGCGGCGGGAAGGCAGCGATGGCGGCAGTTTTCCGTGGGTCGGGGCGAACTCCAGACTTGCTGATGACGTGACCCAAGAACAGAAGTTCCTCGTATGCGAAGCGGCACTTTTCTGGCTTCAGGGTGAGTCCGGAGACCTTGATTGCTTGAAGTACAGCTTGAAGGCGCCGGAGATATTCGTCGAAGTTTGATGAAAACACAACGACGTCGTCCAAGTACACAAGGCAGGTCTGCCACTTCAAGCCGGCCAGTACAGTGTCCATAACACGTTGGAACGTCGCAGGTGCCGAGCAAAGAACGAAGGGCATGACTTTGAATTCGAAGAGGCCGTCTGGTGTGATAAAGGCAGTCTTCTCTCGGTCTCTCTCGTCGACCTCGATTTGCCAATAGCCGGTCTTGAGGTCCATCGACGAAAAGTACTCCACGCTGTGGAGTCGATCCAGGGCGTCGTCTATACGTGGGAGAGGATATACGTCCTTCTTCGTGATCTTGTTCAGACGGCGATAATCGACGCAGAAAGGCAGGGTTCCGTCCTTCTTCTTCACTAACACCACGGGTGACGCCCAAGAACTCTTGGAAGGCTGGATGATGTCGTCGCGTAGCATTTCGTCGACTTGTTGCTTTACGGCTTCGCGTTCTCGCGTTGAAACTCGGTACGGGCTCTGTATGAATGGTCTCGCATTTTCCTCTGTGATGATGCGGTGTTTCGCGATTGGGGTCTGTCGAATTCTTGACGACGACGAGAAGCAGTCCTTGAATTGCAAGAGCAGACTTTTGAGCTGGTCTTGCTTGTGCTTCCGGGAGGCTCGGGTTGACGTCGAAATCTGTGTGGGGATGCCGATTCGTCGAAGCAGGTTCGATAGCATCGGAGAGGGCGAAAGCATCGCTGGTGTCCACGAACTTCTCGATGTAGGCGACCGTCGTACCAATGTTAAGGTGCCTATATTCGTGGCTGAAGTTTGTCAGCGGTACCTTTGCTTTGCCATCACGCAACTCGGCGATGCCTCTTGCGACGCAAATCTGGCGGTTCACGAGCAGGTGCTGATCACCCTCGATGACGCCTTCGAAGTCTGCGGGTTCCTCGCTGCCGACGGAAATGATGACGCTAGAGAAAGGCGGAACGGTGACCTGCTCTTCTATAAGATTTAAAGCATTGGTCGCTGGCGTCGTGTGAGGCGGCAGTGCGTTTTCTGAGGTTAGGGTTATTGATTCAGACCTCAGGTCGATCACGGCGCCATGTTGGACTTAGGAAGTCCATCCCAAGTATCACATCCCTGGAGCACTGTTGCAGGATTACAAAGCTCGCAGGGTAAGTCCGATCATTGATAGTGACTCTTGCTGTGCAGACCCCAGCAGGTCTTATTAAATGGCCTTCAGCGGTCCGAATTTCGGCGCCTTCCCACGCCGTCTTAACTTTCCTCAACTCCGCGGCGAACGGCCCACTGACGACGGAATAGTCGGCCCCAGTATCGACGAGAGCGGTGACGTTGTGGCCGTCGATAAGGATGTCCAGGTCGTTAGTTCGTCGTCTTGCGTTACGGTTTGGTCGCGGCGTCGGATCACGGCTTCGTCGGCTTGTTCCGCTGCTTCGACGTGGTGTCGTCAGGTCTTCCTCCGGTCGCGAACTTGCGTTGTCTGGGCTCCGATCGGCTTGCGACGTGCTCTTAAGACTCTGTCGAGGCGTCGTCGTCGGCGGCGGAGGATCTTCGGTAGTTCGTCGTACAGCAACCGCACCTCCATCGGTTGCTGCCCTTAGTTTTCCGGATATGGGCTCGCGGAACGGCCCCGAGTAGGGCCGGTGTACTGGCGTCGCTGTAGTGACATGTAGCGTCCCGGCGACGGTGATCGGGACTGTCGTCGGGGCGTCCACTGCGCTCCTGCGAGGTAATCTACGATGTCGCGAGGTCGTTCACCCCGCTGTGGACGCGGCGCGTCGGTGGCGAAACCACGAAGTCCCATCTGGCGGTACTGGCAGTGGCGGTAAGTGTGACCTGCTTCTCCGCAATGGTAGCAGAGTGGACGGTGGTCAGGGGCGCGCCAAACGTCGGTCTTCCTCGGAGCGGTGCGCTGGCCGGCGGGTAGACGGTATGGCGTCGGTGGCGGTGGCGGCGGCGTCTGGCGACGATACTGTGGCGATGGGCCTTGGCGAGGGCTTGGAGGAACAGCGTGACGGCGGGCTGCAGCAGCATAGCTCATGGCTTGCAGCTGCGGCTCTCGAACCTGAGGAACGCCCAGTGATTGCTGGATCTCTTGTCGTACTACGTCAGCGATGGGATCCACTTGGGGCTGCGCTGAAGGTAGAAATTTTCGCAGCTCCTCTTGCACGATCGCCCGGATCGTCTCACGCAGGTCGGCGGTTCCTAGCACTTGGACGTCCGCGTATCTTGTGGCCGAGAAGCTGCGGTTGTATTGTCGTGTCCGCATCTCGAGAGTTTTCTCGATGGTCGAGGCTTCGGATGCGAATTCGGCTACCGTCTTCGGCGGGTTCCTGATCAATCCGGCGAAGAGTTCTTGCTTCACACCCCTCATAAGGAAGCTCACTTTCTTCTCTTCGGTCATGTTGGGGTCGGCGTGGCGAAACAAGCGGGTCATCTCCTCCGTGTATATCGCAATAATTTCGTTAGGAAGCTGCACACGTGTCTCCAGGATAGTTGCAGCACGTTCCTTGCGGACGACGCTCGTGAAGGTGCCTAGGAAGGTCGTCCGAAAGATATCCCAGGTTTGTAGCGCCGATTCTCTGTTCTCGAACCACGTCCTCGCCGCGTGTTCTAGGTAGAAGTAGACGTGGCGGAGTTTTTCTTCGGTGTCCCAGCTGTTGAAGGCAGCGACTCGTTCGTAGGTCTCCAGCCAGCTTTCTGGGTCTTCAAGTAATGATCCCCGGAAAGTCGGTGGCTCCTTGGGCTGCCGGAGAAGGATTGGCGTGGGCTGCGTGGTGTCGGTCATCGTCTCTGTAGTCGATGTCGGGATTTGTGGGTGCCTGGTTTTTTCGGGAAGCAGCCCGTACTCTGCCTCTAGTCCTTTCTGCCTGCGGCTAGTTCGACGGTCAGGGTTGTCTTTTGCGTCGTCTTCTTCGCGGCTCGGGCTAGGGTCAGCGCCTCGCGGGGGTGTCTGTAGCATGGACGAAGCAGCACCTCCACCAGATGTCACGTGGTCGTGATGTCGACGAAGGCAACAGTCGTCTTCTCGAAGAAGAAACTCTTTATTTGGCCTAACTTGTGGCTGTGAAACGTAAAGTGAGATTACAGTAACACGCACTGGCACAGATAGCGGCGAACGGAGCGTCGGCCGTCGATCAACTGGACATCGTTGGAGCGCGCCGGCTTTTATGCATCACGCGTCGAACATTCTAGCCTTATCACTGGTCACCGCGCACGCTCTGGAATAATCTCGAGTGGTCGCGTCTTGCGCGCAATCTTAACAAAACGATCTACAATAATCGCGAAGGTTGTAGAACAATAAGGCGTGGTTTGAGTTGAGCTTTGCTGACGGTCTTTGTGGGCGAAAACCGAATACAACAAAAGTGAAAATAAGAATAGCGCGTGGCAGTATTAACGAGAACTAACTGACAAAGATGCCAAGGAAAGTATAGGGGAAGCTATCAAACTAATTGTCATGTAAATGTGAAGAAAGGAAAGTGGACGAAAAGATAACTTGCCACCGGCAGGGACCGAACCTGCGACCTTCGAATAACGCGTCCGATGCTCTACCACTGAGCTACGGTGGCGGTCATCGAGCTACAGTGGCGGTCCCTGCCGGTGGCAAGTTATCTTTTCGTCCACTTTCCTTTCTTCACATTTACATTACAATTAGTTTAATAGCTTCCCCTACACTTTCCATGGCATCTTTGTCCGTTAGTTCTCATATATATATATATATATATATATATAAGGACAGTCTCGTCCCACTGCTTAAAATTTTCATTTGGCATCTATTTAGTTTGACGTAAGGGCATAGGCATGCGCAGGGTTCCCCTTCAGGGGGGGCGAAGGTTCACCGCAGCGCCCCCCCACCTTATGTCTGTATGGGGCTGACTTGGTGCCACCCCCCCACCCCCCGAGTTGCAGCGCCCCCCCTCCTTATTATTTCAATGTATGGGGCTGAATTTGTACGCTTCAACTCAAAGTCAAGACATTGTACGCTTCAATTATTTATGTAATTTAAATACATATGTTTTTTTTTATATTTGAAAGTATAAACGAAGATTGCTATTTAGGATTATAAAATTACGATGCGCAAATGCGGTGTACGTCTGCGAGGCTGGCACCACT
This sequence comes from Rhipicephalus appendiculatus, assembly GCA_030522465.1. NCBI lineage: Eukaryota > Metazoa > Arthropoda > Arachnida > Ixodida > Ixodidae > Rhipicephalus > Rhipicephalus appendiculatus. The sequence continues at coordinate 245,054 of JALIZH010027776.1, forward strand.
TTTTCATGGCACCACTTTTTCTCTTGTGAAGTGTGCTTGCGTTCTGTGTTCGTGTTTTGTGTTCTGCGGGTGCTGCTTATTACGAAGACGCGCGGTACTCAAGCGAAGACCTGTTGCTCATAGGCGTATCTTCCGGGGGAGGGCAAGGGGGCGCGAGCCTCCCCCACTTGGAAAAAAGTTAGGAAGCTGAGCCCCCCCCCCCCTTCCTTCGACAGTGGTGACAGTCGGCTGCACGCTGAGAAACCAATAACCGAGGTGATGTTTTCCTTCACTATATTAATCACTTAACTATTTAGTGAAATTTTTGCTACACTTCTCCTGTGAATATGTTCCTTGTAGGCTTTTTGCGGTGCAGGTCGCCTATGCGACGCTTTTGCGCCTTGTGCTGTAGCATTCCACAGCAGGCTAACGCTGAGCAGGGGCCCTATATCGTTACATCACTCGTTCATGTTTTTGATTTGCTGTGCCTGGCCTGAAATTTATATAATCGACGATGCGAATACGGGTGGGAACCAGCAAACGTTCTATAGGACTGATCATACCGCTTTGTGCTTCAAGAGAGTCATTTTCTTTCATCGAAAAGGAATAGCATCACCTCTGCTCTGTCGAAGCTGCTGTGGGCCGATGCGTGTTTTGAAGTTTTTATTAGGAGCGAAGCTCCTTAGGCCGGTACTCCGCCGTCGCCGTTGAAGCTCCCTGGCATGGTGCCAGCTGTGGCGTCTCCCCCTTACGCGGGAGGATAAATGAGCTTTATGAGCCCTGGAACGCGGGTGGCGTCTGCACGATGCGCAAAGCGCGAGAATACGAACGCATGCGAAACGAAGGCAGATTAATCTCTCTCTCCCTCTTTCTTGGTCTTTGCCCTACCTCTTTCTTCGTATCTGCCAGCGCCGGCGCGCGTTTGGCGCAAAAAAAATAAATAAAAAACAAGTCGCGTGGCGCAAAAACAGTTCGCGTTCAAAACGACAGTAAAATTCACCGAAAACGATGTTTGTACATATATAAAAATAAGGACCCACTTTAGATTAGTTAGGGCTGCTCACAGAACATGGATAATCGTCCTCAGAACGAGGACGACAAGGATGCGGAACGCAAAGCCAAAACAACGCCAGCAAGACCAGCCCGGCAACAGGATCCTGCGGTTAAAACACGACGAGCGGAGCTACAACGGCTAGGCCGACAAGATCCTGCCGCACGTGCTGGAGCGGCCGAATTAAATCGCCGACACCGCCAACAGTTTCAAAACGGACATTTTTTTAACCTGAACGCGCGAGCGTCGACCGCCCAGTCGATAAGCGGCGTTTAACGGAGCACAGCGGCGAAATGAACGAAAATACGTGCATGCCTGCGATGAACAGTCCTGTGCAGCTGTCTTCTGCTAGGCTGTTCCGGGAACCGGCCACCAGGACGCCCGGAACAGACGCTTACAGACTCGGCAGTCGATGCTCGCGTGTTCAGGTTTAAAAAATGGGCGGCTGTACATAGTCGTCTGCGTCCTATTTCTAAGGAGCTTCGCTCATCGATTGTATTCGTACACGGAACAACTGCTAGTTTTTCTTTTAGAATTGCCGTACTGGAAGCACCAAAAAAGGTTTGCGTTTTGTCTCCGATCAACCTGATCAGCCTTGCTTATGGTAGCTTGCAGCGATGGCGGTAGCTTGCAACAGGGCGACGAAGAAAGCAGTGGACTCGATCAGACTGGAAAAATAAGCTTCTATGCTTGGCCCGCAACTTGATCCACCGGACCAGGGACCAGCATTTCTTTGCGTACTGGAGGCACTTTGAGCATCTATCTATCTATCTATCTATCTATCTATCTATCTATCTATCTATCTATCTATCTATCTATCTATCTATCTATCTATCTATCTATCTATCTATCTATCTATCTATCTCTATCCGCCTACGTCTGGGTGCTCTCGTGATCACCCCCTTCACTTTGGTTAAACCAAAATTAGTGTGGGAGGGTAACAGAGTTTGACGAATATGACTCGCTGGTCATGACATGAATAACGTGATATTCCCGTCACGTACGTCGTCAAATCCTTTACTCCAGACACGTGTGGCACATACCCGTACACCACGGGCCACGGTAGGCGGGTATGCGACACAGGTGATTGACATTTTATAGCTACCGAGGAACGGCGAGAACATACATTGGTAACTTTAATGGGAGAGCGTTAAGAAAGAAACTGACATTGGCAGCTTTGACCCGAGGAATGCAAAGAATAAATGTGAGGGTCCCAGCAAGAATCGAAAACAAGCATTCTGCGTGGCATTCAAGTATTCTAGCACAGAGCCACGCAAGGTCTCGGAACTGCTTTTGAAAAAAAAACCCCTAATGTTCATGAAACGTCAATTGCGGCTGCAGTGCTAGCTATATAATTTCATAAACATTACATATGTACTCCTATGATACAGCCGTCACGCCAGGTTGACGTCAACTCTAGTTAAGCGCCATCCACTCAAGTTGATTTATCCAGCATTATCCAGGGCTACCATCCTTGCGAGCACAAGCGCTACATATCCGTTTACCACTTCTGGCGTTGCTAATACCATGTTGATGTTGGCATCGTTACATAACTGTAAACAACTGGTTATATACAACATATGCGACGGTTCAACATATTGAAGGAAAGAAGTGTAAGTTTAAGGGCTCATTTGCTTGATATAATTGTCTGTTGGTTTTCATTACTGTTCAACATATTGTCACATAGGTATTAGCGTCTTGAATTGGGCGGGTTGGTACATACTGAGTTTGAATGAAGAAACAGCGCTGGAACAGGACGGAGACGTCAATTGCGGCTATTGCTACGTCACGGACGGAGACGTGAATTGCTATGTTCCCCTGTGGTTTGTGTCTTCTTGTCTCTGTCCTGTTCCAGCGCTGTTTCCTAATTCAAAGTCACATAGGTACAAAACATGTATAAGCAGCAAGGATGGTAGGATAAAAGCTGCATACAGGCAGCTTGATTGGTCCCACCTCCCCGTACAATAACAGTAGCAACATCACAAGAATTCTCACTTGTTGCAATATTAAAGTAGATATACACAGAGCAAAGTGATAAAAACCAGCAAGAAACACACAGTTTCAAGAAACACAAAAGCAAGGTTACGCCAGCATTTTTATGGGACAGTTAGAATCGGAGATGTTGAAATCATCGCCAGTAAAGCCTTCCACCTATCTTCGCTATATAGACGACATATTTATTATATGTTAACATGGCATAAGCGCACTAAACGCATTCATTGATCATTGCAACAAGTTTCACTCCAGTATTAAATTTACCATGCACCATTCTCCCAATGAAATTAACTTCCTAGACACGACAGTATCTATTGAAGCAGGAAAATTAAAGACGACGCTTTACAGAAAACCAACGGACAGCCAACAATACCTAGATTACACCAGTCATCACCCGCGACACTGCAAAAAAGGAATTTTTGTCGGACAGGCGAGGCGTATAAGAAGGATCTGTAGCGACGACAGTGAATACGTTCACCACTTAAGCAACTTAAAGGAAACATTAATTCAAAGGAATTACCCCCGGGAAGCCCTAAACAAGGTCTATAACGAAGCATGTAAACTATATAGAAAAGCAACAGTAACTAAAAGGGTCCACGTAGCACAACCTAACCAACCACCAGCATTTATAACCAAATACTCAAATGCGCTCCCAAACATAAATAATATCCTTCGTAAGTACTATCCAATACTGGCAAGCAACGAATGCCTCAGAAAAGCTTCTCCCGAAGTAACAAAGGTCGTGTACCGCCGCAATAGGAATTTTAAGGACATGTTAGTGCATGCAAAAGTAAACCCGCACTCTACTGCCCACATAACACCTTGCTCTCGTCCAAGATGCAAGACTTGTAAACACCTCCAAGATGACTTGATAGTTAAAAGCACCGCCAAGTGATTACGTCCATCACATAAAGTCTAGTTTTACCTGCTCCAGTTCAAACGTTATCTACATGATCGAATGTTCACATTGTCACAAACGATACATTGCCGAAACGGGACAGCCTGTTAATGTTAGATTAAACGGTCATCGCGCGGACACGGCAAAGAAATTACCGAAAGCAGTGGCACGGCTTTTTAATGTAGCAGGACATAACTTCGACGATCTCAAACTTTACATACTTCAGTCAAACTTCCGGTCCGCAAGAGACAGAAAATACACAGAGTCATACCTTATTCACAAGTTCAATACACTCTAGCCAGCAGGTATAAACGTTTCTAAGGGGGCTCTTGAATGCATTCGATATGGTACACATACAAAGAAAACGAGTGAGAGTTAAGCCCTCCGTCTAGAAATTTCGAACCTACTTTTGTTAAGTGCTGCTTCTTCTGACACCTGGGATTCAGCAATGTGTCTAAAACCCCTGCCCTCACCCCGCTTTCTTCTTTTCGTTTTATTCACGGAACACCTCTTCCCTCTTCACTCAAACAATTCGTCTCGGCAACCCCTCCCCACACACACACATACTCCCGCACCCTCGTATCAACAGTCGCCCTCTCCCCCTCCTTTGTTAGGATGGAGGAGAGGGTACGGAGCACATACACGCTAGCGCTAAGAAAATCAGTTCTAGCCTTCAAGAAGACAAGTCCACTTGTCGAAACGTCGGCTCGAGCAGACAAGCCCTGTTTACGGATTTTTTTCATCACAAGCTTCCATCTTCCCCTTCCTGCCGTTTTTTGGAAAAGCAAGGTTGACATTCATAATATCAGTTGAAGCAATGCGTTTTTAGGAAGATAAGGTATGTTTTCATCGCATAGTTTATAATTATTTAGTGTTGAAGGAAGACAGTAGGAAAGTGTTTGAAGATCATAGTTTGTGCGTGGTCGCGGAACTGCCCAATGTTCGGTGTGTCGCTTTAAGCGAGATGATTGGTTCGTTGACAAGTTCGCGATGTTCCTCATATGAGTAGTACCCGTGGTCGTTTCACGTTTAAAAGAACACATAAGCTGATACTCATATAGGTGGTCAACTGGGATAATTTTGAACTTCAGAAACAGATCACGTGTATCTTCATTGTAGGGTACATCAGTAATAGCCCGTAAGGCTTGCTTCTGCAGTTTGACTAGATGATCTAATGTTTGTTTTGTACTGTTTGACCAATCGAGGTGACAACAGCGCAGATGCGAGGTAAACAGTATGCAATATATATCATCAGTTTCTGTTGTATCGGTTGCAGTCTCTGGCATCAGCGCAACGTACATAAGGCTTACCAAAGCTTTGATTTTAAGTAATCCTTATGGTGGACCCAAGTCATCAGTTCCTGAAAAACAACACCCAATGTTTTAGCTGACGCGGAGAGTTCTACTTTTGAGTCATTTAGCGTAAGAGACTTCATAGGATCGCGAGGTGTGGATTTCGCTCTAAAAAGCACTGCCTTTAGAGCAAATCAGCTGAAGTGCGTTTTTTACCGACCAAATATATATATTTCTTAGTTCTTCATTTGCCAAATGTATCAGTTCGTCATCATTGGTTCCTGAAACGAAGAAACTGGTACCATCCGCGTAAATAGTGTAGTTCATCGAATCATCAACATTCACAATATCATTTATATATATAAAACATAAAAGTGTACCCAGTATGCTGCCCTGAGGCACACCCTGCCTAATAGGTTTAAACGAAGAGTGATGTCTATTTATTGATACGTATTGTTTTCTATTTGTTATATAACCTCTAATTAGACCTAAAATAATTCCGCGTATGCCGTAACAATTTAATTTATCTAACAGGGTTGCATGATTTATTCTGTCGAAAGCTCTTGAGAAGTCTAAAAATACTCCCAGTGTTAGGTTCCTAGCCTCAATACTGTTCAAAGTTATTTCTTTTCGTTTCAGAAGAGTAGTTTCAGTCGAACGGCCTGATGTGAACTGATGTTGTGACGACGTTATTACAGAATGTTTCTCAAAGAAAGAACTTGTGGTGAACTCTAAGTGCGCCACTGCGCGGCTGCGGCGCTGCCAGCGTGTCACAGGACAACATTCCTTTCCCTCCCTCTGCACCACCAACAAAGACGCGGAGAGGGAGAGGAAAGGGGGACCGGTCCCCGAGTCCACCGAGTTAAACAATAAAGTTAGTTCGTATCGAGACTCTCAGCAACACGCTTCGTCTCTGCGTCGCTCATGCGTACCAACAATTGGTGACCCGTAGTCCCGAACATGAAGCACCACGACGCCGTCGCCAGCCCGACAGTGGCTGTTTAGACGTGAAGCTTCCTCCCTTTTGGACCAGTGACCCGGCAATTTGGTTCGTCCAAGTGGAAGCTCAGTTCGCCGCATCACCGCCGACACCACCAAATACCACCACGTGGTGGCCAACATAACCTGCCACAGCGAGTGAGGTGCGCAACATTCTGCTTGCCCCACCAGCAGAAGATGCGTATCGAGTACTCAAAGAGGCACTGATACGCCGTTTCACCCTTCGGAGCCGGAGCACCTACAGCAACTGCTACGTGAGGTCGAACTGGGCCAACGCCGACCAAGCCAGCTGTTGCGCCAGATGCAGCAACTAGCGGGCAGCACAACGAGCCTCGACAGTCGCCTGGTGCGGGAGCTTTTCCTCCAAAGATTGCCCGCGACCATGTGGATAGGCGTCACGGTCTCCAAAGAGACGGACGTTTGCAAGATCGCCGACTCATGGCCCTCACAGCGCCAGCAGTTGCCACAGCGCTTGCCGAAGCCTCGCCGTCTCCCGCCTTGCTGGAGATTCGGGCAGAAATTTCTCGCCTCGCCGACACCGTCGCGGCACTACAGTCCAGCGGAAGCCAAAGCACACGGCGGCGTGCTGCACAACAACAGCGACAGCTGTGCTGGTACCACCGTAAGTTCGGTGACACAGCACGGAACTGTGTGCCGCCGCGCGAGAAGGCGGGAAACGCACCGAGCCAGCCCTGAGGGCGACAGGTGCCACCGGCTCAGAGGAAAGTCGCCCGTCCGTCCTCTTCTTGACTGATCGCGAGAAAGGCACCCGATCCCTGGTCGATACTGGGGCAGAAGTGAGCGTGGTGCCGGCGTCGCCAGCCGATCGCCAAGGCCCGGGCTCGTCGCCGTTGCTAGCTGGAAATAACACATCGATACCGACGTACGGGCACCGCTCTCTCTCGCTAGACCTGGGCTTCAAGAGGACATTTAGGTGGATATTTGCGGTAGCCAACGTAAAATTTGCTATCCTGGCAGCGGACTTCTTGCGTGACTTCGGACTGCTTGTTGATGTACACAACCGGCGTATACAGGATCCCCTCTCACAAGCAGAAGTGTGCGGAAAGCCATCTAAGCCTCCGCCTCTCAGCCCTACGCTCGTGATACCACCGGGCACCGCCCGTTTTACGGCTATCCTACGCGAGTTCCCCGAGCTGACGCGGCCGCCACAGACCAGCGGTGTCGTCAAGCACAATGTCTTTCATCACATTTCCACCACAGGACCACCGGTTTACGCACGCCCACGCCACCTGTACCCCCCCAGAAGCTGAAAGTAGCACGACTGGAGTTGAACCACATGCTCGAGCGCGGCATAATCCGCCCATCCGCTTGTCCTTGGGCATGCCCACTACACATGGTGCCAAAGTCTACACCAGGAGAGTGGCGGCCCTGCGGCGATTATCGAGCCCTCAACCGAGCAACCGTGCCCGACCGTTATCCATTACCACATGAAAGGGAAAATTGACAACCACCCGTTTGTAACTCGAAGCCACAAGGAAATCCGTACGGAATTCTCAGAAAGAAAAGCTTCTTAGTTGACGAAAAATTTGTCCTGGTCCGGGGTGCGAACCCGGAACCAACGCCTTTCCTGGCCGGTCGCTCTACCAATTGAGCTAACCATGAAGCTAGCATTTGGCAGCACGAGGGCGAATTCATCGACAACTCGAAGCACATGGACACAAGTAATGCAATTGAGTTCTGCGGAAACCCGCAAGGTGGCGGAAGGGTTATAAGAGGGAAAATTGACAACCACTCGTTTGTAGCACGAAGCCAATTTGTCAATTTCCCCTTTCATAACCCTTCCGCCACCTTACGGGTTTCCGCAGAACTCAATTGCATTACTTGTGTCCACGTGCTTCGAGTTGTCGATGAACTCGACCTCGCGCTGCCAATTGCTAGCTTCCTGGTTAGCTCAATTGGTAGAACGACCGCCCCGGAAAGGCGTTGGTCCCGGGTTCGAATCCCGGACCAGGACGAAGTTTTCGGCAACTAAGAAGCTTTCCTTTCTGAGAAATCCGTACGGATTTCCTTGTGGCGTCATGCTACAAACGGGTGGTTGTCAATTTTCCCTTTCATAAACCTTCCGCCACCTTGCGGGTTTCCGCAGAACTCAATTGCATTACTTGTGTCCATGTGCTTCGAGCTGTCGATGAATTCGCCCTCGCGCTGCCAATTGCTAGCTTCCTGGTTAGCTCAATTCGTAGAGCGACCGCCCCGGAAAGGCGTTGGTCCCGGGTTCGAACCCCGGACCAGGACGAATTTTTCGGCAACTAAGAAGCTTTCCTTTCTGAGAAATCCGTACGGATTTTCTTGTGGCTTCGTGCTACAAACAGGGTGGTTGTCAATTCTCCCTTTCATAACCCTTCCGCCACCTTGCGGGTTTCCGCAGAACTCAATTGCATTACTTGTGTCCATGTGCTTCGAGTTGTCGATGAATTCGCCCTCGCGCTGCCAATTGCTAGCTTCCTGGTTAGCTCAATTCGGTAGAGCGACCGCCCCGGAAAGGCGTTGGTCCCGGGTTCGAACCCCGGTCCAGGACGAATTTTTCGGCAACTAAGAAGCTTTTCTTTCTGAGAAATCCGTATGGATTTCCTTGTGGCTTCGTGCTACGAACGGGTGGTTGTCAATTTTCCCTTTCATAACCCTTCCGCCACCTTGCGGGTTTCCGCAGAACTCAATTGCATCCATTACCACATATTCACGATGCCATGGCCAACCTGCATGGTGCGACACTTTTCTCGAAGATCGACCTCGTACGTGCCTACCATCAAATTCCCATGGCCTCAGAAGACATCCCGAAGACAGCGATAACAACGCCATTCGGCCTGTTCAAGTTCCTCCGCATGCCGTTCGACTTGCGAAACTCCTGACAGACATTCTAGCGCTTGATTAACGGCGTTTTGCACGGCCTCGAATTCTGTCATGCATACCTCGACGATCTACTAATCGCAAGCAGCTCACCAGATGAGCATGAGGTGCATCTGCAATCTGTGTTTCAGCGTATGTCAGAGCATGCCATACTGGTAAACACGGACAAGTCTGAGTTCGGGGTGCACGAGCTGACGTTTCTTGGCCACGTCATCTCGAACGACCGAATTAAACCTCATCCAGACAAGGTTAAAGCAGTCGAGCACTTTCCACGACCCAACACTAAACGTCAGCTCCGTGAGTTCCTTGGTCTCGTGAACTACTACCGCCGTTTCATAACCCAATGTGCAACTATTCTGCAGCCTCTTCACCTCCTGCTGTCGACACGCGAAGGTGCCGCTAAGGAGCTCCACTGGACGGAAGGCGCCCAAGCGGCCTTCCAGCAGATCAAGAGACGTCTTGCCGACGCCCGGCTCCTCACTTACCCGCAACCTGAAGTTCCGCAGTGCGTTATGGTCAACGCATCAGACGCAGCTGTTGGTGCCGCACTTCAGCAATGCATCAAAGGAGTATGGCGACCAATCTCTTTCTTTTCCCGGAAACTGATGCCCACTGAACAGCGGTACAGCACCTTCGGACGCGAGCTGTTGGCCGTCTACGCGACAGTCCGGCACTTCCGGCACTACTTGGAAGGTACAGAGTTCTTTGTCATAACGGACCTCCAACCTCTCACTTATGCCTTGCGGTCACTGAGTACTGAGGGGGGGCGCCCATACTGCCCGTGAATTGCGGCAGATGTCATACATATCTGAATTTACCACGGACATCCGCCACATCAAAGGAGTCGACAACGCTGTCGCCGATGCCCTTTCGCGCAGCCCAGTCAGCGCCATAACCTCGCCCACGGGAATAGACCTCAACAAAATGGCGGCTGCTCAACGCGATGACGACTAATTGCGTCGCCTACAAGAAACGTCGACGTCGCTAAACCTGCAGTGGTTCTCCTCGCCAGGTACGGGAGGCCTTTGCTGCGACACGTCTATTAGCAAGCCACGACCATTTGTGCCCGCGCACCTCCGTCACGAGGTATTCGCATCGCTACACGAGATGTCACACCCGGGAATCCGGGCTGCGCAAAAGCTCCTCCCAGCCCGTTTCGTATGGCCCGGCATAAACCATGATTCCCGGCAATGGGCTCGTGAGTGTCTCCCGTGCCAGCGGTCCAAGCTAGAGCGTTATACCGTGACACCGTTGCAGACGTTACCCGGACCAGATGCTCGATTCGACCATGTACACGTCGACATCGTCGGGCCGTTGCCACCCTGACAGGGCCAAATGTACTTCTTAACTTGTGTGGATCGTTTCACGCGTTGGACAGAGGCTATTCCCATTCCTGACATGACAGCTGAAAGTGTTGCTCGTGCTTTCGTTAGCCACTGGCTCTGTCAGTTCAGCGTGCCATCATCCATCACAACTGATTGAGGAAGCCAATTCGAGTCCGCCGCCGTCAGTCTGACGAAGCTCATCGGTACATAGCGGATCAGAACGACGGTCTAACATCCGATGAGTAACGGAATGGTTGAGCGACTCCACCGGCAGTTGAAAGCCGCACTTCTGGCAAGCGAAGAACACTTTTGGTCGAAGCACTGCCCATTGTACTCTGGGGCATACGCATCGCGTTCAAGGCGGACGTCGGATGCAGCGCTGTAGAACTTGTCTGCGGCACAACCCTGCGTCTGCCTGGTGAGTTCTTTGCGCCTGACCGACAACAAGCCCACATTCCTGCTGGGGAATATGCATCGCGCCTACGTCACATCATGATGAAACTTCGGCCTACACGTCCACGACAGCCCACAGAAAGAAGAATATATGTGAGCAGCGAACTCGAGTCGTGTAGCCATGTCTTTTTGCTTAACGATGCAGTATGAAGACCACTACAAGCACCGTAAGATGGACCCTTCAAAGTTATCCGCCATGGGAAGAAGACGATTATATCATCGAAAGGCGCGGCCGCCAAGAAGTTGGGTCACTGGACCGAGTTAAGCCGGCGCACATGGAAACCAACCGGTCCACGACAGCAACCTCCACCTTTCCGCCTGAAACCTGCAGAACAGCGCCACATCCCACACCAACGGGAGCGACGGACATGGCTGAATTTTACTACACACGCAGTGGAAGACGGACAGGTGCGCCAGATCGCCTCGACCTGAAGCCAATTTCATAGGAAGCGCACAACTTTTACACGAGGACACGAAAGACGAGACACAAGCGCTTAACTTCAATTGAGCGTTTATTGCAAAACATCAGAATGTATAGGGGTGAAAGAAAAAAGAACAAACACCCAAAAGGCCACGTGTCGTGCCATACATTACTCATCCATTGTTATCAAACACACCATCCAAAAAGCCGGCAGATCCCACGCACTGTGGGAATCGTAATGCGAAGCAGCCACGAAGGAGCAAATCATGATTTACATAATTTGCATGTCATGTTTTACATGTTACGACGTGTCATTTGTGTTCGTCATACAGTCACGTCGCGATATACCAATTTTGGTGTATGTCAAGCTAGCGAACTGGACGCAAGCGCACCATGAGCGTGGCATGTAAATGGCATTGTAGATGACATGCATGCCAAGATTTCCATGTTACCACCTGCCACTTATGTTCGTTATACAGTCATGTCACTCAATACCGAATTTGGTGTATCTCAAGCTAACGAAACGGCTGCGAGCGCGCCATGAGCGTGGAATGCAAGTCATGTCGCACATGACAAGTCATGATTTCTATATTACGACTTGTCATTTATGTTCGTCATACAGTCCATGTCACTCAATACCAAATTTGGTGTATATCAAGCTAACGAAACGGCCGCGAGCGCGCTATGAGCGTGGAATGTAAGTCATGTCACTCATGAAGTCATGATTTTCATATTACCACTTGTCATATATGTTCGTCATACAGTAATCTCACTCAATACCAAATTTGGTGTATATCAAGCTAACGAAACGGCCGCGAGTGCGCCATGAACGTGGCATGTAAATAATTCTTTTCATGACCAAGTTATTCATGATTTTCTTGATATGACCAGCTATTTATGTTCGTCATACAGTCATGTTATGTCATAAAAAATTTGGTATAAATTTCATTAACGATACGGCCAGGAGAGCACAAAGTCGTAGGCGGCTAGATAGATAGATAGATAGCTAGATAGATACGCTCAAACTCGCCGAAGTTCGCTAAGAAATGCTTCGCATTTAAAAGCGAAGTTCTTTTCGCGTAGACGAGATAGACGGTGCACTTACACACTCAAGGTCATCCCGTGTCACTTCCGCTGCCTCGACACTCAAACGGGTTAACAAATCCCTGTCACGATATAAAACGCATGTGTTGTCAAAATACGGCACACAACCACACTCATTACAGTGGATAGCCAAGTGACCATCTGCAGCTTTTTGCACTTTAGTGTGATGTTCTTTTACCCTCTCATTAATACATCTTTCACTCTGCCCAACGTATGCGCGAGCACAAGACAAGGGTAATATATAAACAAGAGACTGTGCACAATCAACATAGTCATTACGATGTTTAATCTTGCAATCCTTCTTTTCTTTCGGTACAGGACAGGTTTCGCTACATAGTTTCGACAGTTTTTCTGGAGCAGACATGACCACTCTTACACCTGCCTTATTTCCAATCTTCTTAGGATTGTGTGCCACGCCATGGATATGGGGAACAACAGTCGTCTTTCGCTGCTGCAGGGAAGTGTCATTACGCGGCCGATTTTGTTTCCTTAAGTCCCTATAGAGTGATTCCGCGACTGCCGTAACCAGTCGTAGAGGGTAACCTGTGGCCTGCAGCCGCGAAACCTGTTTCTCGATGCTTTTCTGCATGAAGGTGAAAACACGATTTCTTTAGCGAAATAAAAATGCACATACGTGCAACAGACCTCTTCACTACTTTGGTATGTGCATAAGAGAAGGGCAACCTGCTCCTGGGCTCATAAAGCCAACAGACGTGGTCATCATGAGATTTTAATGAAAGATCAAGGAACCTGAGTGTGTTACCACATGGCATTTCGTGTGTAAGTTTTAGAGGCTGGCAGACAGTCTCAAATACTTCAAGGGTCAAATCAGCACATCTTTGAAACTCGTTTGCATCACATTTCAGAATTATCAAGTAATCATCTACAAACCTGAAAATTTTTATAACTTTAGTTCCTAACAACTTCTGATCAATTATTTGATCCAGGCAGGCCATGAAAATATCACTGAGTACGGGTGCAATTTCCAAACCAATGCAAATACCCTGTTTTTGGATGTAGGTGTTTCCATTCCAATTGTAGTGAAGAGGAGAAAGACGATAAGCTCGGGCGTTGGTCGCTGTGCACGTGATCTGCGTTCCTGCTGGACCGGCGCTACTTCGACTGCACAAATCATCAGTGCTGTATTAATAAATCGCCATACGACATTTGGTGGAGGTTGCTGCAATCCCTGACCTCAACCTGGAACTTCGCAACCGAACGTTGCCGGCCGCTTCAACCGCTGCAATGACTGACAGTGCCAACAATCAGCCCGACACCGCCATGGCTTCCAGGTCCAGCGGCGCCATTCAGCGGTACCGCGACCCTCCTATCTTTAGCGGGACAGGTGAGGCTGACGTGGACGATTGGCTTTCCACCTATGAGCGCGTTAGTGGGACCAACAACTGGGATGACCCGGCGAAACTCCGTGTCGTCATCTTTTACCTTTCTGATGTCGCCAAGCTCTGGTTTCACAATCACGAGCGTGAGATCCACACCTGCTCCGACTTCAAGAAAGCGATCGCAGAAGTCTTCGGCCGCCCGACTTTACGGAAACTGCGCGCTGAACAACGTCTACGCCAGCGTGCTCAACAGCCCGGTGAGACGTATACGAGCTACATCGAGGATGTAGTAAACATTTGTTCCCGCGTCAATGCTTCTATGAGCGAAGAGGAGAAAGTGAAGCATATCCTCAAAGGCATCGAGGACGAGGCATTCCAGATGCTTCTTGCGCGGAACCCTGCTTCTGTCTCGGACGTCGTCACTCTTTGCCAGAGTTTCGATTAGCTGCGTCGACAAAGGGTCCTTGCACGCAGCGCTGTCGCAGCTGCCGAACCACTCTCGAGCCTCACGCTAACTTCCAACCCGTCGTCCGATACATCGCTTTCAAGCCAAATCAAAGACTTCATTCGGGAGGAAGTGGCGCGCCAGCTCTCTATGCTGCCTCTAAGCGATCGACCCCTACAGCCGGACGCATCCCTGGCTGCTCCCATCAGGAGAGCTATCCACGAGCAACTTGCCGAATCGGTACCTCTGACCCAGCCATGTCTGCCTGTGGCTGCACCTTTGACCTATGGCGCGGTCGCGGCGCGACCTCCGCCGCCGACATTTGCCTTCTCTGAAGCAATGCACCAGCGAACAGCCCAGCCTCCAGCGTTGCCTCCAATGCAAACTCGGAGTCATTATGTTCAGAACCCCTGGCGCACGCGCGACAACCGGCCCATATGCTTCCCTTGCGGTTTCGCCGGCCATGTGGCGCGCTACTGCAACCGTCGTATGCCACCTGCCCATCAATCTACCGCAACGCCCGGATACGGTTACCCACATGCTGCTACCGATCACGCCCCGTGCCTCAGCTCAGACTTTTCGCCGCCTCCACGACGGCCTTCCGGCAACCATCGCTCCCAGTCACCCCGTCGTCGCTCGCCTTCACCTTTGCGTAGTCGGCAGTCCCCTAGCGAGGGAAACTAGTTGCTGCATTTCCGCAGGCACGAACTGCCAGCTTCGCGACTTCCACAAGGCCTGTACAGTCACCACGCAATTTACTAGACATCATAGTAGAAGGAACTGCCGCAACTGCGCTTATCGACACTGGGGCTGCGATTTCAGTCATGGACGAGAAGTTTTGTCGAAAACTGCATAAGGTCACAACGCCGTTCTCCGGCATGCTACTGCGCACCGCAAGTACACAGCACATAGCTACGGTTGCCGCATGTACTGCGAGGGTGATTATTGACGGCGCGATCTACGTCGTCGAACTTCTTGTGCTATCTTCATGCTCACACGACATCATCCTCGGCTGGGACTTCTTGTCTCAGCATCATGCCATCATCGACTGTGCCCGGGCCGAGGTGGCGCTCTTCCCGTACGCTCATGCCGCATTACCTGACTTTTCTAAAAGTACAGCCCAAAAGCTCACTGTTGTGTCCGACACGGACATACCACCCGGAATGTCAGTGCTTGTGCCCGTCTCTTGCTCCACCGCGCCGGATGCTACCGTCGTTTTTACGCCATCGCATGTTTTTCTGCGTCGCCGGGCGCTCCCTCTCCCGTTTGCTGTTCTCACTACTTCATCCGGATCAACTACTATGCTTGTGTGCAATCCGTTTCGACAACTTGTGACCTTGCTTCGAGGAGAATCTCTTGGTCGTGTCCAGCCTGTTGACCCGCTTCACATCATCGAGACTTCAAATGGCACGCCCTGTTATGAGCTCCACGCCCTTACTTCTCCCGTTAAGCGCACGTCATCTGCGTCATCACCACCCTCGCCTTCATCTGACACCTTTGAATCTGTCTTGGATGCCGATCTGCCGCTTCCGTACCGGACACAAGTCCTTGCGCTTCTGCAGAATTTTCGCTCGTCATTTGATTGCGACCAACCGTGCTTGGGCCGTACGGCGAACGTCAGTCACAGCGTCCACACAGATTCTCATCCTCCATTACGCCAGCGACCATACCGTGGGTCGGCAGCCGAGCGTAAGGTGATTAACGAGCAAGTCGATGAAATGCTGCAGCGTGGCGTCATTCGCCCTTCCAACAGTCCTTGGGCGTCCCCTGTGGTCTTAGTGCGCAAGAAGGACGGGTCAATACGCTTCTGTGTGGATTACCGTCGGCTAAATAAGATCCCTCGTAAAGACGTCTACCCGCTGCCTCGCATAGATGACGCACTCGACTGCTTGCAAGGAGCGGAGTACTACTCATCTTTAGATCTTTGCTCTGGCTATTGGCAAGTGCCAATGGCTGAGCGTGACTGCGAGAAGACAGCTTTTGTAACGCCCGACGGCTTATACGAATTTACCGTCATGCCTTTTGGGCTCTGTAACGCGCCCGCTACTTTCGAGCGCATGATGGACACCATCCTTCGTAACTACAAGTGGAAAACATGTCTGTGCTACCTTGACGACATCGTCGTGTTTTGCTCAGATTTTCCGACGCACCTCGTTCGATTGCGTGAGATACTGACCTGCCTCACCTCCGCCGGCCTCCAGCTCAACATCAAAAAGTGTCGTTTTGCTGCCCGCAAGCTAACAATATTGGGACACGTCGTATCGAAGGATGGTGTGCTTCCTGACCCAGCGAAGCGTCGCGCCGTCGCCGAGTTTCCCAAGCCTACAACTCTTAAGGCGCTCCGCAGCTTTGTAGGCCTCTGCTCGTATTTCCGGCGATTTGTACGTAATTTCGCAGCCATCATCGCACCACTGACGAATTTGCTCACAGCTAGTAACGGCATCTCCGCTTGGTCGACCTCGTGCGATGAAGCCTTCGAGCAACTACGTCGTCTACTTACATCACCACCTATTCTTCGACACTACGATCCCCACAGCGCCTACGGAGATCCATACCGACGCTAGCGGGATCGGACTTGGGGCAGTCCTAGCTCAGCGGAAAGATGGCTACGACGAGTACGTCGTCGCGTATGCCAGTCGCAGTTTGAAGAGGGCTGAAGCAAACTATTCTGTGTCGGAAAAAGGAGTTTTTGGCCATCATTTGGGCTCTCGGCAAGTTCCGTCCGTACCTATATGGTCGTACTTTCGACGTCGTTACCGACCATCACGCCCTTTGCTGGCTTTCTTCGTTGAAAGATCCATCAGGTCGCCTCGGCCGATGGGCGCTTCGCTTACAAGAATACGACATTCGTCTTGTCTACAGATCTGGCAGGAAGCACTCTGACGCCGATGCGCTATCTCGATCGCCGATACCTTCCGACGCAGCTTCCCTATCAACGCTTTTTGAGACTATGTCAACCATCGACGTCACGGATATGCCGGTTGAACAGCGCAAGGATCCCCTGCTTTCAACAATACTCAGCTTCCTGCAGGATCCATCAACCACACCTTCTTCTAGAAAGCTTCGCCGCCAAGCCGCCCACTTTACTGTGCGCGACAACATCCTTTACCGCAGAAATTATATGCCCGATGGTCGCAAATGGCTGCTCGTGATACCACGGCACATGCGTTCTGACATCTGCGCTTACTTCCATGCTGCTCCTCACCATGTTCACGCCGGCGTTATGCAAACGTATACTCGCCTAAGGCAGCGTTTCTATTGGCGTGGAATGTATCACTTTGTCTGCCAGTATATTCGCGCTTGCACAGCGTGCCAGCGCCGTAAAGTTCACCAGCGCCCTTCCGGCGAGCTACAGCCGCTTCCCTGCTCTGCTCGCCCTTTTGATCACGTCGGCATAGACCTATACGGTCCACTTCCCTGCAGTTCCTTGGGTAACAGATGGATAATTGTCGGCGTCGATCATTTGACGCGCTATGCAGAGACTGCGGCACTCCCAGCCGCCGACGCTCGCGAGGTTGCATTATTTATTCTGCGAAACTTCGTTCTTCGACATGGAGCACCACGAGAACTTCTCAGCGACAGAGGGCGCGTCTTCCTGTCCGGCGTTACACAAGCCCTTCTCTCGGCATGCAACATCATTCACCGCAAGTCTACCGCATACCACCCACAGACGAACGGCTTGACGGAGAGGTTCAACCGCACACTCGGTGACATGATAACTATGTACGTCGCGTCGGATCACAGCAACTGGGACGCTGTTTTGCCTTTTGTCACTTACGCATACAATACTGCCTCGCAAGCTACCACAGGTTTTTCGCCGTTTTTCCTGTTTTACGGACGAGAGCCCTCTTGTACTATGGACACATTGTTGCCATACCGACCCGACGCTTCCGAATGCACCCCGGTGTCTGAAGCAGCGAGATACGCAGAGGACTGTAGGCAGCTCGCTCGTGAACTGACAACCGCCGCTCAAGGTCGCGAAAAAGAGCGACATGACAACGACGCATCTACGCCAGACTTCCCGACTGGTTCCCTCGTTTGGTTGTGGATCCCGCCTCACAGCCTTGGGCTTTCCAACAAGTTTCTTGCACGCTACGATGGCCCCTACCGCATCAAAGGCCGCACCTCCCCTGTCAACTACATAGTTGAACCCGTGACACCGTCCAACGACCTCAGACATCGCGGTCGTGACACGGTTCATGTCAGCAGACTGAAACCATACTATGACCCATTGATACTGCCTACGCCTTAAGACGCCAGGATGGCTCATCTTCTCTCCCGGGGGCAATTGTAGTGAAGAGGAGAAAGACGATACGCTCGGGCGTTGGTCGCTGTGCACGTGATCTGCGTTCCTGCTGGACCGGCGCTACTTCGACTGCACAAATCGTCAGTGCTTTATTATTAAATCGCCATACGACACAATTAACAAATGTACACGTTATGTATAAAGCCAATAAGCAAAAAAAAAAAAAACTCGCGCTGACATACCACAAGCCCGGCCGCTGGATAAAAAAGAAGGTGCGGCCTGTTGCGTGCTGCGGAAGTGGCGTCTCGGGCCTAGTTCACCTCGCGCCCGCTATTGGCGCCTCTGCTCCTCCCTCGGAGAAGCGCTTCTACATGCATTGGTACGGGCGACAGTGACTCTAATCAGGTCGTAAATAACGCGTTTTGCAGTTGCACATCACAGCTTGAATATTGCAGTCGTTATTAGAAGGGCCCATTACACCACATATGTGAAAAGTTTGCCCTAGGAGCGCCAATCTTTCGTAGAGTGGGCATCAATACTCTCTATAAATGCTGCCCGTTTGAATCATCTGCAGCGAAAAGTGTCACTGATCCCGTTAATGGGGAGGCAATCGCCGGGTAGATTCCAAGGGCTGACGTATCGGCCCACCGAAGCGCACCTCGAAATCACAGACAATTTAAATGTAGGTCCTTCTAGTGCACCAGCGAAATCCGGCTGTGGTCGAAAGACCGAGTTTGAGCCAAGAGTTGACAACACAAACAAAATGTATTCTCAGGTAAGGCAGTACAAGCATCACACAAACTTGCACACTCGGCTGGTATCAATTACAACTCACAACATCACTTAATCGCTGTTTGAAACAACGGGAACAAACTTACCACGCTGCAAGTGCAATCTCATACGTTAGAAACTATCCAAGAACACTTAAAGGCCTTGAATATTCACCAAACGTGTGCAGCACACAATTCTTCGAACGTTTCTCGAATATTTCTCTTCCAGGAAACACTCAAACGAACTCCAGCGCTGATCGTCATCTCGGCGACACTCTTCAAAACAGAGCTCTCACGGCGTCATCACTCGATTCTTCAAGATCGACTGACCGCACTACATGACTCACCCGAACAACATAACTCCTTCGATAAACCAGCACTACCCTCCAACACCTCTCGTTTGGATCCTTCCCAGCTTCCCGAACATTCCAAGTGACTGTTCGGCGCGTACCACAGCAACAGCTAGGGGAAAGCTATTCGTCTCGTCGGTCCGTCTGCGGCGGTCGGCGCCCAAAGAGGCCCCAATACTGTGCGCTTGTTTCATCCAGCGGCCGCGCCGCTACGATGTCTCGAATTCTCCGGATCTGCGCGGGCGTTAGGCTGTCGCGACGGCGTCTTCAGTGTAGAGAGCAAGGGCGCGGCCTGGGCGCCTTTTGATAGTTGTTTTTTTTTCTCGTTGCGCGCGACCGTCGGCGCGGCGGTGATTTGATGTTGTCGTCTGGAAGCGGTGCCGCACGTCAGATTTGGCGCTTATTTGTGACAAAAAGAAGGTACCTATTACGAATAATACGCTTCCCGACACTGTAGATCGCAGGAGAATACGTGGTAATTCACAATACCGTCTCTAATCGCCTTCGAGCTGCTCAGTGGCACACAACAGCTTGGCGGCATCAGACCACGGGAAAAAAACTGTCTGCCACACACGTGCGCACCAAAGAACCGTGCTCAAGCACAAGAAACATGAGGCAAGCTGCCCCCCACACACGATCACACACACAAAAAAAAGTCACAGTTTCACCGCAAGGGTGAAGCAATGAATGCGATAGCAAAAAATTGTAATGTTATACGAAGTGAGGCTGGCAGCTAACTCTTTTTGGATCCGATCTCACGCAACTCTAGAAAACACTTGTTTAAGATAATTCTCTTCGCGTTGAGAGCGCAGCACGTTGAAGGGTACACCGGCCCCCCGCTGTCGGCCGCCGAGAAGGGGAGATAACGCGCGCGCCCGCGCTCGTAAAATCGAAGGTCGCCCCTCCCCCCCCCCCCCCCGCCCCCCGCAGTCCGCCGCCGAGAAGGGGAGATAACGCGCGCTTCCGCGCTCGTAAAATCGAAGCTCGCTTGAGGGACCCCCCCCCCCCCCCTCGCGTCTTTTCACGCTCACGAACGACGGGCGGGGCTGGTTATATATATACATATACATATACGGCAAATGACGGCGGCGGACGAAGACGGCGAAAACCAGCCGAAAGTGTCCATATAATTGCTATCGCAATAAAAAGCACGAAGAAGTACACGAAAAGGCACACGGACAGGCATAAATCCTGAGGCAACCCCATTGGAACACGAAGTGTCGTCTGCTTCATGGGCTGGAGTTGGGGCGCCCTCACTAAAAAAGCGGCCGCAGCTTTCAACTCAGCCGAGACGCGCTCACCCATTGACGGCGCCGCGACGCAACAGGCCGCACCTTCTTTTTTATCCAGCGGCCGTGCCACAAGTGTTCTTAAAGGTCACTGCACCATGTTCTAGTATATACACTGTTCGACTAATTCCAGAAGCATATCGTGAGGTAAAGAATTGTACAAATCTTTCACATCAATGGACACCGCTTTAACAGCTACATTGGCATTGGATACTAAAAAATTGACAATCTGCTCAGAATTCTTTGTCTGAAACGTGCTACAAACCTGTACCCAGTGGCAGCTCTGGCGTTTCATTTCGTTCGTGCTCTCCCTAGGGGGGGAGTACTGGTGAACTATAAGTGCGCCACTGCGCGGCTGCGGCGCTGCCAGCGTATCGCATAACGACATTCCTTTCCCTCCGTCTGCACCGCCAACAAAGGCGCGGAGAGGGAGAGGAAAGGGGAACCGGTCCCTGAGTCCTCGGAGTTAAACAATAAAGTTAGTTCGTATCGATACTCTCACCAACACGCTTCGTCTCTGCGTCGCTCACGCGTACCAACAAACTCATTCTGAGGGGAATAATTTTTTCTAAACCTTTAGAAAACAAAGGAAGAATTGATATCGCTCTATAATTGCCTAAATTATCTCTTTCACCACCTTTCTGTACCACAGTTACCCCTGCAACTTTCATCTGTTCAGGAAAATGCCAGACGTTAATGTCATGTTGTAAATGTGAGTGAGGCTAGGTGTGATCAGGTCGATGACATGAAGGATGCGTTCGGTCTTTTGCCCATTCACATCCTCACTTTTGCTTCACCTGAATTTTTTGAACACGTTTAGAATTTAATTATTGTCAGTTTCATATAGATACAATGAACGTGTGAGGGAGCTGGGTAAATACATCAACACATCTTCATCGTGAGGGCTTTCAGTGAACGATAGAAAGTATTCATTGAATTCATTTGCTAGGGTTTCATCTTTAAAGCTCTCGCTTCCTACTTTAAGCTCATTAGCAATAAAGGCGGGCCGCGATCGTGATAGGACAGGATTCAGCTTATTCCACATCTGCTTCACATCCCCAATGCCATCAAACATGGAGTAGTAATAGTCACGCTTGGCTTGTTTTAGAAACTTAGTCAGGTTATTACGGAATGTTTTAAACTCTTTCAACCCGCCAGGGTCACTGGCGTGTTGGTAAAATGGTAAAATGAATTCTTTTTCTGTATCATTTTGATTAGCTTCAGGGAAATATATGGTTTACGAGCTTGTTTGGTTTTTTTGCTTGCTTATAAGGAAAATGTTTCCGATATACTGAGCACAAGGTATCAGTAAAGTGGTCATATGTCTGTGCTTGCAACGTTTGTACATATGTTTAGCGTCATTTCGTAACGTTTCACTGAATAAAAAAAAATTACAACACAGTCACCTTCCCTCCGCATGTTTCGCATAACATCGATTCCCAAGGTACGTGGGATCTGCCAAAATGTTTTGGACTAAGACTTAAGTAACAGTCGGGTTAGTTGGCTTCCGTTCAACTTGAATTGAATTTTACAGCTCAAAATACTAATCGGACGGCGAAGAAGCGCACACGCGCAGCGCTGCTTATTTCTGTCACCCCCTCCCTCTCTTTCTCAGCAAGGATGAGCTCAAAAAGTTGCAGACACGCATAAACAGCGAAACGTCCATATGCTGCAATTGAAAATAATCATTATACTCATATGAATTCATCTCACCAGCTGCTGTAAGCAGCCGCTGCTAATGTGATCGGTGGGCGGCCTACTTGAATTACGTTTAAAAGGAGATGCTCTCAGGCTATTCCTAAAAGTTTTAGGTATTCTTCAGCAGATGAATGCGCTGTTTACTGTGCATACGTCATAATAAACACTAAGAAAATTCGCAGACTCGTGACGTCGTGTAACAAGCAGGCGATTTTATGGCACACAGAAAATTTTTCACGAATGCCGAAGAACCAATGGCTAACAATATGCCGTATTAAAAATAGCTCATTCTGCTATTTTTTACGTGGTCATGCATAAGTGGTCATTACGCGATCGATCATTTTTTCGTCATTTGTTGCCTCGCGTAACGAGCAGGGGTTGTGTGCTTGACCCAGAATGTTTCGACCAATCATAAACAGCTAATGACTATTGGGGAAGGAAACAATGACGGGTTAGCTTAACGTTTCTTTTTTTTTTTTAAAGACACATTTCTTTTTCAAAAAAAAATTTGGCAGCTGGTGGCCCGGGCCTCAGTCTGTACAGATCAGGTCACAGTTGCGGAGGAGGTAGCCATTGTGTTAGCCCTTCAGGCAGCAGAGGTGCCTTGTGTGGTTTACTCAGATTCAAGATCGGCCGTTCGGGCCTTCTCTGGAGGTTTGATTTCGCAGCAGGCGGCACAGCTCATTCGGAGTGCTCGCAGACAGGCAAGGATGGGTTGGTGGTCAGCATATCTCTTGGTTTCCAGCGCACGTTGAGGGCATTGATGGGGTTAATCCTAATGCCAGCACTCACACCCTTGCGCGTATGCACGAACCGTGCGGGGGGATGGTAAGGCGTCTGGGAGGGACATTGACCTCAGAGAGGATCTTTTGACAACGTTCCATGAGATTACGCCTAGTTACAAGCTGGGTAGGAGGCGTTTTCCCCTTCCTAATGCTAGGTTCAACAGAGCCCAGGGAATCACTTTTAGACTCCTACAGACGGGTACATATCTCTGCCCGCGAACGTATCGTAGGATAGAGCCGGACTTTCAAGAAGAGTGTCTTCGTTGTGGCCTCGAGAGTTGCTCGCTACCCCATATGCTGTGGCAGTGCCCCGCGAATGCGGGGGCGGATCTATGTGACGAGGACTCGTGGCGGCGGAGTTTACACAACCCGGACCTGGGTCTGCAACTACTGGCTGTCCGGAGGGCCCGGGCCATCGCGGAGGGTCTTCACCTTCCAGTGCCGACCTGGGTGGAGCCGCCGACTGGTTGAGAGCGTCTTCGGACTTCCTTGAACTAGTCCCTCTGGCCTTTTAATAAAGTTCTTTGTATGTATGTATGTGGTTACACGGCCTGTATTGGCGTAATTATGGGGGGTGCCGGAGGGCCCTTTGAGAAATGTTGTAAATACAAATACGATGAGTGTGAACAACTTACTACGCCCCTAAGACTACAAATTATTCATTTAAAAAAAAGGTTGATAAGTTAACAATAATAGTAATATAATAAAAGTAATAATGTTAAAGGAGCCCTGCAACACTCTTTGAGCATGGTCAGGAAAACGCCGCCGATTAGTAGTCGATCCTTCCGAGAACACGCGAGCCAAATATTATGGCGCATCACGCGGTCTGGAATTCACAATAAATTCTCAAAGTCAGCTAAAATTTGCTTTCTCTTCTCTCCACAAATGACGCTACAAGCTCAAAAATCACTCGTCACAGCCAGTGTATCCGTTATTCGCTCACTTGAGCACTTGGGCCATCGCGGGAGGCCGCGACTTGTCCACGCGTGCGCGTACGATCGCACGGAAAAGCCGCGCATTCGAAAAAAAACAGAAAAAGTGCTCAAGGTCACGAGGCGTGCATGACGTATTTTCTTTCCCCGTGCCATCCCTCTCTGATTAGCTTCCAGCGCTTTCGTCGGGACGAAAGAAGAGAGAATGCAATTGCCGCGGGCGACAGATCTTTGTAACTCCGCTCGTACTGGACGGATTCTAAAATTTTTTGCGGCGGTGAATTCGTGAGGCAATAAGCTCCTTTAGAGAGTCCATTCCATGGCTACTTGGAAAAGTGTTGCAGGGTCCCTTGAATACGCTAGAACCACTGTTCCGACTATTAGCAAACAAGGCAAATTATAATATACACAAGCCTGAATATATGCACGAAAGTGTAGCACTTATTATGAAAAATATATAACGGCAGTCATTCATTTAAAAAAAAAACATGGTTGATCCCTTCGTCATAGAAACTGGTGTAGTTAGAAAGTAAAATGCGCCTTTACAGAGGTAATTGAATGTTTACTGTACATTGATATAGGAGGAAGAAGGGAAATCTGGGCTAGTTGGATATGGTTCATTTTCGATCAGCTTACAGCGCAAGAAAAAACGAAGACGTAGACCAAGGATGTGACAACACGAGCGCTGACTCTCAACTAAAGTTTACTAGAAGGTAGGGCACGAATGAATAATGAGGCCAACCGGTCTTAGCGAAAAGGAGGTGTAATTCCTTAATTATAACTTGTCTTGACTGGCGCTAGATTAAACAGCGTCACACGTTTGTTAGTGAATTCGTCTTGTTTTGTATGTATGTTTTTTGACACACGTACGTGTTCCACGTGCCCTGACTATTTTAGTTATCACCCGGATGACTCTGCTGCACACGCGCAATTGCTCTGTAGATAGCCGGTTGGCCTCTGTATTTATTCGTGCGCTACCTTCTCGTACACTCTCAGTCAGGTACTGGATAACGAACTGCATAGAGGCGGTACGCCCCTGCGTACTGAATAAAATCCTGCTTCTAGGGAGCCCAGCGGGAAAAAAATATCCGTGACGCTTCTCGAACTGCCCCGCTTAAGCGGGAATTCTCCCGTGGGCTCCTTATAGGCGTGTAAAAGCGGCGCCGCGGGCCGTTTACGCTTTACGAAGCGTGCGCGGCGGGCGCAACGGCGGAAAAAAATAAAGAGAAAGAAACGGGAGACAGTCGCCGCGCGGGCCTGGCCCCGCATCGGCTGGCGCCGGCGGCTGCCGGCGGCGCGCGGCGCGGCCAGCGCGGCGGCTGAGAACACCTCCGGCGGCGCGCTCACGCGTTCTCCGTGGCGTGCACACTGTAAACGAAAGAAACTTCCCCATCTCCCGCTAAAGAGAACCATGTGTGGATGCGAAGCAGCGGGGAGATGGTTAGCTTGAGCAGGAGAAACGTCGCCGCTCTCGTTTCGCGGCAGTGGCCCGGGCGCTCATTGCGGCGCTGCACAGGAGAGATGAGGCGCGCTCCGTCATTTTTATACCGCGGAACTACCGTGGTGCCCCCAGTGGAGTATGCAGCTGTCGCACCACCTGTCGCGCGCCGCTCCGTAGAGGATTCCTAGAGGAGAGAACGGGGGGGGAACCGTAGCAGAGGAGAGAGAGGGGACGCGCATGCGCTCTGGGACGCGGGAGCCGCTCCGTAGAGTAGAGGATTCCTAGAGTAGAGAAAGGGGGGTGAGCGTAGGAGAGAGGGAGAGAGGACGCGCATGCGCTGTGGGGATGTCGGACGCGGGCGCCACTCCGTAGAGTATTCCTAAAGTAGAGAAAGGGGTGAGCGTAGGAGAGGAGAGATAGGGGGGAGGGGACGCGCATCCGCTGTCGGGGTGTGGGACGCGGGGGGACGCTCCGTAGAGTAGAGGATTCCTAGAGGAGAGAAAGCAGTTGAGCGTAGGAGAGGAAAGAAAGGGGAAGGGGACGCGCATGCGCTGTCGGGGTGTAGGACGCGGGCGCCGCTTCGTAGACTAGAGGATTCCTAGAGGAGAGAAAGGGGGGTTGAGCGTAGGAGAGGAGAGAGAGAGAGAGGAGGAGGGGACGCGCATGCGCTGTGGTGGTGTGGGATGAGGGAAGGAGGGACGGACTAAGCCCCCCCCCCCCCCCAAACACATGCAAGCAAGATCAAGGAATGGAGTCAACCTGGGCAACCGACACCACCTGCCTAGCCATTGCTAAGCAGCCTCTCTGTGCTCTCAGCCATGACTCTGGTGACTGTGGTAGTGGTTGATGGCCTTATATTGTACTACAGTGTTCTGGTTCGCATAGTGGGTGCTTCCCTACGTCATGAAAGTGGCCGGACGCGGGAAGGACTTGGGAGGGAGGGACGGACATAGCCCCGAGCATAAGATGCTTCGCATCTAATACTCAGCAGGGAGGTTTCGGGGTATGATGTTCCCGCTCAGCTCCGGTAGCCTCACTCAAACCGGAATGCTCCGGAGCATATACATTCGTTTTCCACCCTTTTACTTCGGCGGGCGATGGACGGAGGGAAACTGGACGAGTTCCCTGATTTTTCTCCGGTGGATGCTCCGTAAGTGCTCCGGCGCATCACTTATGCTCCGGTGGATGCTCCGCAAATACTCCGGCGCAGTGCGGGTACGGCTCCTCCTTTGCAGTGACAAAGCGTCCCCCCCGCACGACAGGCGTCTCGTTAACAATGCGTAGGCTGAGAGGCAACAATGAGGCTGGACAACCCCGCAATAACGTTTGAAAAAGATTTTGTGGTGTTGGGACGCCTTCACTGGCAAAAAGGTCAACGACCGGGAAAGGAGAAACGTAACTTGCTAAAACTTGCTAGAAGTGACGTATGCAGCCTCGCCGGGCGGCCGGCCCCGCAAACCAAGATGTCGCAGGCCAAGACCCGAATCGAAGTGCAGCGAGGATTGCGCGAACCCTTCGCCTGCGTTCGGGAAAAGGAAATCGTTTGTGCACCTTGTGAACATCACAAGCAAACTACAAGCATCAACGAAGGTTGTCATCGACAGAAGGGAGTTGCGGGAACCTTAATCGTGTGATGGTTCCGTGCAACGAATGACACATTGTGATCTCGCGAGTGGCGAACGATCCGGCGGTCGCTGGTGCGGCGCAAAACTGGTGAGTGAGCTCTTCTTGAATTCTCTGTGTTAGTATTTTCAAAAAGTGCTGAAATTGAGTAATTTTGTATTGATAACCAAGTCGGTTATCAAGACTAGGCTAGCTTTGCAAGATGGCAGTAAAAAATTCACCGGAAATTTTGAATATGTGTTGTTTGGAACACGTGTTTTTCTTTCTTAATATGAACAACTTCGGTAATTTTAAGCACACCGCTGTAATATTTAGAGCGCTGATTGACTCTCTGTAGATATGCATTAATAGAAAACATCATAGTTGTGGGTTGATTCGATAGAAGGTTATTAATTGTTTGTAAGTAAACCTAATCGGTTAAAAGATATTTTGGTCTGGTCCGTATACAGAAACGGTAATATTTGTCGCTTTCCATATTAATAAACGCCAGGTCGAGGCCTCTCATTACGTATAAATTATTTTGATTTATCATGTAAACTGGATTAATAAAACAGGAATATCTGAAATCAGCGTTAATTCGTTATAAATTTAGCGAATTGAGCTATCGAAATGTGTTTGGTGCAGACTTTTAGAACGCATATACGTACTCATTTTGGTGAAAAAATCATTTTGATTGCATAAGTGGTATCTGAGATATTAATCTCGAAGTATAATTGACCCTTCGGCGGATGCGCTGGTGCTTTCTGACAAGAAAAAGAAGGGGGGAAAGGGGCTGACAAGACCAGCGACGAGGAATGCGAAAGGAAAGTAGGGAGGGGTTGCTAGGCGAAACGGGTTGTGGGGCGCGCGATGTTTCTGTGGATGGCGAGAGGGCAGGGGGGGGGGGGGGGTTGTTGGTGAATTGAGAGCACCGCTCACCGTCGTCGGGCGGCGGAGGGGACATGGTAGTGAAAGAAAAAAAAGAAAAGAAGGCACCTTTTTGAGAAACTAGCAGTCTTTTCTGTGTTGATGGGAGAAAGAACTATCGCGCTGCTGCATTTTTTTTTCTGTGTTCGGTCCTGCTGCCATGGCAGTGAATGCAGTCTTTTTTTTTTTTTTTTTTTTTTTTTTTTTTTTTTTTTTTTTTTTTTTGAGGAGGGGGGGGAAGGGGTGAGTTGAATTTCCCCGACCAAACAGGTAAAACTGTCAAAATGTTCGCCTTCATGTCCCATATCTCTCTGAGAATAAAACACTTTTTTCTATCTTTCTCTGACGAACAGTGCGTGAACACGAGACATAGTATTGACCTGGACGATGCAACGACGCTTGCCTGTGAACAGAAGAAGGAAAAGAAAATTCCTCGAATCCTGGTGCACACGTTGTGACACCTCGGCGTGCATCACCATCCGTGGCCTCTTGCCGGACGTCTTCACGGACCTGTGTGTTGAGTAAACTGGTCCACCTCCCCTCATTTCTGTCAGTGTACTATACCGATGGTGCAATTGGCATAGGTGGCGTAATGCTTGTATTTTTGATTGCTAATTTATTTTGTTAAGTAGGAGTAAACTTTATTTTGTGCTCGAGCCTGTTCATTTGGAAACGATACATGTTCATGCAATAATTATTTTGAAAAATGTTCATTACGATAAGTTTCACGACAGAGCGGGCGCTGCAAATAAAAAAAAAAGAAATACAACGCCAACTTCTCTCGAAGACTCTTTTGCAAAGCAGTATGAAGGTACGTTTTTCTTAAGAACCGGCCGCAAGCATACAAACTGTAAGTGCCTAATATGCTGGAAGTAGGATGATGAGCACATACTAAAATGCGACTGTAATAATCATGCAGCTATAATGCAGCAAAACGGAGAGTTGGGCTAGTTGGTTGGGGTTCATAGCGATGAGATCAAGGTTACCACACATAAAAGAATTGTGCTTGAATAAAGCATTTAGTTGTCAGTCAGCGCTCGTGTTGTGAAGTCTCTTCTTTGTGTCGTGTTTTTTGTGCTGTTCACTATGATGCAGCTATAATATTTTAGATAATTAGCAAGTTAATCGGAAGAGGTATTTTTGATGCTGCCTTCGAGAGTACCAAAAGTCGCTCATTTTAGTGAGAAAAATGCCTTTGAATCTGTCAGCAGAAGTAGAGGTATCGATTTAGAAATATATGGAAAATTTTCGCCCGTTTTGAACTTTGTCCTTGCCACGGAGGTGTGTTTTTATCATGGAGCGGCTGGCTGACACCGAAGTACATGTAATCTGCTTCTTGATATTGAGCGCTCGTCCTGTCTTTTTTGTGTGGTCCATTTAAGAACCTGGGTGTTCTCATGGACAGGCAGAAAGTGTGGGATTTAATCAGTACCCGCGGCTTCAGTGTCCTCCGTTTTCATGCCTCTGGCGGCATGATTTGCAGTTCTCATGTATTATGCTTTTGATAAATTATACAGGAAACAATCCAGCTGAACCATTGCGTCGTCAATGAGTGTGATGGATGGTCCTTCGGAGATGATTCCCGGCGGCTACGCTTCCTTCGTTTGTTGTGCATCGTTTTACGGCATTGTGGACTTCATTTCAACGTGCTGCGCTTTAAAACTTGAGTGCTGCTGATTTTATGTGATCTGTCTTCTTGCGTTCTTTTTTGGTGGCCTTTTTTGCATATCTGTTTCTTGTCTTCTTTTCCCAAATGGTGGGCCATCAGCCGCAAACTGCAGCATATTTTGAATAAATCAAGCAATAAGAACTCAAGTGTTCTCCTGAATTTCATCTGCTAGAGCTCTGTGGAAAAAATACACAGTAACTCTGCAGTGCTTGCATGAGAATTCCTTCATCTAACCAATTCGTGACACGATCAGCATAGCATAAACAAACAGCGGAGCAAATAATTAAAAAAGAATACTCGTAGTCCATCGCGCAGCAGTTCCGTCCGGACGAAGTCAGGACATTCGTAAAATACTCCGGAGGTGCCACGCGAAAACTCCGGATAGCCGGAGTGAAAAAGCAGCGAAAAATACTCCGGAGGTGCCCCGCAGTCCCTCCGGCCAGCCGGAGCAAAATGCCGGTAAAAAGTGCTCTGGCGGCGCCACGCAATCACTCCGGTCGGCCGGAATGAAATATCAGGGAAAAGTACTCCGGCAGTGCCACGCAATTGCTCCGGCCAGCCGGAGTAAGAACTATGCTCCGGAGGTCCCGAGTAAAAATTACTCAGAACAGGGGGGGTCGCAGAGGACAGGCGTTTTACTCCCACCAGGGAGTAATTTTCTTTACAGTGCATGGCGTCGTCATTTCGTCCTGTTGACTTGTGATGCAGAAGGACTTGTTTTTGGGCTAGTTGGTGTTTGCTTATAATCATGATGTAGCGCGAAAAGACACAACGGACACAGAGAAGCACAGGCGCCTGTGGTTCTCTGTGTCCGTTGTGTCTTTTCGCG
This sequence comes from Rhipicephalus appendiculatus, assembly GCA_030522465.1. Lineage (NCBI taxonomy): Eukaryota > Metazoa > Arthropoda > Arachnida > Ixodida > Ixodidae > Rhipicephalus > Rhipicephalus appendiculatus. The sequence goes on from JALIZH010027776.1 coordinate 275,762, forward strand.
CTACATCATGATTATAAGACTTGTGATGATCGTTTCTAAATTGCTCAGCGGTGTCAGTCATGTGTGCGTGTTTAGTGCTAGCAGCTTCACTTTGTTCTCGACGCTCGACGTGAACGGTGCTTTGCGACGGCAATAGAACTCTCCGTATACTGCAAGCGCGTTCGTTTGACGGTGTCGGGCCTCGAGCGAACGCTGCGTGGGGGGGCACAGTCCGAAACCCGAACGGTAAGTAATGCTTCTGTTTTCTGTCTGCTCGTGCATATCGTCACTCGGGCGCTTGCAGGTATCGCTCTGCACTGTGTGTCGCGGGAAAGGTACAATAAATGTCAAAAAGGAAGAGAAAGGACATTACGCAAGCATAGCAACGGTGTGAGGTGCCTGATGCGCGTGTGAAGACTGCTGCGAGGGCAGTACTTAAATGCTTCGTACGGCCAGTAAATCGAGACGCATGCGCGCTTTGTAAATGATATTTTGTGCGATATGATTGCTTGTGATGAAGCGCAAATGCAGCGACGTGCTTTCACGAAATACTCAAGCGAAAGACCTCGCTTATCGCGCCGTCGTTTGCTCACATGTGCACTAAGCCGATGTTTCTTTTCATTTTACTCTGTTCTCATACTTGATTTGTTTGTGTTTATCCCCAGTGTTGACTTGTGCTCCTTATTAGCCTGTGGCTTAACCGTGCGCCCCCGTTTTCCAAAGTTTGCAGGGGATACAGAAGTGAACTATTCTGTAAGTCCTTGTTCCGCCGCCGCGCAGCTGTGAAAATTCATCGAGGCACAGAATATCACTAAGTGAGAAGAGATTTCGATTATAATTTTCCATTGTACAGTTTTCGTCTCCAAGACAAAAAAAAAGCACTAACTGAAGTAGCATAGAGTTTCATCTACATTCGTGCTTTTTTTTTTTTGGTGGATGTGATTATTGAGTTTAGTACAGCATGAGAAAGCGGCAGACTACGGTACACAAGCCACCAGACGGCTCTGTCGCAAATTGGCTAAGCGTGTGCTGTCATATAGACCTACTCCATTCTGTAGCGTGCTTTGTTTGAGCTCTTTAATTATCATGATACCTCGCAAACAGATTCAAAGTACATTCGCGGAAACAGTGGCATTAGCTGAAACTTTCCTATATTCATTCTCTCTCTCTTTTGGTATTAGCACAGTTTTAGATTTAAATGCGCAGTAACGAACCAAAACTCTCCACTGTGGTATGCCTCATGTTAAACATCAGTTTTGTCACATCTAGCCCCAGGTTTAATTAATTTATTTGGCAGAACTTGCAGTAAGTTTTGAGGATGCATGAATTATTTTTCTTGTAAAAGCACCTTTCATAAAACAATGATCAGCAGTGCACACTAGCCATCATACCTGGTTGTTTTGCCTTGCATTAAGACGTGGTGAAAAACATGAACTAGCTAACCTGCACTGCATTTTCCCCTGCCATATTTTTCTACATATTATGAGAATAACAGTGAGTTCAAGTAAAGTGCAACCTCAGCATGAAATATGTCGCAAGCAACCTCCCAATTTTTCTTTTTTTTTTTGAACAAAAAAAAGTTTGCGGTAAAAGAAGTCGAGCCTAAATTTTCAGTGGAACATTCAATCTGATGAACGCTGAAAGCCTAATGGACTTCTTTATTTGATATCCTTCTGGCGAAGCAGCAAGAGTTATTGGCCCACCTGTTTTTCTACAAGATGGTATATGATGGCAACACTTTCCAGTGCCTTACGGCACACTTTATTCAGTGCATTTGGGCAAACACTGGGACGAGTACAGTCCCAGTGTTACTGTTCTGATTCCAAAAAAGACTAAAAACAAGACTTCTTTCATGAGTTATCAAGGTATGACATTGTCACGCATTAAAAAAAAGAGTGCTTTGCATGCACAACAGATTACTGAAACACTGGCCTATAAATGTTAATGCTCGTGTTCTACAAAACTACTTGATTTTTGGAAAACATAGCACAAAAGAAATAAACGTAAGGCAGCAAGGCACGCAGTGATGAACATAGATTGAAAATCGGGGGGGGGTTGCTGTTTATTATTGGTTGCGTAATTGCATGATGAACATTAAGTACAGGTGCACAAGGCAGCAGGAGCGCGTAAGCCACCGACACTTTTGTTCTCTTCTGAATATCTGCTACAGTTCTTATATTCCAGCATGGTATTTGTAACATTGAACCACGATCAAGCCAACCTGTCTACTGCTGTGGCAATAGTATACCAGCTGTAAGGAATCCTAATTTTCTAAACAGCTGTTCTATTCAGGCAAGCATAACAAAGATTTGAAGTTCGTTCTGCACCATCTCTTGACCCCAATTGTACGAGGACGTTCGCGAAAGAGATGTGCAAAAGCATTAACTATTTATTTGGAGGGAGAGCTGACCGTCGCAGATTTGTGGACGTCATTCTTGATCTTGGCGCGCGTTTGGGCGTTCACATGAACAGTGGTGTGATGCTGAATTACGGAAAGAGTAGGTAGTTCCCATATATAGGATCAGGTAAAGACTGCAGATGAGTAAAAGAATCACGCCATATCCACGAAGTGAATCATGATGAGTGGGCGAAGCTCGATCATTTTCATCCATGGCAGAAAGAGAATGTGTGGTCTGGAACGCGCTTATACTTCATGGTCATCAGCGTCATCGTCATCGTTATCACGCGCCAGTGGGTACATTGCACTATTCTGGAACGCGCTTATACTTCATCGTTATCACGTGCAGTGGGTACATTCCACTATACTGGAACGCGCTTATACTTCATCGTTATCACGTGTAGTGGGTACATTCCACTATACTGCGTCATCGTCATCTTTATCAAGTGGAGTGGGTACATTCCACTATACGTGGCTACCTACCTACTACAACGACTACTACAGAGGAGGGACAGACCCACACCCTAAGGAGCTTCGCCCCTAAAACCACTGTATAGCGCGAAATAGCGCGCATAAGTGGTAATTGCTGAAATAGATTTTCGTAGTACTGCTAAAAAGGTAACTTTATTTGGGAAGCCTATCGGACTTGTCGTCCGATAGGCTTCCCAAATAAATCACGTAATTTCTACTCGAACACATCCCAACCAGTCAACTCTTCTTCATGCGTCTCGTACCAGAGTTTTGCCATGCCGCGCAAGTAGAAGAGGATGTTCGCCAGCATCATCGTCGGGTCCCAGCGGTTGCTGCTGCTGACGCGCTCATACAGAACTAGTCAGTCGTCGACGTCGATGCCACTTGTGCCGTTGAATGTGCCAGGGTCATGGGGCTGCACCACAACGATCGGCTGTGGGCCTGACTGATCTTTCTCACACTTGGTCGGTCATCGTGGTAGCAGCAACGCGCTGTCCGCTACGAAGATCCAGTTCCTGGAGCGGTATAGCGAGTCGTACCCCGCACCTCCACCAAAGATGTTACGGGGATGAAGCTATATACAGAGCGTATATTTAGCAAGAAACGTACAACGCTGCTGCACTCCAAGCGCGCTCCGCTCAGCACTTCGTCGTCATCATCTTCTGCCATATTCGCCCGCGACAATAGATTTTTTAGATGTGAAGCATCTTATGGCGAAGCTTAATCCGGTGGTGGTGGTGCTGTGCCGCGTGCCCACCCTTACTGCGCATGCGCAAACCCTTTAAAAAAAATTAAAAATAAAAAACATCCTCTCCCCCTCTCTCTCCTCTAGGCATTCCCTCCCCGCGGCAACCACACCCTCACTGCGCATGCGCCTCCCCTCCTCTCTCCCCTCTTACAATCCCCCCCCTCTCTCCTCTAGGCTAAGACGGGAACAAACAGCGCTGGACACGGGACGGTGAAAGAATGACAGACGAAGGCGCTGAACTAACAACCAGTGGTTTATTGCGGGGATTCGCAATATATACAGACGCTTCGCGCAGAAGAACAAAAAACACAGAAACTGCGCAGAGAGAGAGAGAGACAAGAAGTCATCATGTCAGACACGTCAGCAAAACAGGCTTTCACGTTTTTGACAAGTAACTGATTTCACAGCTATGAAGATGAATCGATGGCACACTGACGCAATCATTTCCTTGTGCGTGGATATGGTAAGCTTCACTAATCTCACGTGTTCTTTGCTGTCTGTACGTTTCCAAAACTGTGCACCGCTCGAGAATAGGCTGACAGCCACATGCTCTGCAGCGCTGAGCTAAGTGGCTGGGCACAGATCCGTTGAGCGAGATTAGTGAAGCTTACCATATCCACGCACAAGGAAATGATTGCGTCAGTGTGCCATCGATTCATCTTCATAGCTGTGAAATCAGTTACTTGTCAAAAACGTGAAAGCCTGTTTTGCTGACGTGTCTGACATGATGACTTCTTGTCTCTCTCTCTCTCTCTGCGCAGTTCCTGTGTTTTTTTTTGTTCTTCTGCGCGAAGCGTCTGTATATATTGCGAATCCCCGCAATAAACCACTGGTTGTTAGTTCAGCGCCTTCGTCTGTCATTCTTTCACTGTCCCGTGTCCAGCGCTGTTTGTTCCCGTCTTAATCATGTACCAACCAGCCCAGTTAAGCGCTCTTTTGCAGTCCTCTAGGCATCTCTGCCCGCGGAGTCTACACTCCGACTGCGCATGCGCGTCCCCCCCCTCTCTCTCCTCTACGCATCCCTGCCCACGGCGTTCTCCCACTGCGCATGCGTCTCAACCCCCTCTCTCTCCTCTCCTACGCCCCCCCCCCCTCTCTCGCCTCGCGACGCCGACGCAGGCAGCGTCTGCTAGCGAGTTTGTTGGTTGAAAAAACCGACTGCTCGCGCTGCACAACCGTTCACTGGTCACCCCGTATATATGGCAATGGATCTTGACCTCAAAGGTGGTGCCGGTGGGAGATTTCTCCTGTGCGTTGTTGAACAATAAAAATTCGCAGCGTGCGCGTTAACTAAAAGCCGACTGCGGGTCTCTGTGTCCAGTCGGAGTCTTCTGTCTCTCATTGCCCATTAGCAGCGATTGGCATGTTCCAGTAGGAAACACTGCTCCATCACTGCCTGATTTGTGCCTCCCCAGTTTTCTCTCCTGCGCAATTCTGCGATGAGCGCCAGCGTCAACGCCGCCGCTAGTGTCAGCGTTAGCGCCCGCTGCTTCACATCTACACATGGTTCCCTTTAGCGGGAGATGGTGTAATTTTTTTCTCATTGCTAATTTGCTTTATTCTAGGTCAGTCCATCTTTGAATGTATCTGTCACCTGTATGCGATTAAGGAGCTCATAATACCAAATATCACCTTGAAGCTGAATGTTGAGCACCTGTTTGCTGTGTACTACTGCTTGGACGCGGCATGTGCGGGGGGCGACACTCGAATTTCTTTTGAGGTCAGTATCTCTTGCTTCTTATTCATTATGAGGAAATTACCTTTTCGAACAAAGCAGCGCTGTTCAAGAAACGGCATCCTATGTAGGTGGAGGTGCATTAAGAGACGCCTCAGGTCATTCGTTCTAAAAGACAGGGCGCGCAAACGCGGACAAAAGAAAGAAGTCAAGACACCACAAAAGCCGACTAACAACAGATGTGCGCAAATGTGGAAAGGAAAGAAGGCACAAAAACTTATCTGCGCATGCCTATTCAACAGGCGCGATCCGGGACGCGTGGGGTCTACGTGAAAGCTAACAGTTAAGGCATCTGATTTCATCTTTAGGAGAACTAATCGACAATTGGTTCACGTATGTGCTGCCAGTATTATCGATATGCCATGCCTCAATCATCAGGCGCGTTTCGTCATTCCTATGCAGATAAAAAATTGCTCATTCATCGAATTTTTGCGTGTACTTACACTGGACAATCTAAAGAAAGATTAGGTGAGCCTCCGGTTAGCCATCTTTTCTGCGCCAATAATCCCTGGTTAATGAAACGGCCCGTCTACACAGGATCGACCGCAGTTTAAAGGAATCTTATACACCACGTCTGTACGGCTGGTGTACTGGTTGGTGTGTTTTACAAAACAAATATCGGTCCACTAGTCTTTTACTTGCTCATTATTTCTCTGCACAGTGGCACAAACCTTACCTAGCTTATTGGCAGCAGTAAAGACATCAACGCTCTATCTACTTCCTACTTTCTTTAGCCTGAGAGATACGCGATGAATGTACGGTATACCTACGACACGCTTCTTCCTATCGATTTCTGCAACCATGCTTCTCTCACTGACTTCTTTAAACGTTCAGCGACAGTGGCCACTGCTACAAGAGAGTTACCTACATCTGAAAAGTGCGCAACCTGTGCATTACAGCTATCACTCATTTGGTGCTCACATGACTTCGTGGAGGCTGACTTAAGGCAAGACATGGCTATACCATTTTTTACAACTCGAGTGCTTCGACGAGAAGATTAAGAGCGGTTTTGGTTGCAAAAGACGGTATAGCCAAGTCTTGCCTTAAGTCGGCCAAAATTCACGATGTCGCGGGAGCACCAAATAAGTGATAGCTTTAATGCACAGGTTGCGCACTTTTCAGATGTAGGTAACTCTCTTGTAGCAGTGGCCACTGTCGCTGAACGTTTAAAGAAGTCGGTTATGCTAAGTCCGAGCATGGTTGCAGAAATCGATATATAGGAAGAAGCATGACGTAGGTATGCCTTACATTCATTGCGTATTTCACAGGCTAAAGAAAGCAGGTAGTAAATACGGCGTTGATGTTGTCTTTAAGGCTGCCACTCGGTAAGATTTGTGCCGCTGTGCAGAGAAAGAATGAGCGAGTAAAAGACAAGAAGCGGACCAATATTTGTTTCGTAAAAAACCAACAGGTTCACAGATTACCTTACAGGTGTGGTGTATAGGGTTCCTTTCAGCTGCGGCTGCTGCTTCGTAAGACAGACGGGTTCTTCTATTAACCAGAAATTATTGGTACATTAGAGATCGCCAACCGGAGGCTCACCTTCTAATCTTTATTTACATTGTCGAGGGTAAGTACACGCCAAAATTCGATCAATGCGCAATTTTGTACCTGCGTAGTTATGATAAATGCGTCTGATAATTGAGGCGTGGCATATTGATACTATAGTGGTAGCACATGCGTGAGCCAACCGTCGATTTCCTTGCTTAAAGATGAAATCAAATGCCTTTACAGTCATCTTTCTCGTAGACCTCCACGTGTGCCGGATTTATAGGCTCGCCTGCTGCATGGGCAGGTGCAAATAAGTTTTCGTGCCTTCTTTCCTTCCCGCCTTTGTGCGCGTCTTCAGTTGTTAGCCAGTATTTTTGGTGTCTTGAATGCTTTTTTGTGTTCGTGTTTGCGTGGCCTGTCTTTTAGCATGAATACTTATCAACTACCTTAGATTGTACGGCAGTCAAATCTCGGCTCACTGTAACTAGTAAAAATTTCACTTTGAGAACTCGATATGTGTTATCAGGTGTACACTCTCCAGGTGATGATGGCTCATCCCATTGTTTATTGTTGTCTTGCCCACATAAAGAGGTATAGGCAAACATTACCCTTACAGCTGCTTAACATTGTTGTACCTTGCATTTCACTGTGCATTAGTAATATTATTTGGATAGATGATCATGTGTGGCTGCACAGATCTCTATGTAGGTTAATGTACAGTGGTGGTAACGGGTTAAGTGCCGTGTGAGGCTTTACACAAGAGTTTTCAAAGTGGAGCTCCAGAAGTTTGTCCTGGCTTCGGATCACGCAGGATGCTTGAGCTTTTGAACGGGGCGATGTGTGTCCAGAGCTGGCGGTGTCTCGATGCAAGTGCTAGGCATAGGGGTCATTACAAGTGAAACGTCCCAGCCCAAAATTCGACCACCAGTGATTCTAATGAAAATAATTGAGCTGAAAGGTTACTCTGTTAGAGATATCTTAGCGAAGGATTTTCGTTCAAAAAAAATTTGGTGGTCACGTGACCGCCCTTTCAATATTCCCGGCAAGGAGAAAAAGGTAGGTGGGAATAAATTATGCGTATTTAACCTTGATACTGGGTACAGCTGCACATTCTGTTCTGAAGCATTCTATTGTCATTGCTCTTTCCCGTGACCTCACAAGTAAAACCATATGTAAATTTTCCGGCTTAAATAGGCCTAGCAAAGAAGCAACAAAACACGCATATTCAGGCAATTTTTGGTAAAAACAGCGGCAGTGCTTCAGGCGCAAAGATTTTTTAGCTCTTTTACTAGTCGACATTGCATCTCCTAAAAATATTTTCAGCCTATGTAAACAAACGTTTATTTAGAAAAATATTTGCAAAGTTGGCAAAAAATAACTTTTTTTGGAATATTAACGCTTAACCCTTTGAGGTGCTATGTACACAATTGTGTACACCACTGGATTTTGTTGTTTGTATCCACTAGGGTCTGAGGAAGAGCAGGATGTATCAAGCATTAGATGAATTGAACCTCCTACATAATAAACATGTCTTCATTTAACCTGATTTTGCAGTGCACAGTTGCCTATGATCTCTTTGCTGAAGGTACTACCACGTTCGACGAGTTGTTCGACGTGCCGCTTCCTGCAAGCCATGTGAAAAGTACAATTTTTCTTTGCTCAAAATCGACATAACCAAAAATAACTTTCCACTGTATTTCTACACTGAGATTACATTCTATTTATACCGAAGCAGAGCATGAATGAGTTCATAATAACTAGATATTTAATTAAAACTTAATTGGGATTATTTACAATAACGCATAAATTAACATATTATGACATTATTTTTGTTGCAATAGAATACTGAGTGACATGAAATAACTTTGTATCGGTTTGAGACATTTACAGACTGTTTTTCATAGGTGGCGCCTGAAAGGGTTAAATTAAGCATCAAGGCCATAGCGATAAAAATATATCAGTGGGTTCATTATATGCCCCAACGTCTTCACTTGTGATGTGGAAATTTTCGTTGCTGTATATTTTATTTAAAGCGAAACAATAATTTTTTATTTCCACAACCAATATCAGTGTAGGCGCTGGCAAACCGAAGCGTTTTGTGCAGTTTTAGGTAAGTTATTGCGACTGATTATTGGTTATTTCGATTGTTTACGTTGTTTTGGGCCTTGTTAAATAATTTTCATTGGCTTTGAGCATTGCTAGCCTTGTTTTAGGCCTTTATTGACTGCTGCATCTCCATGCGGCATGAGGCAGTGATGGACGAGAAGCCAGGTATCTAAGTGGCTACACAAAAAGAACTTCTTGAGCATGTGCTACCATGAGCAGGGCCACAATCTATCAGCAGAGCAGAATTGCTGTGCCACTTCACATGGCAAGAGGGCATGTGACCGTATCAGCGGCCATTTAAAATTCCTGCAGTAGCAGCAAGTCTGCAGAGGCCACATGGTGGTCAGAATCAGATAGCACAGGATTTGTTTATCTGGACCAAAGAGCTGTAAGTGGTGATACACTAGTTTGGGTGCCACATCCCTCAATTCAAGAAAAGAGGACCCAGCTCGCTCAGAGATTCGCCATAGCGATGCTGTCAACGGGACCCAACAACTGCACCTTGTCAAGCCGTCTACTCTTTCAACATTTCATATTGGGGTTACACCATTCTTCAACACTCATGAAATTCAGGGCAGAAAGCTGGTGTTAATAACAAGGCAGCCTAGCTTGACTTTAATGCTTGAGGTGTCTAAAATGCGCTCAGAGGACAACACATCGAAATGCAAAAGACATGAACGACAAGAAACAACGTTTTCGAAGTCACAGCTTCCTTTTGTAAGTGCTGGTAAATGATGAAGCGCTGTTCTTGTACAAGTGTGAAACACGCGAGAGCAAGGAACCATGTGATCCATGTGGCATCAAATGAAGCAGATCGATAATAATAATATCTGGGGTTTTACGTCCCAAAACCACGAGATGATTATGAGAGACGCCGTAGTGGAGGGCTCCGGAAATTTTGACCATCTGGTGTTCTTTAACGTGCACTGACATCGCACAGTACACGGGCCTCTACCATTTCGCCTCCATCGAAATGCGACCGCCGAGGCCGGGATCGAACCCGCGACCTTCGGGTCAGCAGCCGAGCACCCTAGCCACTGATCCACCGAGGCGGACATGAAGCAGATCGAGTCAGCCAATAAATACTACGGCCACACGCTTTCATCCATGCTATGCTCGTCTGCCTGACTCCCCCAAGTGCAAAGAAAGGCTGTTATGAAGGGACAAAGTTAGCTGGTTCCGATGTGTATAAACTGATGCGAAGTCACACTGCCACAGTTTGCTTGAAAAAGTGACAGAGTCCTCATCCAAGCCCGTGAAATCACCCACAGTATAAGTGCACATTCTACAGCGAAAAGGCATCGGTACTCCTGTGGTGTCCTACACTCTTAAAAAATGCCCCCCACCTCCCCGAAGGGAATCGTGAGGAAATGCGAATGCATTTCGCGCGCGCTTCACTCCATTTATATATGGTGGTTGTGGTTCGAAGAAGGAAATGGCGCCTAATTTCTGCAGCCCGGTCGGGAGCACGGCGCAGCGCCTGTTTTTTTTTTTTTTTTTTTTGAATTTTATATTCAAGCTTCCCATGGCTGTTCAAGCTTCCCATGGCGACAACCTCTCACTCAGGGCTTCATCGGCACCTGAGCTGCCGAGGGGGGGCTGTTCAAGCTCCCCCTGACAAAGATCCGGCTGCTGTGACCACCAGGACCACCCCATACTCCACGGACGCGATTCCTGGCTCGGCGGGTGCCTCACCCGACAAATGCGCCGAGCTCTTGCGCGTACTCACGCAACTCTCACAGCGTCTCGAACGTTTGTCGCCGCTGAACTCCGAGTTCTCGCCTGCCGTTTCACCATCAGCGGCAGCTATTTGGGCAGTACCGGAGTTCCATGGCTTCCAAGACGACGTCTACGGGTGGATTGAGACCGTCAACGCACTCGGCACCCTCCTTGCCTGGCCGGAAGACCGAAAATGGTTATTTGCCATCGACCGCCTTGGTGGTGCGGCCAAGGCATGGCACGGCTACGAAGGAATCAAACAACAATCCTGGTCAGAATGGGTCGCCAAGTTAACCAGTCTCTTTCGCCCGCTTTCAAGCAACTGCGACTCCCTCCCTGCCAGCTTGCTGTCTGCCGCGGACAGCGGCTGTGAGGCACACAGCATAGACAGTGCAGCTCGGGCCTCTACCACCATCCCCTCGCTCGATCACCGAGATCGTGAAAGGCCCCGTGCCGACGGTACAGCTGCGCCCTGTACCAACGTACCCTCTCTCGGATACCGAGTTTCTGAGGGGCACTGCCGCGATGATACACCTTTGTCTTCTTGTAGCACCTTCACGGCAAGCTTCGCGGAACGCCCAGCGTCAGACGCCGATAAGGGCCGCAAGGTGGGTTTCACGGCCGATAACCCAAACTCCGCGTTGCGACCCACTTCCCGACCTTATATGCCCGAGACCAAGACTGCCTCCACGCCACAAACGTCGATGACGCAAGGCGGAACCTCATCACCACCTTGGCACTTGGAGAAGCCGGCTCCTCGAATTGTCAACATGCTACCAGCTCGCAAGCCGGAGGAGCCCGTGGCAACAATAGTTATTGACGTGCTTCCAGACGCGCCCGAGCTACCTACGCAAGGTTCAGTGCAGTCATTGGCCGAATGCGCAGATGGTCACATTGGGCTGAGCATGAACCAAACTGCTTGTACCAGAGACCTACCAATGCAGCCCATGTATGCCGACGGCCTGGCAGATGGCTTTCGCAACAACGTTGTCACAGCCATGATTCCGCATTCAACGGTTCCAGCATCTCGCAAACGAGCTCTGGAATGCGTTTGAAGCGACGTTCCCGTCCCGCTCCACGATGTCACGTTGATGGAGGCTGGAAGTACCAACACGGCTGCAGACATCAAAGACAAGCCACTGCGACCTCAGGGTCGCCCACTTGCATACAAAGGCCATGAAGCTTTGTGGCAGACACACGTGTCACGCGCGTACGGCGCTAAAGTGGTAGCCATTGATGACGCAGCAGGGCGGAAGCTTGGCCCGAAGACGCAGAAAAAGTGCCAGCCGCTAGTCTTATCTGCTGCCGCTCACCACGCTATGTCACAGCGTGACAGATGCCTTCAACAGCCACCCCGACACAGCCAGTGTCGTCCCCCAGAATGTTCAGCAGCTCGGCAAGACAAGTCGCGTTGTACACAAGACCGACCACCGCGGCTCAGTCAATGCCGACCACCAGAGACAATTTCGCTACCGATGGCGCTTCAGAGTCCGCGGCCTGTGAGCCTGCGACGACCAACACTACACAGTCAGTGTCGACCGCCCGAGGACATTTCGGCAGTATAATGTCGCAGCGTGGCCGAGTGTAAGGACGAGAAGCGAAACCGGGACTCAGGCGCACACGCGCGCTTGATCGGCTAAGACGAGAAAGAAGAGAAGAACGAAGTCGGAGAATAGAACAGCCGGCCCAGAGAACGGGTGTTGTGTCTATTTGTCTCGTTACGATATATATATATATATATATATATATATATATATATATATATATATATATATATATATACGTGCGAGTGAGCGGACGGGAGAGTGGGGCGCAGGGAGGAGAGAGAGCGAACGGCGAGAGAAGGAGCTGCGAAGCACTGCACCTACCCTCTCCTATACTCTCTCGCACCACATGCTCCGGTTGCTAGGGGCGAGGATAAGCGCGCGCACCCGCAGCTGTTGCTATGGGAGAGGGAGTGAGAGCGGAGAGATAACACCTGCCGGCGCGGCCGCCGCCGCGGACAACGCCGCACAACGCCGGATGCCTCACATAGCCCGACTAAGAAATACATTCGCATTTAAAAAGGTGTTACTACTTGCCAACTTTAGGGTAGTAACGGTTTGTCACATATGTTACAACCCCGCTAGTAAGTGCAGTTAGTCACGGCGAGGGTGGTAACTGTTACTACCTTTGCCGTTACTAAGATCATTAAGTAACTGTTACTACCCTAGCCGTTACTAACCATAGGTAGTAACCTGTAAAGGTTTTAAGAAAAAAAGTAGCACCCGATACTACCGTGTTCATTTTGCCGCATTATTTGTCCATTGTTAATACTGGTCAAATTAATGTCTCATTGCTACACAACTTCGGGCAATCTTGCGTGGTGTGTCACGAACGCGAAGAATACATAGACCTAACAACTTCACTCTGCTACAGTACTAAATAAGCGACTCCTGGAGTATTTATAGCCCCTACTTTGAAGATACATGTCTGGTACAGGTGATCACCTGTGTTTCGGGATGAATTATTAAAAGATGTGAACCTAGAGCACAATACCCTACTGCGTGATTACGTGTGTATGGGTACGTAGCACAAGACTTTTCATCAGCCGTATTTAAAATATGATATGTCATATCTATTTATTATAAAAGTACCACAAAAGGCATTATGTACAGCGGCCAAAACAAACTACCGAACTCACTAACATAACACAATGCGAGCACGCCATGCAGTGGTCAACGAGGAGAGAATAATAAGGAGAGAAGTCACCTTGTTGACCACAGCATGGCGTGCTCGCATTGTGAACCGCGATTCGGTTTTGCTAAGATCCTTGGCAGAAGTAGACAAAAAACAGCTCGCGAAACATTAGAAGCGTTTTTTATCAGGAAAGCAGGTGAGGAGTGTGTAAGCGACACTTCCATTGCGCTGTACAGTGCTGAGATTCAATTTCTTTAGCGCCTTGTTTAATATTTTTTATCGCACCTGATTTGGTTGTTGGTTGTTGTGACGGTGCGCCTGCGCAGCTTGTTGATGTATAAAGGTGTGCATCTGCCTTCAATAAAACCAGTTGTTAGTGTGCGCCTGTGCTCGTCTGTTCCTTGCTGTGTGTCCTGTCCGTTGCGCTACTCACGATGGTTTCCATGTTAAGGTTAGATAGTTTTAGGCCGTGTAGCAAAAAGGTAGTAACGGTGCAAGAAAGTTAGTAACGGCTGCACTTACTACCTATTTGATTCTACTTACAAACTGTGCACTGACGTAGGTAGTAAACAGGTAGCAAAAATTACACCATCTCCCGCTAAAGGGAACCATGTGTATATGTGAAGCAGCGGGCGCTAACGCTTACACTGGCGGCGGCGTTGACGCTGGCGCTCATCGCAGCGTTGCGCAGGAGAGAAAACTGGGGAGGCACAAATCAGGCAGTGATGGAGCAGTGTTTCCTACTGGAACATGCCAATCGCTGCTAATGGGCAATGAGAGACAGAAGACTCCGACTGGACACAGAGACCCGCACTCCACTTTTAGTTAACGCGCACGCTGCGAATTTTTATTGTTCAACAACGCACAAAAGAAATCTCCCACCGGCACCACCATGGAGGTCAAGATTCATTGCCATATTGTCACGTGGTCGTGACGTCGACGAAGGCAACAGTCGGCGTTTCAAAGAAGAAACTCTTTATTAGGCCGAACTTGTGGCCGGTAAACGGAAAGTCAGAATACAGCAATAAGCACTGTCACTGATAGCGGTGAACGTAGCGTCGGCCGTCGATGAACTGAACATCGTTGGAGCGCGCCGGCTTTTATGCATCACGCGTCGAACATTCTAGCCTTATCACTGGTCATCGCGCAAGCTCTGGAATAATCTCGAGTGATCGCGTCTTGCGCGCAATCTTAACAAAACGATCTACAATAATCGCGAAGCTTCTCGAATGCTAAGGCGTGGTCTGCGCCGAGCGTTACTGACAGTCTTTGTGGGCGGAAACCGAATACAGCAAACGCGAAAATAAGGAACGCGCGTGGAAATCCACTTGAGGCTGCGATGGAGGCAAGAATTTTCGCAGCTCTTCCTGTACGATCGCTCTGATCGTTTCGCGCAGGTCGGCGGAGCAGAGCCCTTGGATATCGGTGAACTGTGGCGTCGAACGGCGATTGTACTGCCGGTTGCGCATATCCAGGGTCTTCTCGATTGTCGTCGCTTCCGAGACAAATTCGCGAACACTGTTCAGAGGGTTCCGCATCAGTCCCACAAAAAGCTCCTGTTTAACTCCTCGCATGAGCAGCCGAACTTTCTTGTCTTCAGACATTTCGGGGTCGGCGTGGCGGAAGAGTCTAGTCATTTCTTCCGTGAAGAGCATGACGCTTTCGTTGGGGAGCTGGACGCGGGTTTCAAGCAGAGTTTCGGCTCTCTCTTTGCGGACGACGCTAGCGAAGATAGCCAGGAACTTGGTTCGAAAAACGTCCCATGATGTTAGGGTCGACTCTTGGTTCTCGAACCACGTTCTAGCGGCGTCTTCTAAGGCGAAGTGCGCGTGCCTCAGCTTGTCTTCATTGCTCCAATGGTTGAAGACGGCAACCCGATCATATTCTTCTAGCCAGCTTTCCGGGTCCTCGCACGATGACCCCCGGAATTTCGGCGGCTCCCTGGGCTGCTGAAGCAGGAAGGGTGTAGGCTGCGCAGGTGTTGTCATCGTGCCTGAGGTCGAGGTCATTGTCTTGGTTGTCCTAGTATTTTCCGGCAGGAGCCCGTGCTCTGGCTGTAGTCCCTGCTGCCTGCGGCTGGTGCGACGGACAGCGTTATCCTTTACGTCGTCTTCTTCGCGGCTTGGGCTTGGGTCAGCGCCTCGCGGGGGGCGTCCGGAGCATGGACGAAGCAGCACCTCCACCAGATGTCACGTGGTCGTGACGTCGACGAAGGCAACAGTCGGCGTTTCAAAGAAGAAACTCTTTATTAGGCCGAACTTGTGGCCGGTAAACGGAAAGTCAGAATACAGCAATAAGCACTGTCACTGATAGCGGCGAACGTAGCGTCGGCCGTCGATGAACTGAACATCGTTGGAGCGCGCCGGCTTTTATGCATCACGCGTCGAACATTCTAGCCTTATCACTGGTCATCGCGCAAGCTCTGGAATAATCTCGAGTGGTCGCGTCTTGCGCGCAATCTTAACAAAACGATCTACAATAATCGCGAAGCTTCTCGAATGCTAAGGCGTGGTCTGCGCCGAGCGTTACTGACAGTCTTTGTGGGCGGAAACCGAATACAGCAAACGCGAAAATAAGGAACGCGCGTGGCAATATATACGGGGTGGCCAGTGAACGGTTGTGCAGCGCGAGCAGTCGGTTTTTTCAACCAAGAAACTCGCTAGCATACGCTGCCTGCGTCGGCGTCGCGAGGCGAGAGGGGGGGGAGCGTAGGAGAGGAGAGAGAGAGGGGGTGACACGCATGCGCAGTGGGAGTGTGAACGCCGTGGGCAGGGATGCGTAGAGGAGAGAGAGAGGGGACGCGCATGCGCAGTCTGAGTGTAGACGCCGCGGGCAGAGATGCCTAGAAGAGAGGGGGGGAGTGTAAGAGGGGAGAGAGGAGGGGAGGCGCATGCGCAGTGAGGGTGTGGTTGCCGCGGGGAGGGATGCCTAGAGGAGAGAGAGGGGGGAGAGGATGTTTTTTATTTTTATTTTTTTTTAATGGTTTGCGCATGCGCAGTAAGGGTGGGCACGCGGCCCACACCACCACCACCACCGAATTAAGCTTCGCCATAAGATGCTTCACATCTAAAAGTTAGTAACGGTTACAGCTAGGAACTGTTTACTAACGCAGGCAGTAAACAGGTAGCAAAAGGTTAGTAACGGTCCAAGAAAGGTAGTAAGCGCTGCACTTACTACCCATTTGCTTGCAGTTGCTACCTTTTTACTAACGTTTTTTTAAACAGTGTATGGTCTCTTGTGGGAAATCATGTGGTGTCTGAATCTGACCACATTTGGCTTCTACAGACTTGCTGCTGCTGCAGGAAGTAGGCCGCCGTTACGGTCGCATGCGCTTTTGCCATGTGAAGTGGCAAAAGAAGTTCCGCTCTGCTGATAGATTGCGGTCCTCCTCGGGGTAGTAAATGTTCAAGACGTTCTTTTTGTGTAGCCACTTAGAAATCCGGCGTCTCGTCCATCCACTGTCTCGTGTCGCATGTTGACGCAGACGCCAGTAAAGGCCTAAAGCAAGGCTAGCAATGCTCAAAACCAATGAAAATAATCTAACAAGGCCCGAAACAACATAAACTACAGAAATAACCAATAATCTGTCACAATAACTTACCTGAAACTGCGCAAAACGCTTCCGTTTGCCAGCGCCTACCAGTGACATTGATTGTGGATACCAAAAATTATTTTTTCACTTTAAATAAAATTTACAGCAACAAAAATTTCCACATCACAAGAGAAGACATTGGAGCATGTAATGAAGCCACTCATATATTTTTATCGCGATGGCCTTAGTGTTTAATTTATGAGCGAATATTACAAAACAGTCATTTTTTGTCTACTTTGCAAGCATTTCTATAAATAAACGTTTGTTTACATAGACTAAAAATAATTTTAGCAGTTATACTATGTCGACTGTAAAAGAGGTAAATTTTTGCGGCTGAAACGTTGCCGCTGTTTTTACAAAAATTGCCTGCATATGCGTGTTTTCTTGGTTCTTTGCTATTGAAGCCGGAAAATTAATATATGTAACGTATAAACAAGGCAATGGTAGGAGAAGCCGACGAAGAAGTGCCCGTGCATTATAATAAATGAATGACATCTGAACCACGACGTATCTCCGTTCTCTAACGTCACACAAGTCGACAGGATCGACCTCATCAACCTGCCATGGCTAGGCCAAAGCCTCCGCTCAACATACCGAAGTACAAGAAAAAATTACACCATCTCCCGCTAAAGGGAACCATGTGTAGATGTGAAGCAGCGGGCGCTAACGCTTACACAGGCGGCGGCGTTGACGCTGGCGCTCATCGCAGCGTTGCGCAGGAGAGAAAACTGGGGAGGCGCAAAGCAGGCAGTGATGGAGCAGTGTTTCCTACTGGAACATGGCAATCGCTGCTAATGGGCAATGAGAGACAGAAGACTCCGACTGGACACAGAGACCCGCACTCCGCTTTTAGTTAACGCGCACGCTGCGAATTTTTATTGTTCAACAACGCACAGGAGAAATCTCCCACCGGCACCACCTTGGAGGTCAAGATCCATTGCCATATATACGGGGTGGCCAGTGAACGGTTGTGCAGCGCGAGCAGTCGGTTTTTTCAACCAATAAACTCGCTAGCAGACGCTCCCTGCGTCGGCGCAACGAAGTTTCTTTAGGTGGCGTTGGTCGGCGTCGCGAGGCGAGAGAGGGGGGGAGCGTAGGAGAGGAGAGAGAGGGGGGTGACACGCATGCGCAGTGGGGAGTGTGAACGCCGTGGGCAGGGATGCGTAGAGGAGAGAGGGGGGGAGCGTAGGAGAGGAGAGAGAGGGGGGAGCGTAGGAGAGGAGAGAGGGGGGGGGGACGCGCATGCGCAGTGGGAGTGTAGACGCCGCGGGCAGGGATGCCTAGAGGAGAGAGGGGGGGAGTTAAGAGGGGGAGAGAGGAGGGGAGGCGCATGCGCAGTGAGGGTGTGGTTGCCGCGGGGAGGGATGTCTAGAGGAGAGAGAGGGGGGAGAGGAGGTTTTTTATTTTTATTTTTTTTAAAGGGTTTGCCCATGCGCAGTAAGGGTGGGCACGCGGCACACCACCACCACCACCGGATTAAGCTTCGCCATAAGATGCTTCACATCTAAAACACCAGAAGACGCCCCGTCGACAAGTGACTACTCCTTTTCGACACGAAGGCGACCGAGGCATCATGGACACACCGCGATCGGGCCAGTCACTTCAGCGAATACATCGAAGGGGAAGCGTTCAAGTGGTACCTGACAAAGATTTTCGGCAATGACGATACATGGGACGACATAAAGCGTGACATGCGAAATCGCTTTGCTACGACTGACGGAGGTGCTTTTCGTCTCTTCAATCCACTACCGGCTAAAAGGAGGGCAGACCATCAAGGATTACTATGACGAGAAAAACGACTGGGCTCCTTGGCCGACCTTAAGGAGTGCCACATCATTTATGGACTGACTGACGGTGTTCCTCCTGATGTGGAACTGGCGCTCGCCGAACTGTCTTTCAACTCGTCATCAGAGTGGCTCGCCACTGCCCAACGAGTCGACACATCTTTAAGACGGGTGCGAGGAATTTCCGCTACTCGTACTCCTAGTACTACATCAAGAGCTCCACGTCTCTTCAGCAGACCGCAGCAGCCAACATTGAATCCTCGACCGCGTGTCCCACAAAATGAATGTAGATATTGCTCAGCTGCTGGTTTCCCACGACAGTTTCATTGGCACAACGAATGTCCGCGCCGCGGCATCGTGTCCGCTATTGAGACTAGACCGGGAAACGAGGAGAGCGACCCAGAGTTTCATTAATACAATTCGATGCTTTCATCAACGGAAGGCCAGTAACTGCAATTCTTGATACAGGTGCAACAATTACTTGTATCAGTGAAGATGTGTACAAACAGCTCAAGCTTCAGTTCCATGCAGCATCATAGTGCATCAAGTTACTTCAAGCACTCGAACTTTGGGTCGCGTAAACATTCAATTGCAAATTGGGAATGTCACAAAGAAAGTTTATGTACACGTTCTGCGAGGCATGAGGACACAATTAATTCTAGGCCTAGACAGCGCATCGTACTTCAATATTTCTGTAAATTTGGAAAGCCAGTCAGTAACACAAGGATGTGAATATTTGAACCTGTCGAATCGCAATGAAAAGAAAACCACTAAAGCACCACTGAAGAGAACCCTGAATTCAGAAAACTTGCCAGAACATGCATCAGCAGTGCTCGATTCTCTTTTAAATAAGTATGACGAGATCATCTCGAAATCCCAGACAGATATTGGATGCATCACTACTGTGCAACATAGGATTGCACTTACCAATGCTGTCCCTACTCATCGAGCACCATACAGATGTTCACAGACCAACAAAGCGGGAAATTAACAAACAAGTTGACGCCCTCATTAAGCAATGTGTTGTGAGGCCTTCGTTGTCGCCCTATGCCGCGCCGGTCATCTTAGCGGAAAAGAAAGGCGAAGGACGTACTCGTCTATGTATTGACTACCGCAAGCTCAACGCCATAACGGTACCCGACTATCAACCAACTCCACGTTTAGACGACATTCTGGACCACTTGGGAAGGGCGAACTTTTTCACTACGCTAGATGTAACGTCGGGATACTGGCATGTCCGAATGCATCCCGACGACGTTCAAAAAACTGCATTTGTCACGACTAATGGCCATTATGAGTGGTTGGTAATGCCGTTCGGGTTAAAGAACGCTCCGGCTACATTTGAAAGAGCCATGAAATCAATAATAGACAAACATCAGCTCACTAATTTTAGCAATTACTTTGACGATGTGGTCGTATGCTCAGAGACATTTGACGATCATATACGACACCTCGAGGCACTGCTGAAAGCTCTTAAAGACGAGAACGTAAAACTGAAACGAAAAAAGTGCCAATTCGCAAGATCCAGCATTGAATACTTGGGCCACAAAATTTCACAAGAAATAGTGACACCTAAGCAAAGTAACGTGGCTGCAATACTCAAATTTCCCACACCTAAACGAGAGAAAGACCTCCAGCGTTTCCTGGGCACTGTAAACACTCACCATCAGTACATCCCTCATTTCAGCGACATCGCTCTCCCACTCAGAAAACTACTCCACAAAGGAAGCAAGTGGACGTGGACAGATCAATGCGAGCAAGCTTTTCGGGAACAGAAGGAGCGCATAACTGAAGAACCGGTGCTTTGCATATAAGACACTTCGAGACCATGTACTGTGTACTGTGATGCATCTGGCGAAGGCATTGGTGCAGTGCTGAAGCAACCTGACGACAAAGGCAAGGAACATCCTGTTGCCTATTACTCAAACTACTTAAGCACGAGGTCAATTATGCTATTACAGAAAGAGAATGCCTTGCCATATAGATGCTATTGATAAATGGCATTGCTACCTTCATGGAAAGCCATTCACTGTTGTAACGGATCACTCTGCACTACAGTGGCTGAAGAATATTGCCACGCGCTATTCTTATTTTCACTTTTGTTGTATTCGGTTTTCGCCCACAAAGACCGTCAGCAAAGCTCAAGTTGGTCTACGGTAGGAACCCGGCAACGACGCTCGACGCCATGCTGCCCAACGTCGCCGACGAAGAAAACCTCGACGTCACCGTCTACCTTCAGCGCGCTGAAGAAGCCCGACAACTCGCCCGCCTGCGCATCAAGAATCAGCAGACGACCGACAGTCGCCGTTACAATCTTCGACGACGCTTCGTGGAATACCAGGCCGGCGACCGCGTTTGGGTGTGGACACCGATACGCCGACGTGGACTTAGTGAAAAACTCCTTCGGCGATACTTCGGGCCGTACAAGGTGCTTCGACGTCTCGGTGCTCTGGACTACGAGGTCGTCCCGGACGGCATAACGAACTCTCAACGGCGCCGTGCACGACCTGAAGTCGTCTATGTCGTGCGCCTCAAGCCGTATTACGCGCGTTAGCAAACCTGAGGACTGCACTTATTGCTTAATTATTGTACTTTCTTTCTTTATTGTTGTGATTTATTATTGCATGCATTTTCCCCCGTATTCTGTTTTAAGCATCGGGACGATGCCTTTTCAGAGGGGGACATTGCCACGCGCTATTCTTATTTTCACTTTTGTTGTATTCGGTTTTCGCCCACAAAGACCGTCAGCAAAGCTCAGCTCAAACCGCGCCTTATTGTTCTGGAACCTTCGCGATTATTGTAGATCGTTCTGTTAAGATAGCGCGCAAGACGCGACCACTCGAGATTATTCCAGAGCTTGCGCGATGACCAGTGATAAGGCTAGAACGTTCGACGCGTGATGCATAAAAGCCGGCGCGCTCCAACGATGTTCAGTTTGATCGACGGCCGACGCTCTGTTCGCCGCTCTCAGTGCCAGCGTGTATTGCTGTAGTCTGACCTTCAGTTGCCCGGCCACAAGTTCGGCCAAAATAAAGAGTTTCTTCTTTAACTCGCCGACTGTTGCCTTCGTCGACGTCACGACCACGTGACAATATTCAGAATCCTCAAGGTCTTTTCGGTGGTCGTTGAAACTATCGATGTATGAAGTAAACATCAAACATCAAAAGGGCATCAGCAACGTCGAAGCAGATGCACTCTCCAGAGCCCCAATAGTTCAACTTCTGTCCCACGATGAACTTCAACGATGCAGCAATGAGCGCCGAAAAGGAATGTATTCATTGGAAAACAACGTAGTCATCGTCAAACAAAAAGGACTAAGGAAGACCTATGTGCCCCCTGAACTACGCCCAAGCATTCTTAAGAACGCACACCAACATTTTGGTCATGTAGGAGTGAAGAAGACACTATCACTCTTGTCGCCGCAATATTATTGGCCGGATATGGTAACCGATGTTGCCACCTACATTCGGCATTGCGATACATGCCAGAGATTCAAGTAGACGAAAACAAAGAAGTATGGGACACTTGAATTCCTGCCTCCTGCTGAAGAGCCTTTTGACCTTTTTGCGATGGACACCACTGGAAGATTTTGTAGATACGGCTCATCAAAAAGGTTCATCCACTTGGTTATTGACCATGGTACTCGCTACGTATGGGCATTCGCCCATGGATGGATGGATGCTATGAGCGTCCCCTTTATAACGGGGCGGTGACATGTCTGCCACCAGGCTCGGGAAAAAAAAAGGAAAAAAAAATTTCCTTGTTTCATGTTGGCCTAATGCCTTATCTACATTGATTAAATCTATGTTATTATACCAAATAATATAAATTCACGGTCCATCTCTCTGCCTCTTAAGGCAGAATGACCTTATTTTTCCCCCCATTATTTATTTTTTGTACTTTATCTCTACTTTTCTGTCACCAATACTCTAACCGTCTCTTACTTATTTCTATCGCGGACGTGTTCAGCTTTCCATTGTTGTCCCTAAAACCCAAGGCTTCATGTAGACTCGTGCCCACATGCATACCTGGGTGAATATCGCCACATTCAATCAGTACATGTTCTTCGTTTCCTTAGTTCCCCCCACAGCATGTACATTGTTCTCCTTCGTTACTGAATCTCGCTTTATAATTACGCGTTCTAAGGCAACCCGACCTTGCCTCAAACAGTAAAGCGCTTCCCTTTGAATTATCATAAAACCTTTCCCTCCTTATTTCGTTTTTCCCTTTCGGTACTTACTGAGAGCCCGGCTTCTTTTCCATCGCTGTCATCCAATAACTCCTCTCCGCCTCTCTGACCATCCGCTTGATGCTCCTTGTTGCCATATCACCCGCACTGCTAGCCGTATATTTACTGGTGAGCCTCCTAGTTCTTTTCCTCCACTGCGTGTCAACGCTTTTTCTATACAAATACCTGAAAACCTTCTCTAACCATCTACTCTCCTTCATTTTCCTCAGCCTCTCTTCGAATCTCATTTTGCTCTGAGCTTCCCATCACTTCAAAGCCTGTCCATCCCATATCACCCTTTACAGCCTCATTTGTCGTCTTCCCGTGAGCGCCCAACGCGAGTCGTCCCAGCGTCCTTTGATTTACATCCATTCCTGATTGCACCTCGGACTTCATGCACACCACTGAGTTCCCAAAGGTAAGCCCCGGAACCATCACACCCTTCCACAGCCCTCGAAGCACCTCGTACGTATAGTCACGTGGTCGTGACGTTGACGAAGGCAGCAGTCGATATGTCGAAGTTGAAACTGTTTATTGGGCCGAACCTGTGGCCGGTAAACGGAAAGTCAAATTACAGCAATACACACTGACCTGCTAGCGGCGAACAGAGCGTCGGCCGTCGATCAACTGACAAGCAGGGAAGCGTGTCGGCATTTATACGTGCGTCATAGAATATTCCAGTCTTATCACTGGTTGTCGCGTAAGCTCTGGAATAAGCTCGAGTGTTCGCGTCTTGCGCGCAATCTTAACAAAACGATTTACAGTAATCGCGAAGCGTCTAGAACAATGAGTCGCGGTTTGCGCTGAGCAATGCTGACAATCTTTGAGGGCGAAGAACGGAATAGAGCAAAGTGAAAATAAGAAACGCGCGTGGCAATGCCCCCCCTCTGAAAAAGCATCGTCCCGATGCTTAAAACAGAACACGAGGGGAAAATGCATGCAACAATAAATCACAACAACAAAGAAAGAAAGTACAACAATAAAGCAATAAGTGAAGTCCTCAGGTCCGCTAACGCGCGTAATAGGGCTTGAGGCGCACGACATGGACGACTTCAGGTCACGCACGACGCCGTTGAGAGCTAGTACTACCGTCCTGGACGACCTCGTAGTCCAGAACACCGAGACGTCGAAGCACCTTGTATGGCCCGAAGTATCGCCGAAGAAGTTTTTCACTGAGTCCACGTCGGCGTATCGGCGTCCACACCCAAACGCGGTCGCCGGGCTGGTATTCCACAAAGCATCGTCGAAGATTGTAACGGCGGCTGCGGTCGTCTGCTGATTCTTGATGCGCAGGCGGGCGAGTTGTCGGGCTTCTTCAGCGCGCTGAAGGTAGACGGTGACGTCGAGGTTTTCTTCGTCAGCGACGTTGGGCAGCATGGCGTCGAGCGTCGTTGCCGGGTTCCTTCCGTAGACCAACTTGTATAGCGTCATCTGCGTTGTTTCTTGTACGGCCGTGTTGTACGCGAAGGTCACGTACGGAAGGATGACGTCCCACGTCTTGTGTTCGACGTCGACGTACATGGCCATGATGTCGGCGATGGTCTTATTTAGGCGCTCGGTCAGGCCATTGGTCTGTCGGTGGTACGCGGTGGTCCGGCGGTGGTTTGTGTGGCTGTATCCCAAAATCGCCTGAGTTAGGTCAGCCGTAAACGCCGTCCCTCTGTCGGTGATGAGAACCTCTGGGGCGCCGTGTCGAAGGACGATGTTCTCAACGAAGAACTTGGCTACCTCGGCGGCACTGCCTTTAGGCAAGGCCTTTATTTCGGCGTAGCGGGTGAGGTAGTCGGTAGCCACGACGATCCATTTATTAAAGACGATACTCTTTCTTGGGATACGTAAACGGAGAAATTTTGGTCTGTCTGTCTGTTTCTCTGTTTGTCGGCACGTCGCACGATTCAACTAGCTGGCCAAAGTTTAACCCCCTGCCTTACGACCTCCAATCTTGACCGATGAGCATGTGTTCATACGGGTGAGCGTGGGCAATTAAAAATCAAATATTACGCATTTCTGAGGCACAACATCAATACCTTAGTACTATTCACAGTGTTCCTTTAAAACAAAATCTATAGATATGTAATTATAAAGATTCTAGTGTTTATTACGCGGCGCTGAAAATGCGCCGCTGTGTATAAAATAAGTCTCCGCCCAGTGATTTCACTTCGACGCTGTGTTGCTGCCACCTGGCAGCAGCATAGTTCAACACAAGCCGATGTTCCCCGATAGCGCTGCAGGTGGCGTCCCCTTCTGTTTTATCAATGCCAGCCGGATGCGGCTGATTCAACGGTAGAAGAGCGCTGTCGCAGGCAAGGCAAAACATATATGTCCACTTGATGAAATACGACCCACTCTACAAGACATGATCAGAGAACGCAGAGAAAAAACCTACGACCAAATTTCAGCGGAGTAACGCCGGCGTCCGTCTAAGCGTGCCCGGGAAACGTCCGAAAAACGAGCCCAGCGGCTAGCCCAGCTATTAAATTGTGGTACTCATGCAGTACGGTCGGCACCAGACTATCGTCTTTCGACGACATTTGCAGCGAAGCACGCAGATACGCGGCCAATTTTTTCCGCAAGTGACGTTGGGAACGGCCCCAGGAGGTCCATCCCGATCTGCTGGAACGGTCGCCGAGGAGGCACGATCGGCTGAAGGAAGCCTGCTGGTTTTGTGGGCGGTGTCTTCCGTCGCTGACAGTCTCGGCACGTCCTTACGTAGTGGGCGACGTCGGCGGCAAGGCGCGGCCAGTAGTACTTTTCCTGTACTCTTGCGAGCATGCGGGAAAGTCCGAGGTGTCGGGTCGTCGTGTAGTGCCTGGAGGACTTGTGGACGCATTGCTGAAGGCACTACTAGACGGTAGTCGGCTCGAAGCGGCGAGAAATTCTTCTTTATGAGAACGCTGTTTCGCAAGAGAAACGATGAGAGTCCTCGCTTGAATGCCTTCGGAACAATGGCTGTCTTGCCTTCGAGGTACTCCACAAGGCCTCCGAGTTCCGGGTCGGCTCGCTGTCGTTTCGGCGAAATCATCGGCACTTATGGTTCCCAAGAAGTCATCCTCGTGGTCATCCTGCGGCGGCGGGTCGACGGGGGCGCGAGACAAGCAGTCGGCGTCAGAGTGTTTTCGTCCGGACTTGTAAACGACGGTAACGTCGAATTCTTGAAGTCTCAGACTCCATCTTGCGAGACGACCTGAAGGGTCCTTCAGGTTAGCTAGCCAACACAAGGCATGGTGGTCGCTCACAACTTTGAAGGGCCTGCCATAGAGGTAGGGGCGAACCTTTGACGTAGCCCAGATGATGGCGAGGCACTCCTTTTCTGTTGTGGAATAGTTGGCCTCTGCCTTGGATAGCGACCGGCTAGCAAAACTGATAACGCTTTCCAGTCCGTCCGTACTCTGCACAAGGACGACGCCGAGTCCCACGCTGCTTGCGTCGGTGCGCACTTCTGTTTCGGCGTGTTCGTCGAAATGCGCAAGCAACGGCGGCGTTTGTAGGCGTCGTTTTAGTTCTTGAAATGCTTTCTCCTGCGGCGTTTCCCACTTGAACTCGACGTCAGTCCTGGTAAGGTTAGTGAGTGGCTCGGCAATGCGGGCAAAGTTTCTGATGAACCGCCTGTAGTATGCGCACAGGCCGAGAAATCGACGCATGGCCTTCTCGTCGGTAGGTGGCGGGAACGTAGCAATGGCGGCTGTCTTCTGAGGGTCGGGGCGTACTCCGGACTTGCTTATCACGTGGCCCAAGAACAAGAGTTCTTCGTAGGCGAAGCGGCACTTTTGAGGCTTCAGGGTAAGTCCGGGGGTCTTGATTGCTTGAAGTACAGCTTCAAGGCGCCGCAGGTGTTCGTCGAAGTTCGAGGAAAATACAACGACGTCGTCCAAGTACACAAGGCAAGTCTGCCACTTCAACCCGGCCAGTACGGTATCCATAACGCGTTGCGAGATCCGGGGGCCGAGCAAAGACCAAAAGGCATTACCTTGAACTCGAACAGGCCGTCTGGAGTTATGAAAGCAGTTTTTTCTCGGTCTCTCTCGTCGACTTCGATTTGCCAGTAGCCTGTCTTGAAGTCCATCGACGAAAAGTACTTCGCGTTGTGGAGTCGATCCAGGGCGTCGTCTATCCGTGGGAGGGGGTACACATCCTTCTTCGTGATCTTGTTCAGGCGACGATCGTCGACACAGAAACGTAGCGTCCCGTCCTTCTTCTTCACCAACACCACGGGAGACGCCCAGGGACTCTTGCACGGCTGGATTATGTCGTCGCGTAGCATTTCGTCGACTTGCTTCTTTACGGCTTCGCGTTCTCGCGTCGAAATTCGATACGGGCTCTGACGGACTGGTCAGGCACTTTCTTCGGTTATGATACGATGTTTGACGACTGGGGTCTGTCGAATTCTTGACGACGATGAGAAGCAGTCCTTGAATTGCAGGAGCAGATTTTTGAGCTGGTCTTGTTTCTGCTTTGGGAGGCTGGGGTTGACGTTGAAATCTGTTTCAGGACCTCGATTCGTCGAAGAATGTTCGGTAGAGTCGGAGAGGGCGAAAGCATTGCTGGTGTCCACGAATTTCTCAATGTAGGCGACCGTCGTACCAATGTTGAGGTGCCTATATTCGTGGCTGAAGTTTGTCAGCTGTACCTTTGCTTTGCCGTCGCGCAACTCGGCGATGCCTCTTGCGACGCAAATCTGACGGTGCTGATCGCCCTCGACGACGCCTTCAAGGTTAGCGGGTATTTCGGTGCCGACGGAAATGACGACGCTGGAGAAAGGCGGGACGGTGCGCTGCTCTTCTATTACACTCAAGGCATGATTCTCCGGCATCGTGTGGGGCGGCAACGCCTTTTCTGAAGTCAGTGTTATCGACTCAGACCTCAGGTCGATGACGGCGCCGTGTTGACTTAGGAAGTCCATCCGCAGTATCACATCCCTGGAGCAGTGCTGCAGAATTAGAAAGCTGGCGGGTTAAGTCCGGTTATTGATGGTGACTTGCTGTGCAAACACCGGCCGGCGTTATTAGATGACCCCCCAGCGGTCCGGATTTCAGGGCCTTGCCAAGCAGTTTTCACTTTCTTCAACTTCGTCGCGGCAGGCCCACTGACGACGGAATAGTCGGCTCCAGTGTCGACGAGAGCGGTGACTTTGTGGCCGTCGAATATTACGTCGAGGTCACTGGTTCGTCGTCGTGCGTTGCGGTAGGGTAGCGGCGTCGGATCACGGCTGCGTCGAAATGTTGCGGTGCTTCCATGCTGCGTCGTCAGGTTTTCTTCGGTCCGCGAGGTGTCGTCGGCAGGGCTTCGTCTGCTTCGCGTCGTGTTGCGCAGGTCTCGTCGCGTTGTCGTCATCGGCGGCCGCGGAGGATCTTCGGCATTTCGTCGTACAGCAACCGCACCTCCATCGGTTGCTGCCCTTAGTTTCCCGGATACGGGTTAGGCGACCGGCCCCGGTTCGGGCCAGTGTACTGCCGGCGGTGCGGTGACATGTAGCGGCCGGGCGACGGCGAGTGGGAAGGTCGTCGTTCTTGCCACTGTGTTCCGGTGAGGTAGTTGTCGATGTCGCGAGGCCGTTCGCCTGGCTGCAGCGTTGACGGCGAATCCGCGTAGCCCCATCTGTCGGTATTGGCAGCGGCGGTACGTGTGGCCGGCCTCCCCGCAGTGGTAGCAGAGCGGGCGGTTGTCAGGGGCGCGCCAAACGTCCGTCTTCCTTGGCGCGTAGCGCGGCGCATAGCGCTGGCCGACAGGGGCACGGTAGGGCGTCGGTGGTGGTGGCGGCGGCGGCGTCTGGCGGCCGAACTGCGGCGATGCGCTGACTTGACGTTGTCGCGGACCGGGCATGGGATGGCGGACTGCAGAAGCGTAGGTCATGGCCTCCGGATGAGGCCGCTCTGGTTCGGGAATTCCGAGCGATTGATGGACTTCCTCGCGGACTATGTCGGCGATCGAATCCACTTGAGGCTGCGGCGAAGGTAACAGCTTGCGCAGCTCCTCCCGCACGATCGCTCGGATGGTCTCGCGCAGGTCGTTGGTGCTGAGGGTATGAGCTTCGGCGTAGTTGGTTGTTGAAGAGTGGCGGTTGTGCTGCCTTGTCCGCATCTCAAGTGCCTCTTCGATTGTCGTGGCCTCGGTAAGGAATTCGTCGACAGTCTTGGGTGGGTTGCGGACAAGTCGAGGAAACAGCTCTTGCTTGACACCTCCCATCAGGAACCGGAGCTTCTTCTACCCAGCCATGGTGGGGTCGGTGTGCCGGAACAGTCGATTCATCTCCTCCGTGTAGATGGCGATGCTTTCATTGGGCAGCTGCACACGGCTCTCCAGCATAGCTGCGGCCTGTTCCTTGCGGACCACGCTGGTGAACGTGCTTAGGAACGTCCTCCGAAAGAGATCCCATGTTTGTAACGTGGATTCTCGGTTCTCAAACCACGTCCTCGCGGCGCCTTCTACGTAGAAGTAGGCGAGGCGCAGCTTTTCGTCGGAGTCCCAGTTGTTGAAAGCCGCCACTCGTTCATACGTCTCTAGCCAGGTCTCGGGGTCCTCACTTGGCGATCCATGGAAAGTCGGTGGCTCTCTCGGTGGCTGGATCAGGATCGTTGCAGGGGACGCAGCGGCCGTCATTGTGCCTGTCGTCTTCGTCGCCGTGGCTTTTTGCGTGTCCGGTAGGAGTCCGTGCTGCGGGGGCAGGTCTTTCAGTCTGCGGCTGGCTCGACTGTCCGTGGTAGGGTGGGTGTCTTCGTCACGATTTGGGCTGGGTTCACGGCTTGACGGGGGGCGTCCAGTACATGAAAGAAGCCGCACCTCCACCAGATGTTACGTGATCGTGACGTTGACGAAGGCGGTGGTGGCGTATGTCGAAGATGAAACTGTTTATTGGGCCGAACCTGTGGCCGGTAAACGGAAAGTCAGATTACAGCAATACACACTGACACTTCTAGCGGCGAACAGATTGTCGGCCGTCGATCAACTGACAAGCGGGGAAGCGTGTCGGCATTTATACGTGCGTCATAGAATATTCCAGTCTTATCACTGGTTGTCGCGTAAGCTCTGGAATAAGCTCGAGTGTTCGCGTCTTGCGCGCAATCTTATCAAAACGATGTACAGTAATCGCGAAGCTTCTAGAACAATGAGTTGTGGTTTGCGCTGAGCGTTGCTGACAGTTTTTCAGGGCGAAGAACCGAATAGAGCAAAGTGAAAATAAGAAATGCGCGTGGCAATATTGTATCCCCGTAAAGCTATGTGCTTCATAATTGCAGCATTCCTCTTTCCCTTTGCTACAGATGCTTCCTCTTGAACCTCAATATATCTATCCCCCCTCATTTACCCTTACTCCGAGGTACTTGTACTCGCTTACTCTCGGTATTTGTTGGCCCTGTATTAAGACCGCATGGTCTTCGTGATCATCGAATACCATCAATCCACATTTTGTTGCACTAAATCCTAGTCCTAGAGCCTCGCATTCCCTTCCGCATATATCTGCCAGTCACTGTATATCATCTTGACTGTCCGCAAATAAGACAATATCATCAGCATAAAATAGATCTGGAAGCTTCTGCTCAACCATCGTGTCGACCTGTTTGTGCGACAAATTAAATCCAATGTTGCTGCCTTCTAGCGCTTTTTCCATCCTCACCATGTACAGCATGAATAACAGCGGGTGCAAAGGACATCCCTGTCTCAGCCCCTTGCTAATTTCAACTCTGTTCTTGCTACTTATTCCTTCCCATTCTATACAAACTGTATTTGCTCGGTATATCTCCCTCAAAAGCTGTATACAGTCGTCACCTATGCCTACTTCCATCAATATATCACACAAAATTTCCTGATTACCGTTGTCATACGCGCCAGTGATGTCTAGATAAGCTACGTATAAGGGCCTTGTTTTCTATTTCAGATATTTCTATGCACTGGGTAAGAACAAACAGATTATCGTCTAACCACCTGTCGATTCGAAATCCATTCTGAAGTTCTCCCAAAATATCATTTTGTTCTACCCACGCTTCTATCTTTAATTTTACTGCCTGCATCGCGAACCTGTATAGCGCCGATGTAATGGTTAGTGGTCTATACGAGCGAATGTTATCCTTTTCTCCCCTGCCTTTATAGATTAAGTTCATTCTATTTTTTTCGCCAACTGTCTGGCATTTCCCTCTCCTGTAAGCACTTTTCTACGGCTTTCAGTAGTGCTTCTTTAGTGTTATGTCCTAGTTCGTTAATGAGGCTGACGGGAACCCCATCTAAGCCCGGAGTAGTGCGCTTAGAAATTTTTCCTTCGGCCTTCTTCCAACTGAAATTCTCTAGTACCACTTCTTCGTCGGTTGCACTCCTTTGCGTACTTTTACTCACCGGGGGAATCCCCTGGGCGACCTTTTTAAACGAATCTGCTGTTACCTTTCGGATGTAACCTAGCGCTTCATACCCTTCCAATTGATTTCCTCCTTCATCTACCATATGTTGTTACATTGTGACAAACTTCCTACCTAGCGCTTTTAGGTGGCTCCAAAATATCCTAGGCGCGGCCTTCTTCTTTTCGCGAATCTCTGTCATCCAGCGTTCACTTCCACCTTTAATTTTTGCCTCGACTAATTTCTGCACAATACATTTTTGCTCTAAATATATTTCCCATATTTGGTTGACTTCGTACTGTGGCCGCTTCTCCTTTTTTGCCTGTCTGTGCTCCCGTGATGCCTCACGTCGCTTCTCGATCGCTTCCCGGATTTCTTTGTTCCACCAACTTTTTGGCTTTCTCTTTCATTTCCAACAAATAGTTTTCTTCTCTTTTTCTATTTCTTTCGTGATTACATGTAGCAGCTCACTATACTTCCAGTCTCTGCCTAGTAGTTCGTCTACTTTTTCCTGGACTCTTACGGCTATATTTGTTATTTGTCTGTCATTTAGGTACGAGCTGCCAAATTTTGATTCTATGTTCCTATTTTCAGTTTTATATCCCATTTGTAATATTATGCGTTTATGATCCCTACCCAAGCTGTTAATGCCTTCCTCGTCTATTCTCATCTCTCTAAGTTTGTCATAGATTCCTTCTGTCATGAGACAATAATCAATGCTCGATTGCCTGTTTCCGACTTCCCACGTGATCTGCCCTTCACACTTTGGCCCCGCGTTAACTATTTCAAGACTATGTTGCTCGCAGAGATCTAGCAATAACTTGCCATTGGAGTCTGAATATCCGTCAAGGTCATGTATGTGTGCATTCATGTCCCCTAGAAGGATTATTTCGGCATCATGACCAAATTCTTTAATATGGCTGCTTATGCATTTCACTATCTCCAGATTCTTTTCTCTGCAGTTATTTCCCCGTCCACAAGTAAGCTACACCTAGCCACGTTTTCTTTCCACCTACTGTGCCCGAAACCCATAGGTGCTCTGAACACGTTTGCTTCACTCTATCCCATTTTGCTCGGCTATGAATTAGCATTCCAACACCCCCCACCTCTCCTTTCTGATGTGATCCTGTTACATCCTTCCCAAATGTAATTGTCGATATGTGGTGCCTCTTCCAAGTCTCTAAGGTGTGTTTCTGTAACCGCATCAACACCTATCTGTTCCTTGTTTAACTGTCCCTCAATCTCTAACCATTTTGCCTTTTTTCTGCCACCCTGCATGTTAATGTAACTAATTGCAACACGCGCCTGCTCCCCTTTTTTTACCTTTTCTCTGGCTTTTCGCTATACTACCTGTCAAAGAGTCCCCCCTGGTTGTTTTGTTCATTACAAGCTACCCTGGACACCGAAGGGCGCGCGTGCCCCCCCCAAAAAGCTACTGCGCGTCCTGAAAGTCACCAACCCACCTCATGGACCAAGCCTCCTATCGAAGTGTATTCCGTCTCTTCGAAAACCACCCCACCTGTGCACCTCTCTGTTTATTTCCACTACCTCGATGCCCTTCTCTCAACTCATCTGCCATATCTCTTTGTTTGCGTCGACAACCGCTCTTTGCAGGTTGCCGTCACGCACCGGTACCTCCGGTATTGTGCATACCACTATCTGCACCTGAGGGGAAATGGCACGCATGTCATCGACCCCTTACGCCAATGTGGTCGCTATTTCGGCTGATTCTTCATTCAAGACGTCGTTTAGACCTCCCGCGATTATCACGAGGTTACGTCCATTAGCCTTAGTTGCGAGTTTTGCGCTAGTTTGTCTCATCACTGATCCCAGCCGATGTCCCGGGAACTTCTCTATTAAAACTCGTTTGTCGCCTCTCCCCCTTTCTTTGACTGCTTCTGCGCATCTAACTAAATTCGAGTCCCCGGCGATTATCGCGTGCTCCGACTTTTCTGCTGGAATGGCCCGCACCTGGCCACTGCCACGGTTACTAGCGCGTGTCACTGCTGCTGTTTTGTCCCCTCCCCTTCCCAAAACTACTTCGCGGAAGCTGGGTCCTGTGACCCTTGCACCTGTCTTTTCTAAACATGTTTCCCCCCTTCGCGTCTAGCACTGTGGGGGTCAATGCCCTCTGTCGCTTGCTTCCTTGTTCACCATGACTGCCTTCGCTAACCCCTCCTTGGCTGACTTAAGCCTTTCCCCCCATAGCCATCGTTTTTTCCCGCTCTGTCGCCAACGCATTCTCCAGCTCGGCGATTCTTACCATGAGCTCATTGTGGGCAGCCATCATTATTTCCATTTTCGCCTCTAACTCGCATTGCTTACACTTGGCGTCAGCTCCCTCTGTCTTCTAATCCGCACAAACCTCTATTTTCCATCCCATTCCGCACCCTGAACACTTTACGGTCTTTTTGACCATGGCAAGATCGTTCACACGGCGGATTAGTTACACTTAAATCCAAATGGTATCACAAAACTCCGCAAGTATGCTACACTTCAAAGCACATGTGTACTTTTCAGCCACGTGGTGGCCGAACAAACAAATAACAAAAAAACCCAAGCGACTGTCACACAAGAAACAGTACAAAGCTGGAAGCCCTATTAAGCTTCAATTTAGTGGCTTATGTACTCATATAACTAAAAAAAAACAAGCTCGAATCATGCAAAAAAAAACTTATCTGACGCTGTCATTCCGGAGCCCACGAACAACACGTCCGTCTTCTAGCAGAACCAGTAACAGAACCCATAAAAGTCAGAACAGCGACGTCTACATCTTATGCCTAAGAAGCATTTTTGCTGCCGCAAAACCACGGAAGTTCCTTTCAGATCGTGGACCAGGATTCACTGCAGGAAAATTGAAACAGTTTGTAAAACATAACCGAATACACCAACTGTTCCCCTCATCTCATAATCCGCAGTGCAATGGTATGAACGAGAGGACAAACCAGACCATCGTAACCAGACTTAAGTGCAAGATCAATGAGCAGCCACAGAAGTGTTGGACTAAAATACTGTCAGAGGTAATAGAAGAATACAACAGAACGCCTCATGAAGTTACCGGCTAAGCATCGTCCTTGCTGATGTATGGAATTTCCATCTTATCCAACTGTACTGAAACAGCGAGAACAAACAGTGGAAGCGCGGAAAGCTGCTGTTAATAATTCTATCGCCTACCACAATGAGAACAAAGTAATCTATGATAAGAAATTTCTTCCGATTGAGTTCCAAGTCGGTGACTTCGTCCTTCACGAGACACCATGGCATCCCAACAACGGCAAACTGAGTTCCGTCATGGAAGGTCCCTACAAGATTCTACGCAAAGTCTCACCGAGGGAACTATGAGATCAACCGCTTTGTGTTGCCCTTAGGTGGAAACTCGGACATTGATCATGTTAGCAAACTACGACGGTATTTTGTACCTTCTGAACTGAGACATTCTCGAGGGGAGGGGGGAAGAGTGTAACGTATGAACAAGGCGATGGTAGGAGAAGCCGACGAAGAAGGGCGCGTGCATTAGAATAGATGGATGGCATCTGAACCAGGACATATCTCTGTTCTCTAACGTGACATATATCGCTTTACTTGTGACGTCACGTGAAAGAAGAATGACAATAGAATTCTTGAAAACAGAATGCGTCGTTGTACCCAGTATCAAGGTTAAATACGCATAATTTATTCCCACCTAACTTTTCCTCCTTGCCGGGATATTCGAAGGGCGGTTACGTGACCACCAAAATTTTTTTGAACGAAGATATTTCACTAAGATCACTCTCATGGAGTAACCTTCAAGCTCATTTTTTTTCAATAGAATCACCAGTGGTCGAATTTTGGGCTGGGACGTTTCACTTGGAACGACCGGGCCCATGGCAAGCTACGATGACCAGTGATTAAAACCTTGTAGGAAGGATTAAAACCTTGTATATGAATTAGCCTCTGGTAAGCAGATTTTTTCAACTTATGCGAAGCATTTCTTAGTGAACGAAAGGCATTTTGTCCGTTTCTATCTACCTATCTATATACATCTAGCTGCTTACGTCTGGGCGCTCTCATTTGGCATGGGAGGGTATCAACAATGACGAACCTGACTGACAGCTCATGACATGAATAACGTGACATGGCTATCACATCATGAAACCCTTCTGACAGTCACATGTGGCTCATACCCACAAACTACGGCCCGCGTAATGCGGGATGTGCGCCGCAGGTGATTGATTCATTGTTTATGTCAGCCGAGAAACAATGAGAATAGACATTGCAAATAATAACACGATAGCGTTAAGGAGTCTGTGCCAAAGCAAATCCGGTACCAGAATCGGTCGCATTATCGGTGAACGAAAAATTTCGATGGATGCAAATAATAATCGCAGTTTGAGCCGAGCTTGAACCCATGCTTTTTGCATGGCAGTCATGTATTGTAATGCAGGGCCGCACATTTGCTTGAAACTGCTTATGAGAAAGACCTATGCAGGCGCGATGTTGTGACAATTGTGGTTGCAGTGTTTGGTATCAGCTTTCATAAAATGTAATAAACAATACATATGTACTCCTATGAGTTGACAAGCTATAGTAGAGCGTTGCTCGACCCCAGAGGAATACAATAACGATCACTGTTTGTGACATGCTCATCATCACATCATAGAAAGCATTTCTTTTCAACAAAACTGACTTCTTTGCTCTAACATGCGAGGCAACATACGTTGGACCAATAAGTAGGGCTGCGTGTTTACAGAGTTTATTTTTCTTTAAATTGGGAAAGTGTTTTCTGGAGTTAATTTTTTGAAGAAAATTGAGCGTCCATCAGAGTTTGTTTCTGGTAAATTCCCACTTCTCCGAAATGCGGTGTTGAATTCTGCATTATAAGTTGCGACGTCCTCTTATTAATTTTATTTTCAATGAAACTGCGCTGCGGACAATTCTGTTCTTAAATCCTTTCACGTTTTGTCTGTCCCTGTTCATTAACAATGTCAACAAGGCTGTTGATGTGCACTGCAGCAAACCCGCCAGTGTACTTTTAGGGGGGAGCAGAAGCTAGTCAAGCTGCACCTCAGCTTTTTCTCCAGCCTCCCTCATCTTGATTAAAAAGAAAGGACCTATTTTTATTACTATTCTCAATACTTCGAAATCTTAGATAAAATTATATCTGAAGACGAAAACATGTGTACACAGTAAGCGTATTTTACATGTCTATAAGGTTTAAACGTGCAAATACATATACATGCAAACACAAATACTTGAATACAAAGCACCTACGTTTGTTCGTATTACAACGTTGCGCTAGTCCGCGTTTCCTGAGTCCGTGTCTGTTTTTTGTGTATGCGCATCAATATTTTTTTCCTTCCAAATACAACGTTAAAGCTTTTGTGGTAGACGCCAGCGCACTTTATAATTGTCTTTGTTTTTCCCGTACAAAAGGGAGAAGGGACCCCAGACAAAAAGATACAAAACTGTAGCTTGACTGCGCCTGAGGCCCAACAAAAACACGTTCATGTAACACACATGCAGAAGAAACGAAAACGCTGTCAACGAGCAAAAAATTTAAAAACATTGCACATACAGGTGTAACATCACATACAATAATAAATAAAGGAATAGAACTATACAAATGGTAACAAAAACAGAAGTACTCTACTAGTAAAAATACACACAATCAAAAGACCTATACATTGTACCTTACAAAATATTCTTTATGTTCTTTGGGTGTTAGTGTGAGTAGGCAACAATCGTCTGTTTCATACTTGTTTAAAATCGTTGGGAGGAGAAATGGGAGGGTTTGATTTCTGTAGCCAGTTCTCGTCCGGGGAAGGGTCCACTTTTCGGCACTTATAGTACAGACAGCTTTGTCTTTTAAGGTTAAGGTCAGGGGAGTGAAACTTCCAATACCTTCCATGGAACGCGATATTCGCTCGCAGCGCCGGACGAACGCCTGGTGTTTGGGGGGCGTCACTAAAACATGGCGGCGCTTTGCAGACACGCACTGGGGGGACTCCATCTTGATGAGGACTGAGGATCCTAGTGGCGGGGGGGGGGGGGGGGGATTTAGCGCCCAATTCAATTGGGATACACCAGCAAGCCAAATTGAGTGAGTGGAGGGTATTCAGATGGTGAGCGCACGGCTTTCTTTATATTGCGCAACCCGCCACATGATCAAAACGGCAATCGTTGCGTTCTGATTGATGAAGGTTGCCCATCCACCTATTTTTGCACCACTTATTTTAAGTAAGACTGTTTTTTGTTTACGTGTACACATAAATTAGACAAGAATAAAGAGCAGAGTTTGTTTTATTGCCTAAACGTACCATTGATACAGTAAAAACACAACTTGAATATTTTACGTTTTTAGTCGCATACAAAAGTGCACCGCACATGGCCACATGCTAATAAATAGCTAATAAAAAAAATTGGGGGGACCCTTAATCTACGCCTTTAAGAGTTGCACGCGATAGCGATATCCTGTCCCTAGAGCGTACTTCAGTCATATAGTGCATACTATGTAAAGGGGAGCATGCTTTAAACCAGGAGAAATTATGCGCGGCAAATGTGGGAAATGTTTTCGAACTTGCTATGCACCCACTGCGTGGGGTTAAGGGAATACGCGCAGTAAGGTGTGTGCCGTTTGTAATGGGTGGCTGGCTTTAAACTATGAAATCGTTATGATAGTCACATATTCTGACGCCCGATGGCAATGTAAGCTTGTTCCACGCAATATTCCTGGGATATTACATGTTATATTGCGACGCCTATATAAAGGACGCTTGCGTTTGCGAAGCATGTGTTATTTTCACTGCATTTCCAAGCAGAGGAAGTTATTTTCACAGTACTTCCAAGCAGAGGCATGGCTGTGTGGTAGAACACCTGCTTGCCGCGCAGACGACCCGGGTTCGATCCTCACTCGGACCCGAAAATTTTTATTATTTATTTTATTTGCATCTTTCTCGATTTTTCGGTCGCGGACAAGATGATGATTTTTCGCTCACAACCAACGACGCCGACGCCGGAATTTCTGAGAAACGAGCTCTTTAACGCTATCGCGTTAAAAGTGCGGATACGTTTACACTGTTCTATTAGTTATCGTATATGTTGCTACAAATACATTTGTGGCATGCCGTGCATTGACTTGCGCCAAATGCAACATCGAAAGCAACGCACGATCGAAACGCATTCAATTAAAAACGCAAGTATAAACAATCGTGAGTAGCAAATGTAGTCATTGGATTAGTTTCCAGATGCTCTGCCTTGTATGTCATGTATAATTCAAGCCGCTAAGCAGACGATC
The DNA here is from genome assembly GCA_030522465.1 of Rhipicephalus appendiculatus. Taxonomy (NCBI): domain Eukaryota; kingdom Metazoa; phylum Arthropoda; class Arachnida; order Ixodida; family Ixodidae; genus Rhipicephalus; species Rhipicephalus appendiculatus. Next base: position 314,286 of record JALIZH010027776.1, read on the forward strand.
ACAATGCAATAAATAAATCATGCACGTGTATGTTCACTTGAATCACACAGCTACAGCAGCAACCACATCCTGATATGTCGTGCAATCGCAGAAAAACAAAACGAGCATCATGCAGACCGTACCTTTCCTCCGCCAGGATCCGAAAGAATTTTATGCCGGTGTGGCGTGACGATTTTCGACACCGCTCCGCACAGCACGATTTGTGATGACGGCGCGAATCCATTCATGCGTCTGTTTCGCTAAAGCTTGCAAGGGTTTCGCTGAAACGGACTGTACGGTGGCAAAAGCGCCCTTTGGGACACCGTAGGCCGTAGCATACATGGGCACGCAACAAGAAACGAAACGCCCCATTTTCGCTGTGAGAGATAGCACGACTGCGCAGTTTCCGTTTTCCACTCCGGGTGGCGCTCGTATTTTAGCAATCTGGAACTGCAACCTTACGGTTCCATTACGTATTAAAAACTCCGGAGTTAATAAGTAACCTGGTAATAAATACAAAATGGAACAACAACGTTCATTTATGCTCGTAGGTAGTACAGTCCCCAAACATTAGGATCGCTGCGGTCACGGGACAGAAAAACCGCGAAGTTTCATCCCCCCTATTAAGGTTGCTAAAGATATCAAGAACTCTATTACGACAGGTGGTCAAAATCTAAAACAGTGCAATAGCCGATGTTCATAAGTAGTGGTACACGGATAATATTATATTTAAGAAAGAACTCTCTAGTGTGTGCTCCGTAACCAATGGCGGCAATATTCCTCACGGCTTTCTTTTGTAGTACAAGTAATCTGTTAAGGTTAGTTCTTGATGTCGTGCCCCAAACCAAATGGCAATAATTTATGAGCGATTGAAACACAGCATGATAAATTGTTAGCTTAAAGCGGGTAGGGAAATTAAAACGACATCTGGAAAGAAAACCAACTGCCTGATGCAATTTCTTTTCGATGTGAGCGACGTGATTTTTCCACTTCATTGACGAGTCGAATACTACACCAAGTGACTTAAAAGAATCTGTGATGTCTATTTGATTTTCGCTAAGCAGTAGACGGTTTGTTGGGGCAACTACTATGTTTATGGGCCGAAAGAGGACAGCTCTAGTTTTTTTTAGTATTTATGAGCAGTCCATTTGCCATTGACCACTCATTTAATGCTTTTAGAAAAATTTCCTCTTCGTATAAGCTCGTCGGGGCTCTGGCAGCTGAGAAATATGCTTGTATCGTCGGCATAAAGAATGAACTGTGGGTCACTAGAAATGCTGATTATATCATTGATATAAACATTAAAAATAAAAGGACCAAGCAGGCTACCTTGGGGAACACCACATTTGATTGACCGCACAGGCGATAACTGGCCATCAACAGCAACTGCTTGGCCACGTTGATTTAGGTACGACCGAAAACATCAAGACAAGGACCCCGTATACTATACACAGTAACAATTTTTACACCCTTAAGGTTGTATTTATTTTGTCCCATGGGCAACACCCTTTAAGGGTGTTTATAAACACCCCTTAAAAACGTCGGGTGTAAGGAAAGATCACACCCTAATTTAATAGGTGTTTATGAACACCCCTAAACTATGGGTGTTACAATAAGCTACACCCATTCGAGTGGGGTGTAATAGACAAAAACACCCTTGAAAGGGTGGCAGTAAAAGGGTGAACCACATGACACTTCTTTCCAGTCAGCCCCCCTTGGAGCACTCCAGGCCTCAGCGTGTATCCAATCCTCTCAGGTGCAGCCTAGAAAGAATTCTGTTAAGGAGATGATTCATAAATGTGCTATCCCTTGACAAAAAATGGATTGATAAAGAGTTTCAAAAACTGCAGCAGTGCCCACATCAGTGTGGCTGTCGTCGACTTTCTTGGCGCTGCCATCCAACAGCTGTAGCTGATACACGAGCAGCGATTCTCCGTAACAACTCATGCAACATTATAAGGACTCAGAATGTCGTTTTGCTCAGCGGGCCTCCATATGTCTTTTTTTTTTTTGGGGGGGGGGGGGGGGGGGGAGTACATCAGTGTAGTAGAAGACTGTGCACATTGCTGAAATGAAACTTTTCCCACCTACTCAGAAGCAATGGATTGTGGCTGCAACAAAAACGGGTGAGCAATCTGACTATGGCTTGCATGTCAATGCGATAATATGCAGGAAATGCATGTAATAGGAACGGTACGATCACGACCGCACTGCAGAAACATGACCTGCAGCACAGCAGTAGAATGAAATTTTACATAGGCGTGGTCAGACATATTTTAAGGATTATCCCTTTTCAAGCAAAGACAACAGAATCATTGGCAATTGAATGAAATATGAGTATTTATTTCTTTTAAAATAAATCGTTACAAAACTAAAAGCTTGTCTTAAAACTCCAAAATAAATTCCAAAACAATATTCGATACACTGATTTTACTGAAAAGTACTGGCAGTTTTGTTAAGCTAAAATTTCAACAGCAAATGATCTCTTATAACTGCTGCAAAAAAGTCACAAAGCACCGAGTCAAAAACCACAAAGTAGAATAACTATACAAGAGAGTGAGCTGTATTATTTCTAGCATGTGCGCGCTATGAACACTGCCAAAAGGCATGACTACAAACTTGCTGAAGGCTTACTTACAGCCCACTATATGTAACAGCGTATAAACTTGGACATTACACTATCACAACGTTTGACAAGGTTATGTAATTGGGGTTAGATTAACGTAATGTGATTGTTCATACACTTGCACATTACAAAACCACAGCTCTTCACTGCCGGTTGCACAATCCATCTTCATCTGCTCAGATGACTGGTTCCTTCGACAGCAGTGCGACCAGGCTGTTCTTTCTGTACAGTAAATTCGTTCCCGGAAACCTAAAATAAATACACAAAGAGCAATGACCAAAAATTTTGCAAAGAGTGTAACATACAGTATGACCAATTGCTTTCTTGGTTATATCTAGGTATAAATGAAGTGCATAGCCAGCATATTGCAACAGCGTAGCAAACTGGGCGAGTTGGTTGAACTTCACGGTTTAAAAAGCAGCGCAAAAAGACGGTACACAAGATGAAGGAGGACACAGGACAAGCGCTGATTTTTTTTTTTTTTGAACTAGCAACTGTCGTCTTTATTAAAAGAAAGCGAATAAATACAAGCAGTTTTGCTGCGTGCGCACCCTCTAAGCTGCAGAAATTGTCACGTGTTTTCAAGTAGGCTGGTTTCACAATCATGAAGATAGATAGATGGGGCGGAAATGCAAGTATCATGATTTTTCTTGATGTGGAAAGCTTCGATGATTTCACGTGATCTTTGATCCACGTGCCTGAAGATGACATGCGTACGATCAAACAAAGGTTTACAGCCACATGAGCGGCAATGAGAAGACAAATGTGATGTGGGTGTGCCCTTCAATGTGTTGCTGTGTTGGCGGAGCCTCTCGTTAAGGCAGGCGCCAGTCTGTCCTATATAGACTTTTCCACATGTTAATGGGATATTGTAAACAACACCACACACGCACGTTACAAATCGAGTGCGATGCTTAACGGAGCACACATTCTTTTTTGCTGAACCTGCCATCGTTCTATCTACAGCGGCGCATGCTCTCCCAACCTTACCGCAAGCAATGAACACAACATTTACGTCAAAGCCTTTTGCAATCTTTTTGAGCCTGTGTGACAGTCCATGAACATATGGAATAACAGCGAAATTCTTAGGCTTTTCAGTGGAGCTTGTGCGTTGTCCAGACCATGCTGCAGATAGCTTCAAAGATTTTAGCAACCTGAGGGAAATACATGATAAAGTTGAACTTGGGAAGCCCGCATTTTTTAACCGAGCCAACTGTTCCTGAAAGCTGGCCTCGACCTTATGGTGACAAGACTTGTTAAGGGCAGATTTTAGCGAATTGAAGGCAATGCCATTCTTCACTATTTTAGAGTGTCCTGATGAATAGCTCAAGAGTTATTTTTTTGCACGTGGCGAGAAACACCAGCACAGATGGTCGGGTTCAGTATACAGACACAGATCTAAAAATCTAATAGCACCATTGACGGGCAATTCAGTCGTGAACAGCAGCCCAAAGGCACTGTCTTTGAATATACTCTGTACGTCATGCAATAGGGAAGTACAAGCGTCACTCGGCAGGAAGATTAAAAAGTCCATCGACGTAGCGAAATATCTTAATAACTAGACCTTGCACCTCCTTTTCTATCACGCGATCAACAACAGACAAAAAAAATATTACTAAGTACAGGCGCCACTTTTGAACCAATGCATATACCGGATTTTTGAACATACGGCACACCCTCCCACATAAGAAAAGTCGCGTTTAGATAGGAACTGAGCAGTTCTAGGAATGCCTCTGTCGTTGTACCACACTTGTTTCTAAACGCAAGTTCGTCGTTGTCTGCGGCTATACATTGTTTTACTGAAGCCATAAGCTTGTCGTGAGGCATAGAATAAAAAAGGTCTTCTACATCAAAAATAGCCACTGAACAAGAGCCAGGGTTTTGGGAGGACAGGTACTCAGTAAGATGGCTAGAACTAGGTATGATGAAGGGATCTTCTATACGTAGGGAGGAAAGATGCTTTTGTAGGTAACCGGAAACAACTTCTTGCCAGGAGTGGCGCTCAGTGACAATGGAGCGGAAAGGAATGTCGACTTTATGCGTTTTTGCGCTAAAGAAAATGCCGAGTGTGTCCTCTTTTGCTTTTTCAACCGACGGGGCGAGACGCTCAAGACCTATTTCATGCATGAGGGTTAGAGCCTCTTTTTTTAACACGAGCAGATTTGATTGAAACCGGTTTGAAGTTCTTATTAATAGCAAAGGTGGCTTTTTCAGAAAACATCATGTCGGACAGCACAACAAAGGAACCTTCCTTGTCCGACTGTAAAAGCCTAAGATTGTTCTGCACGAGATAGTCCACCAGAGGTTTTAACCGGCCAGACGACCGCGGCCTACCTGGATGCTGGCTCAAGGCGGCCACAAGTGTCTTTTGGCAGGAAGGGCGCTCCGGGTCGGGAACTCGATGACAGATGCTGCGAGACAGAGCTAGCTTATCGAGCACCGTCAGCTGGGGCTCGAAACAAAATTTTGGACCAAGTTCGAGCATACTGCGGTGCTTGTCCGGGAGAACATGTCCACCAAGAACGACCACGTCAGTCTTTTGGGCAGGGCACTTCTTTTTTCGCGGCAAAGTCGGGCGTACACTGTTCCAAAGAAATTCCACCAATGAATCCGTTGTTCTGCACCACTCCGCGTGAACGCGGCTGTTTCTTCCATGGCGAGTGCGGGACAAGCAAACAAGGCGAAGGTAGTCGCCGAAGAACCTGGCCTGTCGCCACCACTATGAACGAAGCAGGCGGCAGAGGCGACGGGCGTGACTAGGAGACGGTTGCAGGAACCCACAAAGACTCTGAACGTCAGGGGGGCAGATAGAAGCCTTGGCATACCAAGAAGCAAGAACTATCAGCGCTTGTCCTGTGTCCTCCATCTTGTGTACCGTCTTTTTGCGCTGCTTTTTAAACCATGAAGCCAGCATATTAAGTGGCATCGGACTCCAGACAGTGACAAACGCAAAAAAAATGGTATGTTGCGGAATGAATGCAATAAGAAGCGTGCTGTGGCAGAACATTTTATACCTTTGATGCCGAAGATCTGAAGTAGCACGGCTAATTGGGCTAGTTGGTATCGGTTCATCTTTTAACTGAACAGGGCGCGCACACAGACACGGACACTAGAAGAAAACGCACGCAACACAGCGCCCGTGTTGTGTGCGTTTTCTTCTAGTCTCCGTGTCTGTGTGCGCACCCTATTCAGTTAAAAGACGAAGATCTGAACTTTACCCTTTTAGCCTGCTCGGGCACCAATACGAAGGTATACAGCTCCTAGGCGATGATGCCCCATTAGCTTTACGCATCGACCACGTCTAAGTGAAAGTTGAGTTCTATGCATAAGTATGCATCCACTTAGGCATATGTGAATTTCTGCAGATATATCATGGTACTCATACGATGTATTTTTTTAAAGAGAAGCAATGCTATGCGCACCATATAAATATTTTATTTATTACACAAAAGCACAATACCACTGCGCATACACGACGGTATTCACATTCATCATGTATTCAGCGCAGGTAACATGTAAAATTAAGTTATGTGTAGTTATGTGTTTGCTTGTGAATAAAACTGAAGTAGTGTTCTTCACGCGGCTCACATTGACACGATTATAAAATGTAAGAAATTCTTTCGCTCACTGACTGTTGCATACTGTTAAATTATGGTCCTTCGTTTCAATGATCATGGGCAGGTAAAAAAGCAGAACTCCTTACTAATGCAGCATAGGCTGTTTAATGGCTGTGCGGGGAAGAAGAGACAAATATTTCGAGACTTACAAAGCACCGATCATGAACCACATGCCATGACAATAAAGTATGTAAACTGTAGAAGCGGTGAAAGGTGGGCTAGTTGGTACATAACTTTAAAGTTGACAAAACAGCGCAAAGACAGGACGAAGGAAGGTGATATGAGGACGGGCGCTGTAAGCTATAAGCAAAAGTATGTAAGCTTTTCCGACAATCGCCAATGACCAGAATCCTGAAAGGTATTGACCGGAATTAAGTAATACACAATAATCATTCGGTGAAACAGATTGCTTAAGTTATTTAATTGTTTCAATGCCAAGATCCCGAAAAAAGCATTCTATATTTGTTGTGTTCTCAGATAAATACGCTGCGTAATCTCACATTTCAGTAGCAACACATGCATGCATATCGTGCAGTATGTATAACGTTATCGCGAGTTTTGTGCAACAAAGAAAATATTGATATGCTTGACACAGCGCAAATCCCTTTAACATCTGTAACGAATGACTAGAGAACTTACAATATCGGATGAACTATTAGGTATGGCTTTTATCAGAAAATGTCATTGCAGGTGGTGGTACAAACTGCGTTTTATAATATTTCTACACGTAAAGGTACTTAGCGCAGTTAAAACACCGAAATGGGGTGAAGTGAATAACACTTCATAACCAGAACAATGTAACGAAAGGTACACATGGTGGAAACAAAAAGAATAAAATAAACTTTGTTCGAACGCCAGCACTTATTCATACTAGCGCTTGCACAGTTAAGGTACGGCTATTTGGTCACACACACACACCCAATGAAAGATCCGTTCAAACACAAGTCAAGTTCAACGAACGGCTCCACATGCACGGGTGCCGGCAGTATACCGCAACCTACGTTGCGGGTGAATGATAACATCGGTACAAATTTAACGAAACGGAATGTATTAGCACATAGGCGAACTTTGCGAGGCGCACCGAACACGAAGCAATATGCTGTGTTATCACCCACATGCATCAACCCGAATATCACGGTAGTTTTAGCGCACAAAACGAACAGGGACGGAAAAGAACGACGCGGACACCGCGCCCTTGGTCCTTTTGTGCGCTAAAAAAAGTGCACATGAATTAACAACATGCCCAAGCATACGCGCCTTAGACATGGTTTACGTTTAGAGCTAACAGGCGCCATCCCCACCAAAATAGAGTTTCATCGCGAGCGGGGCGCCAAACACCACTGCCAACAGAGAAGGGCGCCGCCACAACTCTGTTCGAATCGCTCGCCGAATCACAGCCGCGCATGTGCACTCTGCTTTCAACTCCAAAGAAAGAAAAGTTTGCCCGCACTTAACATCACACAACTTTGCCATCATCCCGATGAAACAATAAACACATATATGCTCGCTACGTAAACAAATGCTGACTTATCGTCCACTAGTTAAGAAACACTCAGTTGACGGCGTTATTATCGCGCTCACGCAGTTAACAAAGCGCTGAACACAGCAACATGAGAGCGGTACAAACCGTTTCACTTCGAGTGTTCCATGATATGACGCTGCAGGCCTCCCCTTCAGTACAGTGCATCTTCCTAATAAGCATCACTCGCGGAACGCAAAGGACGAGCACAGAGCGCAGGCACATTTCAAACAAAAGAACACCGACTGCTAAACTCGACTAATCGAGAACGACGCGCACCACACCACACGCACAAAAACCGGAGACTATTTCACCAGCGCTATGAGTCACGTGGTACATAGTCCCGCGCGCCCGCGCGCTGCGCACGCGCGGCGGTCAGGGCAGCCGAGGTTACCTAGGCGACGAGACGAACCGGCAGAACTGGGCAGAACCGGCGCCTGCCGGCGTCGGCGAACGTTCGCTCCAGCCGTTGTTGGATTGCGCGGCCGCAGCTCTATTTCTGCGGCCTATTTCGTTTTGCTACTTTAACAGTGAATTCGAATCGCAGTGTGCATTACGACGATGCTGTAAGGACTGCACGGGCTGCATGTCACAGCGCACGAATGTAATATTCAAGAGCAATATTTAGCGTAGCTTTACTTGCTTAACGTCGTGAAGACTGGTGAAACAGCGGAGCTAATGGCTTTTCGATGCATTTGGTGCCCGGCTCAAAATGCATCACGTCAATGTCCATTTTTAAGGGACCTGATCGCCCGTTTCCGTCGAGGTTATGGCTATGTCAACTGCGCGGAGGGTATTTTGCAGATGGCAGATGTTTTACCTCCAGCTTTAAGATCATCGCTCTTAAGGGAGGGGGGGGGGGAGGGGGGGGGGGCGATTGTGCGCAACATTACCTTGATTCGGGCTAGTTCACTTAAGGTATTCCACAAAGCGCGCAAATGACTAAGACGAGAGGAACACATACAACAGGATTGGCCCTGATCCTATTCAATAAGCGGCGCTCCTGTTGTGTCTACCGTCTTTGTAGTTCGCGCGCTTTATGAACGAACACTGTGTTTCGCTTGTATTACGTTACTTCCTACTTCGATTCGTTACTAGAACCGCAAGCAGCTAGTAGGACGGGCCTTGCTGGTATCAAGACGGTTCATGTACACTTAATATATAAGCAAAACCTGCCCAAAAATTTCGTACATTTGTCGCCTTGTTCATTACACCCCTCAGATGCGGGCGTAAATGGGGTGTTGCAAGGGTGTTTTACTTACCAACGCCCAGATTTTGAAAATAAGGGTGTTCATAAGGGTGATTTTAACGCAAACACCCGCATTACACCCTTAAGGGTGTAGATTTTTTTACTGTGTACTTATTGAGCTTATGAATCAAAACTCTCATGATTAAAAGGTCAAACGCCTTAGTGAAATCGATTAATATTCAAAGCGTTAATTTTTTCTGGTCCATGTTGCGTAAAATAATTTCTTTTTGTAAAAGCAAAGCAGACTCAGTTGATTTCCCTTTACAAAATCTGAAATGGAAATCGGTTATCATTGAATGTTTGTCGAAAAAGCTGACCACTCTCTTCAATAAAATTTTTTGCAAAGGCTCTTGAGAATAGCGGCAGTACAGAAATTGGAGGATAATTAGATATTTTTTCACCACCTTTGAAAATAACAGAAACCTTCGCGGTTTTCATTCCTTTGGGGAATACCGCCGATGCAATGCATTGGTTGAATATGTGTACTGAACAAGGAGCTAGAATGTCAGCAACAAACTAGATGGGTTTTATTTGGAGCCCATTGTAATATTTAGCGGAGGTCGTTTTAAGGTTCATCAGTGCAGAAAACATCTCGTCCCATAAAATACTACAGACTCACTGACAGTGTTAGAAACAAAACTAAGTGGGCACCCAGAAGGCGTAAAGCTTTTAAAAAATTTGTTAAACGTGTCAGCTAATTCAGTCCCTGAGACCGCAATATTTTCGATGGTCAGCTCACCAAGGGTGCTTCCTTCCCTTTTGCTTAGAAATGTGTCGTTTAGATATTTCCAAAACATTTTCGAGTTATTTTTCTTCTTATCGAAAAAACTCTTTGGAAATGAAGATTTTGATTTGCGAAGCTCTTTGTTTAGTTTATTTCGATAAGATTTAAACACCTTCAAGTCAACAGGATCACGGGTAACCATAAAACGTTTGAAAAGCTTACTCTTGCGTTTAATCATCTTAGTATGCACATGAGTTATTCATGGCTTACGCAATGTGACGTTTTTAACTTTTGTTTTCCACGGAAAACACCTGTCGTAGATTTATTTTACGGTAGCAATAAATAATTCGTATGATTGACCAGGTTCGGGGCAAGTGAGAACTGCGGACCAATCAGCGTTTAGCAGAGTCACGGAAAAGACTGCCTGCTCACTCATAGATTGGTAAGAATATACACAACGCTTGCAATCTCTATCATCGGTTTGAAGCGAAGAAGAGGCAAATACAGCACAGTGATCGCTGATATCACAAGCAATCGTGCCAGCGCAGTTTACAACAGAAGCCACATCAACAAGTAAATCAAGTATGCTAGTCGATGATGCTGTGACCCTCGTAGGTGTTTTGATGAGGTTCTGATAACCATTTGTTGAAGTAGCAGACATGAAATCAGAAGCAGCACCTGTCAGGTCCATAACATTAATATTGAAATCCCCTCCTGTAATAGCCATGCTGTTTCGCAAACAACAGAAATTAGGAAACATTTCAAAAAAGCTTCGGAAGATGTTTACTTTGCCAGATGGCCGCCTATAGACCACCTGACACAATTTTTCCATTAATTTTTGCGGTAAGCATTTCATAATCCGGTGTTATCACAGAAAAATTTGTGAGAACATCAACCGTGAACCATTGCTTTACATAAAATTCGACGCCCCCTCCTCGTCAAGGGTGATTGAGATAATAATGTACATACCCAGGAATATTCTTGAAATAGGCATCCATGCACTGCCCATGTTTCCGTTAGTAATATGACATCAGAATTGCAAGACATGCTTTGCAGAAGATAACCCAGGTCGTCGCTCTTGTTAAGGATGGACCGTGTGTTTAAGTACATAACAGAAAAACCATTTGTTATCTGATGATAAGAATTCACAGAGTGTGGTAGGAGAAATTCGAAGTACTTCATGGCTGAAGGTGTTACACAGTAAGTGCCTCAAGGTCCGCCTCAGACCGAACAGCAACAGCGGCATCGCCCACTTTCTTTCTTATAAGTATCTTTCCGTTAGTGTGCTATGCGAACGCATAGCCAGACCGTTTAATCCACTCTTTGCACTTCGAGAGCAGATCGCGAGACCGCTTTGTCATGTTTTCAGAGATGTAAACATTGCTATTTGCTATCCGCAAGGACCGTCTCTCTGCTAACCACTTGTCTCGTATCTCCTGTCGAGTGAATCGCACGATAACACCCGGAATTCTGTCTGGCCTTGATGGAAGCCTGTGCACTGCGGTGACCTCTTGCGTATCTAAAGTGTCAAGGCGGAGCTGAGCCGCGATTTCATTTATTTTGCTCAGCAGATTTTCATGTTCGGTTTTCTGGATGCCATGAAATTCGAGGTCTAGCCGCCGGCTCGGCCATTCTAAGTCATCAATTTGTGCTTGCATTTCAGCGGTCGATTTCGCGTCACTCGCCTGTTCTAAGCTAACCAGGCGCGCTTTTAGTTGCTTAGTCTGTTTTTCCTGAGCATCAAGACGCACTGTGAATCTGTCAAATTCGGCAGAAAGCATTTCGATCGATTTCTCGATGCCATCAGCTTTTTCAGGCAAAGAGAGGAGAGAGCTCAGCTTGATGTTCATGTCAACTAGCAGCAAGCGAACATCCATCTCAAGGGAATCAGTGCTTCCGGCGTGAGCACTCTTTTTACCGACCGGCTTACATGATGTGCACTTCCAGGCTTTTTTTTACCGATTCTCTCAGCACTGAATGAATCCTCTGACACGCCAGAGCAAGCGCCTACATGGAAGAGAAAATTACGCTCACAGCACGTCAAATGCGCTTTGTTATCCTGTAGAAGGTCTTTACAGGCACAGCAACGAGGCATCGTTGAACAGTCCAGAGCACGGACACAGTTTTTTTTTTTTTGCACTATAGAAAAATGTAACGCTTTCACAGCCGCGGCAGAAAAGTTATACAAAGAATAACAATAAACGTACTAACCTGCAAAATATACGAGTGAAGTTTAGGCAGCGTGTTCACGCGAGTCGCCGCTGCTGCCAAATGAGACGAAACACCCACAGAACTTTCCAGCCGGTATTATCCGTAAGGTGGCGCGATGGTGCTTATGACGAAAAACTTGACGATGATCCGGGTTCCGCGTCCGTCTGAATGCTTCGCAGTCAACAAACGGCAGATGCTGAGGATGATGGTCCAGAGGGATTCATTGAAGAAGGGCACAAACCATCCGCGGTGTCCACTACAAAATACACGAGTGGAGTTTAGACAGCGTGTTGACGCGAGTCGCCGCTGCTGCCAAAAAGAGGTTGCTGCCACTGATGCAGGTGCTATACTTCCGAGTGGTGACTCTCAGCTTTGAAAATGCCCTTTTAACGTTGAAAATGCTGTTTTAAAATTGGAGCTTATTGGATAAATCCGAATTGTCAAAAATTTTACTGGCGAGTGTTTATCGAATTTATGCGGATTTATATCGGAACACGGCGGCCTAACTATAAGCTGTCCTTATGTGCCAGTGCACTCAACAAGACTGTAAGCTCACAATCTGCACACCACTCAATTTACAGTAAGAAACCGATCCAACTTGCAACACTAGGCTCAAATAAAAAATAAATAAATAATTAAAATAAACAAATAGGGCAGCGGAGGCAGCTACTCTCCGGCTGCTTCGCATTAAAGCGATTCCCATGGTGCAGGGATCTGCTGGATTTTTTATTCCAAGGTTGTTATGGTAATTAATTCGCTGACAATCACCATCAATTTTGCGAAACGACATTACTTGCCTTCATCACCTGAGGCAATCCGGTTGCCACGTGCCTACGAGCACTCAAATTGGCTACCTATTTTAAAAACATGGGCAATTTTCTGACTGACCTTTGTTGTATGCATGAGATGGGAGAAAGTGATAGCCTATACCACCATTTATTTATTAATTCTCAAATCGGGTCTGTTTGGTCTTGGCCAAGAGCCGTTTCTTCAATGGGTGGCGCCATATTTGTTTGGGGCACAACTTTTGTAGCATCCTGTGGGGCTCTGGCTTAATTCGAGAAATACCTTGCCCAAGACCCCTTTAATGCTTTTTAGGTCTCACACATGCGCAGTGGCCTTGACACTATTTCTTCAGGACCCCTGTTCAAAAACCTCTGATTATGTGGAATACACCTTGTGTTACACGTTAAGTGCAACCATGGTGGTTCTTAGCATTGCTGTTTTTGAGTGCATCTGTGACATGGCTGCCTCATGTTTATTACAGGTACCTTGTTGGCACATGACAAGGGAACCACAGAGGGCAAAACCTAAGCGACACAGAGGAGTCCATTCAAAGGTTTTGGCGGCTTGCTTGGAGAGTGACATTTTTAAGAAAAAATAGGGCTCTGTGAGTCTATACTGTCTTGTTCGGCTGACTTGAGGTAATGACTTACAAAGAACAGTCAGCTCAATTTGCTCTTCCACAAGATATTGTCACGTGGTCGTGACGTCGACGAAGGCAGCAGTCGGTAGGTTCAAAATGAAACTGTTTATTTGGGCCGAACTTGTGGCCGGTAAACGGAAAGTCAAATTACAGCAATACACACTGGCACTGATAGCGGCGAACAGAGCGTCGGCCGTCGATCAACTGCACATCGCTGGAACGCGCCGGCTTTTATAAATCACGCGTCGAACATTCTAGCCTTATCACTAGTCGTCGCGCAAGCTCTGGAATAATCGTGAGTGTTGCCGTCTTGCGTGCAATCTTAACAAAACGATCTACTACAACCGAGAAGCTTCCGGTCTGCGCCGAGTACTGCTGATAGTATTTGTGGGCGGAAACCGAATACAGTAAAAGAAACGCGCGTGACAATATGTGCAATCCACAAATGTTCAATGTATTATATTCAAATGCAATACAAGTTTCAACTGACTTTTTCTGTGTTTTCTTTTCCTGTAAAAACACTATCCTTAATATTCATGCACCCTTATTCAAATATCAATGTAACTTAGTGCAGAACATTTGAAGGTGTTTGAAGGAAAACGAGAAAGCTCACCATATGACAGCCAGACAGTTTTAGTAATTACATTTGATCATTTTAACCAAGTTTGTAATGGGCTCTTGACTATACAAGTTCCACCAAACACAGAACTACAGCACTAGTTCGCACAACAGTGTAGAGGCCTACTGATACAAATGAATGCTGCATGAAACGAAATGAAAAGAGACGCACAAATGAGTCTGTTTCAGTGGCGCTCTTCCCTCCTGTCTATTTACATTGGATCACTTTCTGGTACTTCGATTATTCGTTAGAGCGGCTGTTACCAGACAGCAACGATACGAGTTAAATACTTTCGTCGCAAGCACCACATTCTCATGTTAGATCCTGCATGTGCCAAGTACCGTAGGAAATATGCTTTAAGTTATGTAACAATATACCCGTCGTACGGTATCGACAAGGTCAGTACATAACAACGGGTTTAAACGTTTTTGCTTGTGATACGGTATTAGCGATGTTATGAGGCGCTACGGCTTCAACAGGAGGTAGTTGTGGTACGGCGTTGCTAATGTTGATAGATAAGTATGGCTTCAGAGCTGTGCACTTGCGTTACAGGATTGGTAACGTTGGGAAACACTACGGTTCCAAAAGTAGTTCCTTGAGCTACGGCATCGGTAATGTTTGTAAGTGACTACGACTTCATTAGTGTCCTATGCCATAACGGGAAACAGTCTGGCATCAAGAGTTAGCCTCTTGATGCCAGACTGTTGCCTTCCGTTGATGCCAAGTTCAAGGGACCATGGCCCTCGTCAAGCCGTTTTGTGGCTTTTAGTTCACGGCCCTCAACATCTGTATTTGTCGAAAACTGATGTTGAAATAAAATTATTCTAAATAAAAATTATTCTAACCTGTTGTTGTACCGTAAGATTACGGCGATTTTTTAACAGTGCCGTTTTAACAGCTGCCGTTTTCCCCGAGCTCCTCCGGCGAATTCTTTTCCAGTGTATCGGAACGGAACGAAAACCGAAAACGAAAAACGAAAAAAAAAAACGATATTTTTGACCGCAACGAAAACGTAACCGAAACGTTATCTATTTCGTTCTGGAGTGAAACCGAATATATTTTTATCGTTTTTCGGTTCAACCGGAAACTTGACAATCCGGGACAACCGAGGCCATGCAACGTGACCAATAAGGCACATCTAAGAGTACAGTACTAGCGCGTGTATCAGGCAGGAATTCCAAAGTAGCGATGTATTGAAACTGGGGGAAAACGAAAACAGTGGTAACCAGATATCTTTGTATTAGCTCAAGTGGACTTTCGTGTGCCTGTGACACATGCCAGCGTGGAGGAAGCATTCTCGGCGAGGAAGTTTATGTTATATGAACAGCGGTCTCGCACTAGAAGCGAAGGTTGGGCTAGTTGGTGGTTCATGCTTGGGATGTAAAAACAGCGCAAAATCGAGACAAGGACTGAAGAAGAGACAAGGCGCTGAACTCACAACTAAAATTCATTGGAAGGCACACGCACATATATCAAGCAGCCGACCTAGTCACGTGGCACACCAAAGGCGTCTGCGTGAAAAGGAGAGCTTCAGTTTCTAGATATTAGACTGCGCTTCCATGAGGAACATTTGTGTTGGCTGTACAAGCCCCGATCATTAAAGGGTATCTTGCCGTTCACCTCAGGCCATTCCAAGATAGTTAAGTCCGGCATTATTTATGCTGCGCTGCGAGCTGCGCTCCAGAAAACGTGCACGCATGTGTTAAAAGAAAGTTTCCTGAGCCAAGTTGAAAGGCGGAAGTCGGCGGGCTACCCTGATTCGGAAATCTTGAGGAGCTGTCAAAAGCTAATCAAGTGGGTCAAAGGCGTTAATGATACGCGTAGAAGAACAGAGCGCGTGCGCAATGAAAAGAGACCGGTTGTGGTACCCTACGCGCATAAGTTTTCCATTGCTTGAGGAATGCGGCCAGTAGGTATCGGGTGCGTGTTGTGATGTCCGCTCCCAATAAGATGTCCTCTATTTGCTCCCGCTTGCATTGAAGAAGTTCGGGTTCACGCAAGACCTGCTCGTTCTGTCCGGAGAAGAGAAAGAATAGATATGTTCAGTCTAAATCATGTGTTGTATATAGGTTGCCATTATCATGCGGGGGGGGTTTATATAGGACAAACCGGGCGGTGCATCAATGTGAGACTACACTCTAAGAAAAAAAAGAGTATACCTGACTCTTTTCGGAGAGTTCTGACTTGCCACGTATACGACTCTCTTTGGAGAGTCACGGTGACTCTCTTGGTGGGTCACAGTGGGCGCGCTCAGGAGAGTCCCTGGACCCTCTTAAGAAGAGTGGGAGGACTCTTATGCGAATGATCAAACTACCACTTCTGAGGGAGTCAGACGACCCTTGCCGGTGACGCTCCTACGCAGGTCAATTGACACCCACCGAAGCGTCAAGCGACTCTACGGCTATTTTAAGCTACTAAATTGACCCATGCTCTACTTTTGCGCGACTAGTGCTGGAAATAGTGAAGTATTCATTTTAAGCAACTCCATTACTACTTGCCGTTGTGCCCAGCGACAGCAAAAAAAAGGATAGTTCAATTTTAGCATTATTTTAATAAAACTCAAAACAACACACCATTTCCAGCAAAGTTGAAGCAGTTGAGGTATTCCTCGTTTACATGCTTGTATGAGTATACCCAACTAAAATGTGTGACTGTGATGTGCATAGTGTCATGTCGTGCAAAATAAACAGCAGATATCGGTATCATGTTTCCACATTTATTCCTTATGAATAAGAATCGAAAAGTCGTGAAGGCTGGAGGAATCAGACTTGTGAGTTGCTATGTTGTCGCTCCTGTTCAGCGTGAGCAGCCATGAAAAATGGTACCTGAAAAAAAAGAACGTGATATCGTAATGAGAAAACGGAATCATAGTAAGAGTTTGCAATACCTACACAATAAGTCATTTACACAGACATAATGAAGGCTCACAACAAAACAACAAATGCAAAGAGGCATGGTTAGGAACCGTGTTTTTTGCCGTTATCGTGTAAAACAACTTTCATAAAGTAGCTCAGACATGGCGTATGCTATAATTAACGCACATAGCTTCCACAGTAACGTATACTCACTCCATTTTGTTATAACTCCGAACGTCATCGCAGATGTAGGCAAAGCACGAAAAGAGCAAACAGAAACGAGGAAAAAGTGCGCACGGCGGCGGCCGCAACAACGCGCGCCGTTGAAAGTCTAGAGCTTTTCCCGTTATCGGTGAGGCGAGTCCTAAACATTTAAGCGACTACCGCGTACGTGCTGAAAGCATCATAATATATCTGCACCTCAAAACTACCGTCTTTACGCCAACAACAAAAACCATTATATACAGTGCGTCTATGTGTCCTGTACACAGAGGATTTTTTTTTCATTTTTTTTTTCATGTTTACACGCGCGGAAGCCGCTGCACAATCGAGTATCGATGGAAATGTTATTATGACGTAGACTAAAGCGCACCTCAAAATGATATCGAGCATCTTCATCAGTGCAGACAGAATGTGCGATCAGAAAATAATGGCCCTTGATACGGGATGGCAGTCACTTGCACAACAACGCGCATAGCGGTCTCAGCTCGTTAAGTAACAGTTTTAATTGGGCATCTGCAACAGCCCCGCGGACGCAGGCTACCGTTGGAAATGGCTGCCAGCCTACTTCCGCATAGCTGCTGCAGACGCCCAGCTAAAGCTGTGTAATTCGTACATACGAAAGCAGTACACTCACCGTTAACAGGCGCACGTTGTCCGTGTCCGCTGCTCGAAAAATATTCCTGACTCCAAGCGTCACTTCGAGCACGGAGCCTGGCGTGCAGCCACCGAAGATACGCACGTTCGCTCGAACGCTCGAACTGAAAACTACAAGACACGCGACCAGCGACCAGAACAACCAACGCAGCGCATTTCAAAAGACGGAGGAGAGGGAGAGAGCAGGCAGCGGAGGCAGCGGAGGTGGCGGAGGCGCCGCGCCGGCGGCGACAGTTTGGCGTCGGGGCTCGCGGGCCCACCAGAACGACGCCGAACGGCAAACGCGCGATATGTATGGCCGCTCCTTCATCCCGGGAGCCAATCGAAGGGCGCTTCGCGAGATTGTTCTGACTGCCTTAAAAATGATAACTCTCTTTCTCTGCCTCTACCTTCCAAAAGGGGTCAAGTGACGACCCGAAGGGAATCACGGTCTTTTAATCCGCTTTTGATTCCCTTTTTTCTTAGAGTGTAAGGGAACACTTAACCTCATTAACGACTTCTGGCGGTTTGCACTTGCCAGCTCACTGTAGGGAGTGTGGCTGCCAACCTATGGCCGATGAAGCCACTTGTTTTTTCGGCCATCGGGACAAATGCACTAGGGAGGTGATAGAGGCTTTTTACATTGAAAGGGAGGGGGGAAAGGTGCGTAAGTAAACAGTCTCTGGCCTTTGGTGAAAAGGAGGTACGATACCTGGGTTCAGCGCTGCCATGTTAAAGCGATTATTAGTTTTTTTATGGACTGTTACGCATGTTTTTGGCCAGTAGAAAGGTTTGTTCTTTTTTTTCCTCGGTTGTTTACACACGTGTGGCTTTTCACAATGATTAGTTCTTTTTTGTACCCTGCTTGCTCTGCCGCGCAGACGCCTTTGGTGTGCCACGTGACTAGGTAGGCTGCTTGATATATGTGCGTGTGACTTCCAATAAATTTTAGTTGTGAGTTCAGCGCCGTGTCGTTTCTTCTTCAGTCCTTGTCTCTATTTTGCGCTGTTTTTACATCCCAAGCGGTCTCGCATATGAGATGTGAGATCTCAGAAGCAGCTCGATGACGGGCTCCTTCTGAGATCATGCGTGCTCCCTTGACGCAAAGCGTTGAGCCTGCCCGAAAAATTTGTAATTCACTTTTGAGAAAGTCTACTATAATTTAGTAGGACACAGGTTTCCGCTGATTTGTAGAAATTCGTGGTACAATTAGTTGTGCTCCTCTTCAGAACATGGGGAGAAGGTGTCCTAATCCTGTCCCACATTCTTAAGAGGAGCGTGAGTAACGATACGACAAAACCATCTTTATCGTTACTCTACAAATTTTTTTCAAATACATAACGTTACGAAGCATTACAGAACATATTTCTTTTTGTTCCGGAACAGAAACGGAACTTTTTGCGGTGGAACGAAACTAAAACCGAAACGAAAAAAATTTCGTTCCGACACACTGCTTGTATATAAGAGCTGCAGATAACTGACACTAATTATTTTGAATAACGATCTTATATTACTAATGGCAAAAGGCACCCCCCACAAACACACACAGCCAAAACTACTCCCTGTTAGGGCTCTGAGCTGTAAGTACACCGAAAGCTCAAAAGGAATTGAGTGAAAAGCGAAGTGTGGTATAAAAGGAAATACATGAACGTCTACGCTCGGATGGGCATTCGATACAACTGTGATTCATATCCGCCATGAACTACCAGTAGGTACATGGCCTATTTATTTGTTAAATGGTGACCATGGCTAGAGCCTGAAAGAATGCGATAACTTCCCAACTATTGAAAATTTCACTGTTAAAAATCCAGAAATTCTTAGCGCGAAACGAGCGGTGAAGGGCAAATGAAAAGCGGATGCTTAGCTGGCGCATAACAACGCGATAAAGGGACCAAATAACACACGCAAATGCTGACGATTTCGCTAAGGGTGAGGACGTAACTAACCAACTTCAACGCGCACAACAAAGCCCACCAAATGGGTATTGACAAAGTAAAAAATCTGGAGAAAATACAGAGCACACATTTCACATACGAAACACGCGGAAATAAACATGCAATAAAGGAAAGAAACGACTTACTGAACGCGATCCGAACACAAATATCCAGCACAGAGTTTGCGAGTTTTCAAAACACATCAGCGCTCATCTCCGGATGGCTTGTCAAAAGTCAAAACAAGCAAGTCCAAAGATGCACACGGCAGCTGCTTTCTCGCTGTAGAACGTCATCCAGTCTCGGCATCCGAGTCCGTTCTTTCCCGATGGCTCCCGACTGAATGCTGAATTGCGCGCGCCCGCCGATGCCGGGAGCCCAAGCGAGGGGAAGTAACCGCCACCGGGTAACAAAGGATAGCCGCCGGCCAGAGGGGGGCCGAAACGCGTACGCATCTTCCGAGGTCCCGTCGTCTCCCGCCGTACACCCTGCGCCCCCCCCCCCCCCCGATCCTCGTTTTCAAAGGCAGCGAAATCACGGAACTGCTGTCGGACCATCGTGGGCGGAGCAGCCGTCAAGTAACAAGCGTTGTATGACAAAACAGCCGCCACCATGATACCCCACTGCCGAGAGGAGAGGACGTAAAATTCCTGAGCAAAACATGGCATCCTACTGTTTCTCCGACCTCCCGAACACCGAGAAAATTATTTGAAGTGAACACGTCTGGTTGTGTGAAGCGCTGAGAGTGCAAATGTAACTGATCCCTCATTTCGAGATTCCGTGAGCGATACCGCAGTCTTGGACAGCGCATCGCTATAACGCGCACACAAAAAATTTACGATCCTCTAATCCAACCAGTCGGGTATCAAACACAAAAATGCGTGGTGTGGCTGAAGTCACATGAAATGTTTCGACAGTTCACCGCTAATAACGCCGTCAGAACAATTTCTGGGCGCGCGCACAAAAGCCGAGCCAGTGCAAGATGCCCATTGCGAAACAAACCATCGATTTCTGTTCTGCTCTATTAACTCATCAACGCTATCTATAACAGTGGCGTCTCGCATAATCATATCGTGGTTTTGGGATGTAAAACCGCGGATATTATTATTATTATTATTATTATTATTATTATTATTATTATTATTATTATTATTATTATTATTATTATTATTATTATTATTATTGTTGTTGTTGTTGTTGTTGGGTCATTCCACGCCAACTGTCCCCACCTTGGCGCTCGACGTATTTGAGACGTATATAGTGCGAAATAAGGTGTGCAGGGGGGCGACAAAGTTGCAAAGAGGTTCATTTTTGCACATGTTTGGTCGTAAATTCAACACAGAGGTGGTCCTAGTAAAAATATTCTGAATAGCACATTTACTTGCAACTTTCATAGGCTACTCACTGAAATAGTTTTATTAAATTAATATTTGTTTTAAGAGAGAAAAATATTTTTGAATTTGCGTTATACCGCTGTCTGTGTTTCCACGTGTTTATACGTCGAATCAATGTGTCCTAGAGGTAAGTACAAGCTGCACGGACGCGGGGAACATCTAGAGAACATAATCAACTTTGTCCGTGCTTATTTAAATTATTTACTAGCTATTATTAGCCTGAGTCAACGAGAAATGCGAACTCTACCAGACTCTATTTAACCACATGCAGCTGGCCGCTGACAGCCTGCATAGTATCCTTACGCAGCACCGGGAAATGGTACCGATGTGTGCAATACACCATTACCTATACGCTCAGATTTAGAAGTAGGAAGAACATGGCGATTAGGAAAAGGGTCTATCGAAAAAAAAAACATGTTGCATCGCGGATAAGTCGCCTTTAAAACCAACATAATTGTATATTAGTGACCATGTTTCACTAGTGTTGGTTCCTAACTGCGACTTTGCTGCCATGCAACACATCCTCTTTTTTTTGCTTACTTCAATCGATCCTTTTTTTGAACGTGTTATTCCTAATTTTAAGTCTTAGCGTATAGATAACGCTGTGTTGCACAGATCGGTACTACTTCCCGGTGATACGTAAGGATACTATGCAGGCTGTGAGCATGTGGTTAAATATACAGTCTAGTAGAGTTCGCATTTCTCGTTGACTCAGGCTAATAATACTTAGTAAATAATTTAAATAAGCACGGACAAAGTTGATTATGTTGTCTAGATGTTCCCCGCGTCCGTGCAGCTTCTACTTACCTCTAGGACGCATTGATACGACCTATAAACACGTGAAAACACAGAGAGAGGTAGTACGCAAATTCTAAAATATTTTTCTCTCTTAAAACAAACAGTAATTTGATAAAACATTTTCATTGAGTAGCCGATGAAAGTTGCAAGTAAATGTGCTAATCAGAACACTTCTACTAGTACCATCTCAATGTTGAATTTACGACCAAACATGTGCAAAAATGAACCTTTTTGCAACTTTGTCGCCACCTGCACACTTTGTTTCGCATTATATGCGTCTCAAATTATTTTTAATCTGCAGTAAAACTTTGTGACAATACGTTAACGTTAAATATTACATTTCGCTGAATGTTATTTTTCAAAAAAAAATCCCCAACATGGAGCATATTGCGCGTATTCAAGGCCGCATAAAAAAAACCCCGAGGGCGTAGAAGTTCGTAAAACTTATTTTAAATAAAAAGCCTACCATCGTTTTAGAGGGAAAATTTTGTCCTAACCTAATTTAGGCAGAACGGATTTTTGATAAACGCGTTTACGAGCCGTGGTTTCGAGCTTTCCGAGAAATTCACATGCGGCTGGCGGTACTGAAAAATTTTTTTTCGGAAAAAAAATATTTTGTGGGAAAACATGTCGTTTTAAGTAGATAGTCCTGAATTTTTTTCAAGCAAATCGCAGATGGTCGAGCGCCAAAGTTGGGATAGTTGGCGTGGAATGACCCTATTATTATTATTATTATTATTATTATTATTATTATTATTATTATTATTATTATTATTATTATTATTGTCACGTGGTCGTGACGTCGACGAAGGCAGCAGGCGACGTGTCCAAGATGTAACTGTTTATTAGGCCGAACTTGTGGCCGGTAAACGGAAAGTAGGATTACAGCAATACACGCTGGCACTGATAGCGGCGAACAGAGCGTCGGCCGTCGATCGACTGAACATCGTTGGAGCGCGCCGGCTTTTATGCATCACGCGTCGAACATTCTAGCCTTATCACTGGTCATCGCGCACGCTCTGGAATAATCTCGAGTGGTCGCGTCTTGCGCGCAATCTTAACAAAACGATCTACAATAATCGCGAAGGTTCTAGAACAATAAGGCGCGGTTTGAGCTGAGCTTTGCTGACGGTCTTTGTGGGCGAAAAACCAATACAACAAAAGTGAAAATAAGAATAGCGCGTGGCAATGCCCCCCTCTGAAAAGGCATCGTCCCGATGCTTAAAACAGAACACGGGGGGGAAATGTATGCAACAATAAATCGCAACAATAAAGAAAGAAAGTACCAATAATTAAGCAATAAGTGCAGTCCTCAGGTTTGCTAACGCGCGTAATACGGCTTGAGGCGCACGACATGGACGACTTCAGATCGCGCGCGGCGCCGTTGAGAGTTCGTTATGCCGTCCGGGACGACCTCGTAGTCCAGAGCACCGAGACGTCGAAGCACCTTGTACGGCCCGAAGTATCGCCGAAGAAGTTTTTCACTAAGTCCACGTCGGCGTATCGGTGTCCACACCCAAACGCGGTCGCCGGCCTGGTATTCCACGAAGCGTCGTCGAAGATTGTAACGGCGGCTGTCGGTCGTCTGCTGATTCTTGATGCGCAGACGGGCGAGCTGTCGGGCTTCTTCAGCGCGCTGAAGGTAGACGGTGACGTCGAGGTTTTCTTCGTCGGCGACGTTGGGCAGCATGGCGTCGAGCGTCGTTGCCGGGTTCCTACCGTAGACCAACTTGTATGGCGCCATCTGTGTCGTCTCCTGCACGGCCGTGTTGTATGCGAAGGTCACGTACGGAAGGATGGCGTCCCACGTCTTGTGTTCGACGTCGACGTACATGGCCAGCATGTCGGCGATGGTCTTATTTAGACGCTCGGTCAGGCCGTTGGTCTGTGGGTGGTACGCGGTGGTCCGGCGGTGACTTGTGTGGCTGTATCCCAAGATCGCCTGGGTTAGGTCAGCCGTAAACGCCGTGCCTCTGTCGGTGATGAGAACCTCTGGGACGCCGTGTCGAAGGACGATTTTTTCTCAACGAAGAACTTGGCTACCTCGGCGGCACTGCCTTTCGGCAGGGCTTTTGTTTCGGCGTAGCGGGTGAGGTAGTCGGTGGCTACGACGATCCATTTGTTTCCGCAAGTCGACGTTGGGAACGGCCCCAGGAGGTCCATCCCGATCTGCTGGAACGGTTGCCGAGGAGGCTCGATCGGCTGAAGGAAGCCTGCTGGTCTTGTTGGCGGTGTCTTCCGTCGCTGACGGTCTCTGCACGTCTTTACGTAGCGAGCGACGTCGGTGGCAAGGCGCGGCCAGTAGTACTTTTCCTGTACTCTGGCGAGCGTGCGGGAAAATCCGAGGTGTCCAGCCGTCGGGTCGTCGTGTAGAGCCTGCAGGATTTCTGGTCGCAAGGCTGAGGGCACTACGAGAAGGTAGTTGGCTCGAAGTGGCGAGAAATTCTTCTTTAGGAGAATGCCGTTTCGCAAGAAAAACGACGCGAGTCCTCGCTTGAATGCCTTTGGGACAATGGCGGTCTTGCCTTCGAGGTACTCCACAAGGCCTCCGAGTTCCCGGTCGGCTCGCTGTCGTTCGGCGAAATCATCGGCACTTATGGTTCCCAAGAAGAAGTCATCCTCGTGGTCATCCTGCGGCGGCGGGTCGACGGGGGGCGCGAGACAAGCAGTCGGCGTCAGAGTGTTTTCGTCCGGACTTGTAAACGACGGTAACGTCGAATTCTTGAAGTCTCAGACTCCATCTTGCGAGACGACCTGAAGGGTCCTTCAGGTCAGCTAGCCAACACAAGGCGTGGTGGTCGCTCACAACTTTGAAGGGCCTGCCGTAGAGGTAGGGGCGAAACCTTGACGTTGCCCAGATGATGGCAAGGCACTCCTTTTCTGTTGTGGAATAGTTGGCTTCTGCCTTGGATAGCGACCGGCTAGCATAACTTGATAACCCTTTCCACGCCGGCAGTTCTCTGGACAAGAACGGCGCCGAGCCCTACGCTGCTTGCGTCGGTGTGGATTTCCGTGTCGGCGTGTTCGTCGAAATGCGCAAGTATTGGAGGCGTCTGCAGGCGTCGTTTCAATTCTTGAAATGCTTCGACTTGCGCCGCTCCCCACTTGAATTCCACGTCGTTTTTCGTGAGCTGAGTTAGTGGCTCGGCGATGCGCGAAAATTCCTTGACGAAGCGTCGATAATAGGCGCACAAGCCGAGAAATCGGCCTACGGCTTTCTTGTCGGTGGGCGGCGGGAAGGCAGCGATGGCAGCTGTTTTCCGTGGGTCGGGGCGAACTCCAGACTTGCTGATGACGTGACCCAAGAACAGAAGTTCCTCGTATGCGAAGCGGCACTTTTCTGGCTTCAGGGTGAGTCCGGAGGCCTTGATTGCTTGAAGTACAGCCTGAAGGCGCCGGAGATGTTCGTCGAAGTTTGATGAAAACACAACGACGTCGTCCAAGTACACAAGGCAGGTCTGCCACTTCAAGCCGGCCAGTACAGTGTCCATAACACGTTGGAACGTCGCAGGTGCCGAGCAAAGACCGAAGGGCATGACCTTGAACTCGAAGAGGCCGTCTGGTGTGATAAAGGCAGTCTTCTCTCGGTCTCTCTCGTCGACCTCGATTTGACAATAGCCCGTCTTTAGGTCCATCGACGAAAAGTACTGCGCGCTGTGGAGTCCGATCCAGGGCGTCGTCTATACGTGGAAGAGGATACACGTCCTTCTTCGTAATCTTGTTCAGACGGCGATAACCGACGCAGAAACTAGAGCTGTGCACGGGCCTAATTTTCAAGCCCGAGCCCGGCCCGGGCCCACTGACTGTGTCGAAGGCCCGCCCGAGCCCGACCCTAAAGGGCTTCGAGCACGACCCTAAAGGGCTTCGAGCCCGTCCGGCCCGGCCCGACGTACAAAAATACAAACCCGGGCCCGGTCCGGCCCGACACCATGAAAGTTTGCTGCGGAGACAAGATATCACTTTTTTATCATGTGGCATTTTATTCAACATATCAAAGTTAAACATATGCAAACGACACATGCTAGTTTGTATACAAAGATTACAAATTGTGTAAAAATAACAAGCTGTGCAGTGATTCGGACTTCAGTGAAGTGCGGCGCTCCTGCATCACATATCCCGTCGAACTGAAGTTCCGTCCGCTGCTCGCACTGGTAGCCGGAATCGCAAATATTTTTTTTCGCAAGCATAGCAAGCTTAGAATAATTACACTCTTTGTTATTCCAGAAGTTTAATATCTCTGATGCAGGTCAGAAGGATGATTGCATGGATAAATAACCACAAAGGTGATCAGTGGGTTCATCGTTAAAGAAAACAATTCCGGCACAGCGTCTATATATTTGGTTTGATGCGGGCTTTGCACCTGGCCCGGCCCACCCGATGCCCGAGATGAGTAGCCCGAGCCCGGCCCGGGCCCGATATGGGAAGACCTCCGCATACCCGAACCCGGCCCGCGGGCCGGGCCGGGCTCGGGCTTTCGGGCTACCCGGAGCCCGTGCACACCTCTAGCAGAAACGCAGGGTTCCGTCCTTTTTCTTCACTAACACCACGGTGACGCCCAAGGACTCTTGGAAGGCTGGATGATGTCGTCGCGTAGCATTTCGTCGACTTGTTGCTCTTTACGGCTTCGCGTTCTCGCGTTGAAACTCGGTACGGGCTCTGTATGAATGGTCTCGCATTTTCCTCTGTGATGATGCGGTGTTTCGCGATTGGGGTCTGTCGAATTCTTGACGACGACGAGAAGCAGTCCTTGAATTGCAAGAGCAGACTTTTGAGCTGGTCTTGCTTGTGCTTCGGGAGGCTCGGGTTGACGTTAAAATCTGTGTGGGGATTCCGATTCGTCGAAGCAGGTTCGGTAGCATCGGATAGGGCGAAAGCATTGCTGGTGTCCACGAACTTATCGATGTAGGCGACCGTCGTACCAATGTTAAGGTGCCTATATTCGTGGCTGAAGTTTGTCAGCAGTACCTTTGCTTTTCCATCACGCAACTCGGCGATGCCTCTTGCGACGCAAATCTGGCGGTTCAGGAGCAGGTGCTGATCACCCTCGATGACGCCTTCGAAGTCTGCGGGTTCTTCGGTGCCGACGGAAATGATGACGCTGGAGAAAGGCGGAACGGTGACCTGCTCTTCTATCAGATTTAAAGCATGGGTCGCTGGCGTCGTTCTGAGGTTAGGGTTATTGATTCAGACCTCAGGTCGATCACGGCGCCATGTTGACTTAGGAAGTCCATCCCAAGTATCACATCCCTGGAGCACTGTTGCAGGATTACAAAGCTCACAGGGTAAGTCCGATTATTGATAGTGACTCTTACTGTACAGACTCCGATTGGCGTTATCAGGTGACCTCCAGCTGTCCGGATTTGGGGTCCACTCCAACTGGTCTTTACTTTCTTCAGCTTGCCGGCGAATGGCCCACTGAAGACGGAATAGTCGGCACCAGTGTCGACGAGAGCGGTGACGTTGTGACCGTCGATGAGAACGTCGAGGTCGCTAGTCCGTCGCCTTGCGTTGCGGTTAGCTCGCGGCGTCGGATCACGGCTGCGTCGATTTGTTGCGCTGCTTCCATCATGTTGCGTCGTCAGGTCTAGCTCGGTCCGCGAGGTTTCGTCGGCAGGGCTCTGTCTGCTTCGCGTCGTGTTCAGCAGGTTTCGTCGCGTCGTCGTCGTCGGCGTCGGCGGAGGATCTTCGGTAGTTCGACGTACAGCAACCGCACCTCCATCGGTTGCTGCCCTTAGTTTTCCGGGTAAGGGCTCGGAGATCGGCCCCGAGCCGGACTTGTGTACTGCCTGCGATGAGGTGAGGTGTAGCGGCCTGGCGACGGCGAACGGGAAGGTCGTCGGGGTGTCCACTGTGCTCCTGTGAGGTAGTCGACGATGTCACGAGGTCGTTCGCCGGGCTGCGGACGCGGCGCGTTTACGGCGAAACCACGCAGTCCCATCTCCCGGTACTGGCAGCGGCGGTACGTGTGCCCGGCTTCACCGCAGTGGTAGCATAGCGGGCGGTGGTCAGGGGTGCGCCAAACGTCGGTCTTCCTCGGAGGGTAGCGCTGGCTGGCAGGTGGGCGGTATGGCGCCGGTGGTGGTGGGGGGTGGTGTCTGGCGGCGGTACTGCGGCGGCGCGGTGTCTTGGCGTGGGCGTGGAGCGGGAGCGTAGCGTCGGGCTGCAGCAGCGTAGCTCATGGCTTGCGGCTGAGGCTGTTGCGGTTCAGGGGCACCCAACGACTGCTGGATTTCCTCTCGAACAATATCTGCGATGGAGGAAACTTGCGGCTGGGATGACGGGAACATGCGGCGAAGCTCCTCGCGCACTACGGCCCTTATGGTCTCGCGCAGGTCGTCTGAGCAGAGGGATTGAATGTCGGCGTAGCCTGGCGTCGAGCGGCGATTGAATTGCCGGGTGCGCATCTCCAGTGTCTGCTCGATTGTGGTTGCCTCTGTCAGGAATTCATGGACGGTCTTGGGTGGGTTCCTCATCAGTCCCGCGAAGAGCTCCTGTTTGACCCCTCGCATGAGGAAACGGACCTTCTTCTCCTCGGTCATGTCAGGGTCGGTGTGTCGGAAAAGTCGGGTCATCTCCTCGGTGAAGATTGTCACGTTTTCGTTCGGGAGCTGGACCCGTGTTTCTAGTAAAGCGGCGGCCCTTTCTTTGCGTACGACGCTTGCGAACGCTGCCAGGAAGCTGGTCCGGAAGACGTCCCAGGTTGTCAGGGTAGACTCCCTGTTCTCATACCAGGTCCTGGCGCTGTCTTCCAACGCGAAGTACACAAAGCGCAACTTGTCGTTGACATCCCAGTTGTTGACGGCCGCAGTCCTCTCGTACGACTCGAGCCACGTTTCTGGGTCTTCACATGATGATCCCCGAAAGATTCGCGGCTCCCTTGGCGGCTGCATCACGATCGCGGAAGGTGGCGCAGGGGCTGTCATCGTTGCCGCAGTCGTGGTCATGGTCTTGGTCTTGCGAGTCTTGACGGGTAGAGGGCCGTACTCCGGTTGTAGACCTTGCTGCCTACCGCTAACTCGCTGGTCGTGGTTGGTGTCGGCGTCTCCTTCACGACTGGGGCTGGGTTCACGGCTTGACGGGGGCGTCCGGTACATGAACGAAGCAGCACCTCCACCAGATGTCACGTGGTCGTGACGTCGACGAAGGCAGCAGGCGACGTGTCCAAGATGAAACTGTTTGTTAGGCCGAACTTGTGGCCGGTAAACGGAAAGTAGGATTACAGCAATACACGCTGGCACTGATAGCGGCGAACAGAGCGTCGGCCGTAGATCGACTGAACATCGTTGGAGCGCGCCGGCTTTTATGCATCACGCGTCGAACATTCTAGCCTTATCACTGGTCATCGCGCACGCTCTGGAATAATCTCGAGTGGTCGCGTCTTGCGCGCAATCTTAACAAAACGATCTACAATAATCGCGAAGGTTCTAGAACAATAAGGCGCGGTTTGAGCTGAGCTTTGCTGACGGTCTTTGTGGGCGAAAAACCAATACAACAAAAGTGAAAATAAGAATAGCGCGTGGCATTATTATTATTATTATTATTATTAGCTTGAGCGGGAGCGGCGACGTTTCTCCCGCTCAAGCTAACCATCTCCCCGCGGCATCGCATCCACACATGGTTCCCTTCAGCGGGAGATGGGGAAGTTTTTTTTTCTTGGGGCGTAGCGCTGGCATGCAGGTGGGTGGTATGGCGTTGATGGCGGCGGCGGCGGTGTCTGGCGGTGGAAATGCGGTGGTGCGGCATCTTGACAAGGGCGTTAAGGGGGGAACGTGGCGGCGGGCTGCAGCAGCGCAGGTCATGGCTTGCGGCTGAGGCTGTTGCGGTTCAGGAGTACCAAGCGACTGCTGGATTTATTCTTGGACGATCTAGGCTATCGACTCAACTTGGGGCTGTGAGGACGGCAACAATTTGTGCAGCTCCTCCCGCGCGATCGCTCAAATCGTTTCGCGTAGGTCGTCGGAGCCGAGGGCCTAAACAGCTGCGCTGTCTTGCATCGATCGGTGATTGTACTGGCGGGTACGCATTTCCAACGTCTTCTCGATCGTCGTAGCGTCCGAGACGAATTCATGGACTGTTATGGGTGGGTTCCGCACCAGCCCAGCCAAGAGCTTTTGCTTTACCCCTCGCATAAGCAAACGGACCTTCTTCCCCTCGGTCATGTCAGGGTCGGTGTGGCGGAACAGATGGATCATCTCTTCCGCAAAGATTGTGACGTTTTCGTTCGGGAGCTGCGCCCGTGTTTCCAGCAAAGTGGCGGCTTTTTCTTTTCGGACGAGGCTTGCAAACGCTGCCAGAAAGCTGGTCCGGAAGATGTTCCATGTTGTCATGGTGGACTCCCTGTTCTCGACCCAGGTCCTTGCCGCGTCCTCCAGGTAGAAGTATGCATGACGCAGCTTGTCCTCGGAGCTCCGGTTGTTAAATGCCGAGACCCTTTCAAACGTCTCGAGGCTGGATTCGGGATCTTGGCTTGGCGATCCGTAGAAGGTCGGCGGCTCTCTGGGTGGCTGCATGACGATTGCGAGCTGTGGCGGAGTGGCTGTCATCACTGCCGCAATCGAGGTCATGGTCTTGGTCTTCCGAGTCTTGCCGGTTGAAGCCCGTACTCTGGTGGTAGACCTTGTTGCCGACGGCTAACTCGCTGGTCATGGTTGGCATCGGTGTCTTCTCCGCGACGTGGGCTGAGTTCACGGCTTGACGGGGGACTCCGGAACATGAAGGAGCAGCACCTTCACCAGATGTCACGTGGTCGTGATGTCGACGAAGTCAGCAGTCGGTGTTTCCAAGCTGAAGCTCTTTATTTGGCCTAACAAGCGGTGAAGCGCGTCGGCATTTATAGATAAGAGTACGCAGCGCTAAAACGACACACGGCGAAAACAAGGACGGGCGCTGACTGCCAACGTTTGTTTATTGAGCGTTAACAAATATGAAGAGGGCGAAAGAGAAGGGAAAGGGAAACTGGGAAGGAAGAGAACTTGTGCGCATGGGTATGACGATGACATTGGAACAAGATGTTTATGATTATTGGCTGAGATAGCGGAATTCCTTGTCTGTTAGGGTGAGCGAAGGTGCACTGACACACTGCGCGCCTTTGCACATCATCGTGTAGGTCTTAAAGGTTTCACGTGCCGTGTTGTCCTTATTCGCCGCGAACAGTTACGGAGTCGCCCTCTATCGGACGCGCCTCGATTGCGTGCTAGGCAGGATACCGCCGCGCGCTCCCATTAAGATTTGCTGTCGGCGCTCTACTAAACACCTCGCGGAAGCGCTCCAGGACACTTCTGTGCATACTTTCGAAGCGAAATACGTTGTTTACTATTAAAATAATAATTTTCGACGAACAGAAAGCACAATATAGTTTACAGTCGCTGTCTCTTTGCAGAAAACGTAGCGCCCGCTTCACGCGGTCACCGCGATGGAGACCCCTGAACCGGCTTCTTGCGTGAAATGTAGTCAGTCGCGGAGCGCAAATTATGTGAAATATCTTGTTAGAGTAAACTGCATGTATAACCAAATGGTTCATAACAGAAAGAAGCCTCAAGCCAGTGATCGCACAGGTTCGCGGCGACCGACGGAGCGTTTGCATGTATAAGCGTCTGCATTTATGTTCGTACTGATGGTTTCGCTTTCGCTACGAGCGTGTTTTGGCGCCGTGTCGTGAACTTTAGGCCGCGAAATATGAAAATTTGTGAGTACACAAACAACTATTGTTGCGGGAACGCTATCAGAGCAGTTCAAGAATAATTTTGTTACAACTACGACTTCAGCGCGCCTATGGCAACTTGTGATGTCCCGTCCCGAGGATTCAACGCCTTTTTTTATTTTCGGTCAAAATTCGTGTATGTTTGAATGTCATTTGACATGTTGCCTCGCACTGCATATTGATCGGTCTCCTAAGCGAGCAATTGCCGCTGCTTCTGTTATTTCAGTGTGTTCGTTTCGCTTGGTTCTCACACAAAGCATGAGAAAACGAGATGATTTTTTAGATGTGAAGCATCTTATGGCGAAGCTTAATCCGGTGGTGGTGGTGGTGGTGGTGTACCGGCGTGACCACCCTTACTGCGCATGCGCAAACCCTTTCAAAAAAAATAAAAATAAAAAACTTCCTCTCCCCCTCTCTCTCCTCTAGGCACCCCTCCACGCGGCAACCACAACCTCACTGCGCATGCGCCTCCCCTCCTCTCCCCCCTCCTACGCTCCCCCCCCTCTCTCCTGTAGGCATCCCTCCCCGCGCTCCCACTGCGCATGCGCGTCCCCCCCCCTCTCTCTCCTCTAATACGCTCCCCCCCTCTCTCCTCTAGGCATCCCTGCCCACAGCGTCCACACCCCCACTGCGCATGCGCGTCCCCCCCCTCTCTCTGCATGCGCGTCCCCCCCCTCTCACGAGTAATGCAAAAAATCACCATCACGTGATGACGTCACCATATCACGTCATCATGACGTCGCAGAATTGCCAAGTTTGTGAAGTCGTTATGACGTCATCATGAAGCCTCATAACGGGATGTGACATGATGACGTGCTCACGCGACATAGTCGCTTTGCACAGCCTCCGTGATCGGTGAGTCGATCACGAAGGCAGTGCAAAACCGCGTTAGGTGCAGAAAGCTTCTGGAGTGGGGAAAATCAATACATCGACTGACAAGAAGGAGAGCAAGGTGGCTTTCGCCTTCCGGTCATCATAAAGGAATGCATAAGGAACCCTGTGATTTTTTACGCATCAATGACTGAAGTACCTGCAGCCCTTATTGTAGACGCTGAGCATGGGGCCGACGATCAAGAGTTCGCACGGGAACGTTCTGAGATGGTATCGCACGAGGGTAAAAGGCAGCGCATTTTCCATCCTACGGGAGATAAGCACCGTTAGCCTACGGGAAGCGCGCGCGAACGATCGTCTCAGTGCGTGCTTTCTGCTACTCAACATCACAGCCCAGACGCAGTAGCCAAGGTCGTCGTCGCGGAAGTGCTTGTTGGACACACGACTCGTAGCCGATGGCTGTCTGCCGGTTATTAGCTCTACAAACCACTCTTCACGCAGTTTCTTATCCCACGGGCACCGGTGCATCATGCAGGCTTACACCGGACTATGTTGCACGTCCGGCACTGCGGCACCGAGCAGCATGTTCGTCGCTTTCGGATGCAGCCACTCCTATCACAGTGGGTTCAGTTGTGTTCAAAATGCGAGAAAACCTCCGCATCCGAACAGACCGCAGCGCAGGTGGGGCTTGAAACTCGTTTACCAAGCACGCGGCAGCGCTCCACAAGCAGCCGACGCGGCCGCCGAGACCGCGTGATCCTGCCAAGCACGTCACGCCGGCGGTGGTGCCGGCGTTTCCAGTGGTGGCCCTCGAGGCCAATATCTGAGCAACACTACTGCTTTTAGATGTGAAACATCTTACGGCGAAGCTTAATCCGGTGGTGGTGGTGGTGGTGGTGTGCCGCGTGCCCACCCTTACTGTGCATGCGCAAACCCTTAAAAAAATAAAAATAAAAAACATCCTCTCCCCCCTCCTCTCCTCTAGGCATCCCTCCCCGCGGCAACCACACCCTCACTGCGCATGCGCCTCCCCTCCTCTCTCCCCCTCTTACACTCCCCCCCCTCTCTCCTCTAGGCATCTCTGCCCGCGGCGTCTACACTCCGACTGCGCATGCGCGTCCCCCCCCCTCTCTCTCCTCTACGCATCCCTGCCCACGGCGTTCACACTCCCCACTGCGCATGCGTGTCACCCCCCTCTCTCTCCTCTCCTACGCTCCCCCCCTCTCTCGCCTCGCGACACCGACGCAGGCAGCGTCTGCTAGCGAGTTTCTTGGTTGAAAAAACCGACTGCTCGCGCTGCACAAACGTTCACTGGCCATCCCGTATATATGGCAATGGATCTTGACCTCCAAGGTGGTGCCGGTGTGAGATTTCTCCTGTGCGTTATTGGACAATAATAATTCGCAGCGTGTGCGTTAACTAAAAGCGCACTGTGGGTCTCTGTGTACAGTCGGAGTCTTCTGTCTCTCATTGCCCATTAGCAGCGATTGGCATGTTCCAGTAGGAAACACCACTCCATCACTGCGTGCTTTGCGCCTCCCCAGTTTTCTCTCCTGCGCAACGCTGCGATAACGCCAGCGTCAACACCGCCGCCAGTGTAAGCGTTAGCGCCTGCTGCTTCACATCTACACATTGTGCCCTTTAACGGGAGATGGTGTAATTTTTTAATATGCTCCTTAATTATCGTGCATTCCACTGAACTTGCCGCTGTCGACAAATTCATAGAGCAAAGCTTCGGTATTGCTGGTGGAAGGAGAAGTGGTGTACGAGGCCAGCATGCAACGCCAAGGAAACGAAAGAAAATAATACAGTAACGTGCGCTGGACATTTTCTGCAAACGTCGGTGTGAACAAGGACCCACATGAACTTGAAATAGCGGTGAAAGCAGGGCTGGGCAAAGATACTTTGAAATTGTATCGCGATACGATACAAGATACTCGGGGAAGAAGCATCGGAGATACAGATACAAGATACTTCCGTAATGAATGTGTCCGATACGATACTTCTCAATTGTATCTTAAGATATTTCGATACATCTGGAAATTTGCTATTATAGATTTATATAATCACGCCTCAAATACCTATGTACAGAAGTGTTTGCTTCAAAACGTCTTAGCTGCGACCAACTTTGTTTATTTTATTGAAATATCTGTTTGAATCCCGAAAGTTACGTTTTTCTTGCTTAATGTATATTAGTTTCATTCCGAAACAAATTATTTGCATTTGTTTACTTCACATTGGCACTTGTATTTGCTCGGTGTCGCTTCTCTACTTAGCGACCAGCTAGCGGGTTGCCATCTAATTGCAAGAGCTTCAGTAAGATGCCTCCGCAAGATGGCACAAATAAATGTGCAGAGTCTTACCTTGTCCGTTAGTGTATCACCGTTTTCGTAGTAACGCATCCCCCCTACAGGAGTAGAACAGCAACTGTGATGGTAGCAACCTTTTTGCGAAGCATCATGGGAAGACGATAACTACGCAGTCGGCGCTCACAGTTCACTGAGGACATAAAACTGCAGTGATTTTTCATATTCTACCTATCAACTTTCGTAAAGTGTTCGTTAGCAACATATTCACTAACGTCCAATCTTTTACCATTTCCTCTCCCAGAGAACTTCTGCCGCCCAGAAGCTTCCAGGATATATTGTACGTGGCAAAAAGCGTCGCAGGATATCACTGCTATTCACAGTATTGCAACTTCTCGCCTGCTTACCTATATATATTTGTAACACAAAAAGGGGATTTTACAGGGACCTAAAAAAGGAAAGCGAAGCGAAATAGCAAGGAAGATCCGCAATAAAAAATGACTAAGGGAATAAGTATACGGGGCATAGGCGTGCGCACGAGGGGGGGGCAGAAGAGGGGGGCGGCCGCTCCCCCCCAGTCCCCTAAAAGGGGGGGGCGCAAAGTCAGCTGTAAGCATTGACATAATGGGGAGGGGGGGGGGGGCGCAAAGTCAGCCCCATACATTGACATAACAGGGAAAGGGGCGCTGCAAGGAACCTTCGCCCCCCCTTGAAGGGGAACCCTGCGCACGCCTATGATACGGGGTGTTTCACGTAGGCAGAACAAAATATAAAAAAAACAAGCGTTTAACCATGACTGAATGAAACCAATGGCATATCGTTTACCGTCATGTGTCGCTCATTACGGTATTTTTATATTGCGCTCAGTTGGTTGATTAACTATGGACAGTTATGCAACATTTTTATTATTCACTTTAGGGCAGAGTGCGCATTTAAAAACGACCGAAGCAATTGTTTTTTGGCTGCGTGCATGCTGCATGGTGAATGTTCTTTGGTTTTTAAAGAAAGCACGCGAAATATGAAATAAAACCACGTGACTGCGCTCATGCGCTATCGTACTGCAGCGCTCTTAAACGCGCATCGAATGAAACAACCGGCGCGCGGACCGTCAGCCTGTCCCTTGTCAGGGACGATGGTGTTTCTTTGCCGTGTGTGGCGGTCAGAAATGCTGACGCGCTGTGGAGCCGATGCCACGGCCGCTCATTTCGCCGCGGTCCGCTTGCAGATTGTTTTGCTCGAAGCACGTCTGAGAGCGCTGCAGCACAATAGCGTACGAGCGCAGTAACCTGGTCATATTTCTCCGGCTTTCTTTAAACGCCGGAAAAATCACTACGTAGCGTGTACCCTTCCACAAAAAGTCAGACCTGTCGTTTTAGAATGCCCTCTAAAACGCAAAGAAGCACAGTTGGCCCCAAAATGAGCAGCAAAAATGTTACATCTCTCATGCTAGTTAGGAAATTAAGCGCGATATAAAAATACCATAATGAGAGCCACATGGCAGTAAACCCCATCGTTGGTTTTATTCAGTTGCGGTTAAGCACTTCTTTGTATATATTTAGTTCCAGTTACGTGACATCCTTTACAAACACGATACAGGCGGCATCCCTAAAAGATATGAAAATGGAGCATGATATATCGTCAACTTAGGTCTTACAATTAGACAATAGAAAATTCAATGTCCACGGAAAATAGCACTAAAGGGCTCGTGAGGATGCTGATGAGAAAACCGTAGTACTTGGTATTATGTTTCTCAAATACCCTTCCTATCGTCTTTAAGACTTTTTGTTAGAATTTCCATTGCTATAATGTAAACTCAATTTCGCTGTTTTATTAAACCGTAAGCAGAATTTTTTTTCCTGCAAGCGCTAGGCACTCTCAGATTATTTTAACTTTTCCCTGAAATACATATCTACATATCTACATGGAATGTAGATATGTAAATAGTAAAAATTACGTACAGAATTAAAAATAAGAATAAATAAGGCAAGGAATAGAGGAGGAGGTTATAAAAGATTTATTGCAGTTAACAAACGGGGAAAAAATACACGGAGGCCTAGGTAATGTGTGGGATGTAAACGGAGGACAGCAACAATCAACCTATCATTAAAAAAAAAAACTTCTTGCATAATTTAGCACAAAGAACAAAGATACAGTACGCCAAAATATCATCGGTTACGTAAATGCTTGTTCTATTGCATATAGCATCGACACCGATGGAGTGACGGTTGTTAGAGTATAATTGGCATATAAGTCAATCTCATGGTGTGCAAGTCAAGCTTACGTCGACGAGATCTGTCAATTCTGTGTGAAAGCAGCGAGACGCAAAGCACCACATTCTTGCATTTTTGAGACTTCGCAACGAAGCACCACGCACGACAAACTTCGATAACGACACTATAGCCGAATTCGAATTTGAGCGAAAGGCGCTGCACGCATTGTAGTTCGCAGCACAGTACCGTGGCTACAAACAAGGTTCATGGCACCGACATCAGCTAAAAAGAAAGAAAATATGGATAAAGAGGAGCTCGGCTGCACGTAGACGTTCGCGCACTTGTTTTTGTCGAGATGGCTCGAGCGCCATCACGTCACTTTACTCCACCAGTAGAGACGCGTATAGACCTTATTTCCTGTGCTGACAGGAGCACTGTAGCAAAAAGACAAAGGAATACCACTGTCGTTAGCTTTATTGAGGTGGCTTAGTGGCAGCAGTATCAGCTTGAGAAGCAGAGTTCAGCTGACGTTTGTTGTTTCGCAGGGTGCCGTTTCTATAGCAGTATTTTGTATCTTAAGATACACGATGCATTATTGAATGTATCGGAAATACAGCTACATATACTCGTTTTGCGAGACGTATGGCGATACAGATATATACAAGATACCCAAAGAGTATCTGAGGTAGTATCTAAGATACATGTATCTTCAATACTGCCCAGGCCTGGGTGAAAGAAAGAGAAGTTATTGCAGCAACCTGCAGCTGCAAAGCAGGGTAACCACAACGCGTGAAGAGTGAGATGCAAAATTATAGTGCCTAGCATTATTCCGTGAGATGCCCAGCAATTATGTCAGTATGTCGTGTCCGGACAGCGCGACATCTTTTCCACATAAATAAATAAGGCTCCAAGAAAATGCATGGGGTTGGAGAGGCCAACCTAGAGTTTGAGAGTGGCGCAAAAAAATTTGGGCTTTTTAGCAAGTAGTGTTGGCGTCATGACAATGCATGATTGACAGAAAGGTTGTTATTGCCAACATAAATACAGCACACATCAGCCGCAGCATTTGACTCGCTCGCTATGTATCCACCAGCAAACGCTGTGCATAGCTTATGAAGGCGAAAGTCTTCGATTCCTCGTCAAACGGGAAAATTGACCGTCGGCTTCCCGCGTCTGCGCCGTCAGCACGAGTAATGCAAAAAATCACCATCACGTGATGACGTCACCATATCACGTCATCATGACGTCGCAGAA
This sequence comes from Rhipicephalus appendiculatus, assembly GCA_030522465.1. Classification (NCBI taxonomy): domain Eukaryota; kingdom Metazoa; phylum Arthropoda; class Arachnida; order Ixodida; family Ixodidae; genus Rhipicephalus; species Rhipicephalus appendiculatus. The sequence continues at coordinate 352,390 of JALIZH010027776.1, forward strand.
TTGCCAAGTTTGTGAAGTCGTTATGACGTCATCATGAAGCCTCATAACGGGATGTGACATGATGACGTGCTCACGCGACATAGTCGCTTTGCACAGCCTCCGTGATCGGTGAGTCGATCACGAAGGCAGTGCAAAACCGCGTTAGGTGCAGAAAGCTTCTGGAGTGGGGAAAATCAATACATCGACTGACAAGAAGGAGAGCAAGGTGGCTTTCGCCTTCCGGTCATCATAAAGGAATGCATAAGGAACCCTGTGATTTTTTACGCATCAATGACTGAAGTACCTGCAGCCCTTATTGTAGACGCTGAGCATGGGGCCGACGATCAAGAGTTCGCACGGGAACGTTCTGAGATGGTATCGCACGAGGTAAAAGGCAGCGCATTTTCCATCCTACGGGAGATAAGCACCGTTAGCCTACGGGAAGCGCGCGCGAACGATCGTCTCAGTGCGTGCTTTCTGCTACTCAACATCACAGCCCAGACGCAGTAGCCAAGGTCGTCGTCGCGGAAGTGCTTGTTGGACACACGACTCGTAGCCGATGGCTGTCTGCCGGTTATTAGCTCTACAAACCACTCTTCACGCAGTTTCTTATCCCACGGGCACCGGTGCATCATGCAGGCTTACACCGGACTATGTTGCACGTCCGGCACTGCGGCACCGAGCAGCATGTTCGTCGCTTTCGGATGCAGCCACTCCTATCACAGTGGGTTCAGTTGTGTTCAAAATGCGAGAAAACCTCCGCATCCGAACAGACCGCAGCGCAGGTGGGGCTTGAAACTCGTTTACCAAGCACGCGGCAGCGCTCCACAAGCAGCCGACGCGGCCGCCGAGACCGCGTGATCCTGCCAAGCACGTCACCCCGGCGGTGGTGCCGGCGTTTCCAGTGGTGGCCCTCGAGGCCAATATCTGAGCAACACTACTGCTTTTAGATGTGAAACATCTTACGGCGAAGCTTAATCCGGTGGTGGTGGTGGTGGTGGTGGTGTGCCGCGTGCCCACCCTTACTGTGCATGCGCAAACCCTTAAAAAAAATAAAAATAAAAAACATCCTCTCCCCCTCCTCTCCTCTAGGCATCCCTCCCCGCGGCAACCACACCCTCACTGCGCATGCGCCTCCCCTCCTCTCTCCCCTCTTACACTCCCCCCCCTCTCTCCTCTAGGCATCTCTGCCCGCGGCGTCTACACTCCGACTGCGCATGCGCGTCCCCCCCTCTCTCTCCTCTACGCATCCCTGCCCACGGCGTTCACACTCCCCACTGCGCATGCGTGTCACCCCCTCTCTCTCCTCTCCTACGCTCCCCCCCTCTCTCGCCTCGCGACACCGACGCAGGCAGCGTCTGCTAGCGAGTTTCTTGGTTGAAAAAACCGACTGCTCGCGCTGCACAAACGTTCACTGGCCATCCCGTATATATGGCAATGGATCTTGACCTCCAAGGTGGTGCCGGTGTGAGATTTCTCCTGTGCGTTATTGGACAATAATAATTCGCAGCGTGTGCGTTAACTAAAAGCGCACTGTGGGTCTCTGTGTACAGTCGGAGTCTTCTGTCTCTCATTGCCCATTAGCAGCGATTGGCATGTTCCAGTAGGAAACACCACTCCATCACTGCGTGCTTTGCGCCTCCCCAGTTTTCTCTCCTGCGCAACGCTGCGATAACGCCAGCGTCAACACCGCCGCCAGTGTAAGCGTTAGCGCCTGCTGCTTCACATCTACACATTGTGCCCTTTAACGGGAGATGGTGTAATTTTTTAATATGCTCCTTAATTATCGTGCATTCCACTGAACTTGCCGCTGTCGACAAATTCATAGAGCAAAGCTTCGGTATTGCTGGTGGAAGGAGAAGTGGTGTACGAGGCCAGCATGCAACGCCAAGGAAACGAAAGAAAATAATACAGTAACGTGCGCTGGACATTTTCTGCAAACGTCGGTGTGAACAAGGACCCACATGAACTTGAAATAGCGGTGAAAGCAGGGCTGGGCAAAGATACTTTGAAATTGTATCGCGATACGATACAAGATACTCGGGGAAGAAGCATCGGAGATACAGATACAAGATACTTCCGTAATGAATGTGTCCGATACGATACTTCTCAATTGTATCTTAAGATATTTCGATACATCTGGAAATTTGCTATTATAGATTTATATAATCACGCCTCAAATACCTATGTACAGAAGTGTTTGCTTCAAAACGTCTTAGCTGCGACCAACTTTGTTTATTTTATTGAAATATCTGTTTGAATCCCGAAAGTTACGTTTTTCTTGCTTAATGTATATTAGTTTCATTCCGAAACAAATTATTTGCATTTGTTTACTTCACATTGACACTTGTATTTGCTCGGTGTCGCTTCTCTACTTAGCGACCAGCTAGCGGGTTGCCATCTAATTGCAAGAGCTTCAGTAAGATGCCTCCGCAAGATGGCACAAATAAATGTGCAGTCTTACCTTGTCCGTTAGTGTATCACCGTTTTCGTAGTAACGCATCCCCCCTACAGGAGTAGAACAGCAACTGTGATGGTAGCAACCTTTTTGCGAAGCATCATGGGAAGACGATAACTACGCAGTCGGCGCTCACAGTTCACTGAGGACATAAAACTGCAGTGATTTTTCATATTCTACCTATCAACTTTCGTAAAGTGTTCGTTAGCAACATATTCACTAACGTCCAATCTTTTACCATTTCCTCTCCCAGAGAACTTCTGCCGCCCAGAAGCTTCCAGGATATATTGTACGTGGCAAAAAGCGTCGCAGGATATCACTGCTATTCACAGTATTGCAACTTCTCGCCTGCTTACCTATATATATTTGTAACACAAAAATGGGGATTTTACAGGGACCTAAAAAAGGAAAGCGAAGCGAAATAGCAAGGAAGATCCGCAATAAAAAATGACTAAGGGAATAAGTATACGGGGCATAGGCGTGCGCACGAGGGGGGGCAGAAGAGGGGGCGGCCGCTCCCCCCCAGTCCCCTAAAAGGGGGGGCGCAAAGTCAGCTGTAAGCATTGACATAATGGGGAGGGGGGGGGGGGCGCAAAGTCAGCCCCATACATTGACATAACAGGGAAAGGGGCGCTGCAAGGAACCTTCGCCCCCCCTTGAAGGGGAACCCTGCGCACGCCTATGATACGGGGTGTTTCACGTAGGCAGAACAAAATATAAAAAAAACAAGCGTTTAACCATGACTGAATGAAACCAATGGCATATCGTTTACCGTCATGTGTCGCTCATTACGGTATTTTTATATTGCGCTCAGTTGGTTGATTAACTATGGACAGTTATGCAACATTTTTATTATTCACTTTAGGGCAGAGTGCGCATTTAAAAACGACCGAAGCAATTGTTTTTTGGCTGCGTGCATGCTGCATGGTGAATGTTCTTTGGTTTTTAAAGAAAGCACGCGAAATATGAAATAAAACCACGTGACTGCGCTCATGCGCTATCGTACTGCAGCGCTCTTAAACGCGCATCGAATGAAACAACCGGCGCGCGGACCGTCAGCCTGTCCCTTGTCAGGGACGATGGTGTTTCTTTGCCGTGTGTGGCGGTCAGAAATGCTGACGCGCTGTGGAGCCGATGCCACGGCCGCTCATTTCGCCGCGGTCCGCTTGCAGATTGTTTTGCTCGAAGCACGTCTGAGAGCGCTGCAGCACAATAGCGTACGAGCGCAGTAACCTGGTCATATTTCTCCGGCTTTCTTTAAACGCCGGAAAAATCACTACGTAGCGTGTACCCTTCCACAAAAAGTCAGACCTGTCGTTTTAGAATGCCCTCTAAAACGCAAAGAAGCACAGTTGGCCCCAAAATGAGCAGCAAAAATGTTACATCTCTCATGCTAGTTAGGAAATTAAGCGCGATATAAAAATACCATAATGAGAGCCACATGGCAGTAAACCCCATCGTTGGTTTTATTCAGTTGCGGTTAAGCACTTCTTTGTATATATTTAGTTCCAGTTACGTGACATCCTTTACAAACACGATACAGGCGGCATCCCTAAAAGATATGAAAATGGAGCATGATATATCGTCAACTTAGGTCTTACAATTAGACAATAGAAAATTCAATGTCCACGGAAAATAGCACTAAAGGGCTCGTGAGGATGCTGATGAGAAAACCGTAGTACTTGGTATTATGTTTCTCAAATACCCTTCCTATCGTCTTTAAGACTTTTTGTTAGAATTTCCATTGCTATAATGTAAACTCAATTTCGCTGTTTTATTAAACCGTAAGCAGAATTTTTTTTCCTGCAAGCGCTAGGCACTCTCAGATTATTTTAACTTTTCCCTGAAATACATATCTACATATCTACATGGAATGTAGATATGTAAATAGTAAAAATTACGTACAGAATTAAAAATAAGAATAAATAAGGCAAGGAATAGAGGAGGAGGTTACAAAAGATTTATTGCAGTTAACAAACGGGGAAAAAATACACGGAGGCCTAGGTAATGTGTGGGATGTAAACGGAGGACAGCAACAATCAACCTATCATTAAAAAAAAAAACTTCTTGCATAATTTAGCACAAAGAACAAAGATACAGTACGCCAAAATATCATCGGTTACGTAAATGCTTGTTCTATTGCATATAGCATCGACACCGATGGAGTGACGGTTGTTAGAGTATAATTGGCATATAAGTCAATCTCATGGTGTGCAAGTCAAGCTTACGTCGACGAGATCTGTCAATTCTGTGTGAAAGCAGCGAGACGCAAAGCACCACATTCTTGCATTTTTGAGACTTCGCAACGAAGCACCACGCACGACAAACTTCGATAACGACACTATAGCCGAATTCGAATTTGAGCGAAAGGCGCTGCACGCATTGTAGTTCGCAGCACAGTACCGTGGCTACAAACAAGGTTCATGGCACCGACATCAGCTAAAAAGAAAGAAAATATGGATAAAGAGGAGCTCGGCTGCACGTAGACGTTCGCGCACTTGTTTTTGTCGAGATGGCTCGAGCGCCATCACGTCACTTTACTCCACCAGTAGAGACGCGTATAGACCTTATTTCCTGTGCTGACAGGAGCACTGTGGCAAAAAGACAAAGGAATACCACTGTCGTTAGCTTTATTGAGGTGGCTTAGTGGCAGCAGTATCAGCTTGAGAAGCAGAGTTCAGCTGACGTTTGTTGTTTCGCAGGGTGCCGTTTCTATAGCAGTATTTTGTATCTTAAGATACACGATGCATTATTGAATGTATCGGAAATACAGCTACATATACTCGTTTTGCGAGACGTATGGCGATACAGATATATACAAGATACCCAAAGAGTATCTGAGGTAGTATCTAAGATACATGTATCTTCAATACTGCCCAGGCCTGGGTGAAAGAAAGAGAAGTTATTGCAGCAACCTGCAGCTGCAAAGCAGGGTAACCACAACGCGTGAAGAGTCAGATGCAAAATTATAGTGCCTAGCATTATTCCGTGAGATGCCCAGCAATTATGTCAGTATGTCGTGTCCGGACAGCGCGACATCTTTTCCACATAAATAAATAAGGCTCCAAGAAAATGCATGGGGTTGGAGAGGCCAACCTAGAGTTTGAGAGTGGCGCAAAAAAATTTGGGCTTTTTAGCAAGTAGTGTTGGCGTCATGACAATGCATGATTGACAGAAAGGTTGTTATTGCCAACATAAATACAGCACACATCAGCCGCAGCATTTGACTCGCTCGCTATGTATCCACCAGCAAACGCTGTGCATAGCTTATGAAGGCGAAAGTCTTCGATTCCTCGTCAAACGGGAAAATTGACCGTCGGCTTCCCGCGTCTGCGCCGTCAGCACGAGTAATGCAAAAAATCACCATCACGTGATGACGTCACCATATCACGTCATCATGACGTCGCAGAATTGCCAAGTTTGTGAAGTCGTTATGACGTCATCATGAAGCCTCATAACGGGATGTGACATGATGACGTGCTCACGCGACATAGTCGCTTTGCACAGCCTCCGTGATCGGTGAGTCGATCACGAAGGCAGTGCAAAACCGCGTTAGGTGCAGAAAGCTTCTGGAGTGGGGAAAATCAATACATCGACTGACAAGAAGGAGAGCAAGGTGGCTTTCGCCTTCCGGTCATCATAAAGGAATGCATAAGGAACCCTGTGATTTTTTACGCATCAATGACTGAAGTACCTGCAGCCCTTATTGTAGACGCTGAGCATGGGGCCGACGATCAAGAGTTCGCACGGGAACGTTCTGAGATGGTATCGCACGAGGTAAAAGGCAGCGCATTTTCCATCCTACGGGAGATAAGCACCGTTAGCCTACGGGAAGCGCGCGCGAACGATCGTCTCAGTGCGTGCTTTCTGCTACTCAACATCACAGCCCAGACGCAGTAGCCAAGGTCGTCGTCGCGGAAGTGCTTGTTGGACACACGACTCGTAGCCGATGGCTGTCTGCCGGTTATTAGCTCTACAAACCACTCTTCACGCAGTTTCTTATCCCACGGGCACCGGTGCATCATGCAGGCTTACACCGGACTATGTTGCACGTCCGGCACTGCGGCACCGAGCAGCATGTTCGTCGCTTTCGGATGCAGCCACTCCTATCACAGTGGGTTCAGTTGTGTTCAAAATGCGAGAAAACCTCCGCATCCGAACAGACCGCAGCGCAGGTGGGGCTTGAAACTCGTTTACCAAGCACGCGGCAGCGCTCCACAAGCAGCCGACGCGGCCGCCGAGACCGCGTGATCCTGCCAAGCACGTCACGCCGGCGGTGGTGCCGGCGTTTCCAGTGGTGGCCCTCGAGGCCAATATCTGAGCAACACTACTGCTTTTAGATGTGAAACATCTTATGGCGAAGCTTAATCCGGTGGTGGTGGTGGTGGTGGTGTGCCGCGTGCCCACCCTTACTGTGCATGCGCAAACCCTTAAAAAAAATAAAAATAAAAAACATCCTCTCCCCCCTCCTCTCCTCTAGGCATCCCTCCCCGCGGCAACCACACCCTCACTGCGCATGCGCCTCCCCTCCTCTCTCCCCTCTTACACTCCCCCCCTCTCTCCTCTAGGCATCTCTGCCCGCGGCGTCTACACTCCGACTGCGCATGCGCGTCCCCCCCTCTCTCTCCTCTACGCATCCCTGCCCACGGCGTTCACACTCCCACTGCGCATGCGTGTCACCCCCCTCTCTCTCCTCTCCTACGCTCCCCCCTCTCTCGCCTCGCGACACCGACGCAGGCAGCGTCTGCTAGCGAGTTTCTTGGTTGAAAAAACCGACTGCTCGCGCTGCACAACCGTTCACTGGCCACCCCGTATATATGGCAATGGATCTTGACCTCCAAGGTGGTGCCGGTGGGAGATTTCTCCTGTGCGTTGTTGAACAATAAAAATTCGCAGCGTGCGCGTTAACTAAAAGTGGAGTGCGGGTCTCTGTGTCCCAGTCGGAGTCTTCTGTCTCTCATTGCCCATTAGCAGCGATTGGCATGTTCCAGTAGGAAACACTGCTCCATCACTGCCTGATTTGTGCCTCCCCAGTTTTCTCTCCTGCGCAACGCTGCGATGAGCGCCAGCGTCAACGCCGCCGCCAGTGTAAGCGTTAGCGCCCGCTGCTTCACATCTACATGTGGTTCCCTTTAGCGGGAGATGGTGTAATTTTGTCCAGCAGCGGAGAGCAGCCACAGTCTGCGCAATGGAGAGCTAAATTGCTACCGTGCTTATTCTTGACGTTGTTTCGGTGCTCCCGTAGACTACCATTAAGACAACGTCCAGACTGGCCGATGTACGATCTGCCACAAGTCGTGGGAATCTCGTACACGATTTCTTTCTTGCACTGCACATAGAGAGGGGCGTGGGTCTTCTCCCAGGTTTTGAAGTCGGTGGGTTTGCATTCACGCGTTTGCACAGGGAGCAGAGTTTGTTCGGAGCCGAAGACACTACATTCACACACGCTCTTCCAGCGGATTTCTTAATTCGATGTGAAACTGCATGAACATAAGGAATGACAGTCAACTTTGATCTGTGGAGTTGAGACCGCTCTCTTTCTTTGGGGCATCTGATGTCTCTGATCAAGACCTCCGTTAACGTGTAGAGCGGGGGGGGGGGGGGTTCCGGGAACCCACTATCACGGACACGCTTGAGTTGGGCATCGAAGCTTTGGTTGACTCTGTGTAGGCAGCTGCGGGTGAGGGCATTCTTCATTGCTCCGAGTGCAACAGCATGTTTAACTGTTCTAGAATGTGCCGACGAAAAGGGCAGAAGTTACTTCTTGGACCGGGTAGCATAGGTGTGTCATCGGTGTGTCATACGTCAGCATAGGTGTGCCATACGTCTGTCATCGAATATTCCAACGTTATCTTTGGTTGTCGCGCAAGCTGTGGAGTAAGCTCGAGTGTTCGCGTCTTGCGCGCAATCTTAACAAAACGATCTACAATAATCGCGAAGCTTCTCGAACAATGATCGCGGTTTGCGCTGAGCATTGCTGACAGTCTTTGTGGGCGAGAACCGAATACAGCAGAAGTGAAGTTAAGAAACGCGCGTGGCAGTAGCAGCCATCCGCACTACGATTCCCTATATCCAGCGGGGGGACAAAACGAAGCCAGGGAGAGTGTAGTGACCCAAACACGACGAAGAACTGCTTTTACGGGAAACTTGGGACAGAAGAAGAATAATAAAGATCTTCTGTTGTGTCATTACTGGATTGTCACAATTCTGCAGGAGGCGTGGTGTCAGGGTCGATGCGTTGACAGTCTGTGGTCGGTTGCCGATGAAAGTTTTGCCCACAAGTACACGAGTTCCGAGTCGATCGTGAATGAAAGCACCATATGCGCAGCAGGAATGGTTATCTGGTAAAGGCAACCGCTGACCACAACACAGCACCAAGAACGGCTGGTAAAGACAGCACTGACCACGACATCACGAGTGCTGGTAAAGAGTGCACGTTGAAAAGTAGATTAGGAAGCTTAGACGAGAGGCTGTTGCCTTGTCTGCTCTCTGTCGGCTATTTCATTTCATTTCATTTGCTTTATTTGTTTCATTGCGAAATATCAAGCAATGGCGGCGCCCAAGGTAAAGGCTGTAATGGGATAGCTTGAAGTGTCCTTAGCACCCCGCGTTACATTATGGCAGCGAGTTGTGCAATCATACTGCAAAACACATTTCGATAAGAAAAGTTTTAGAAAATGCATTAAATATGCTATACAATAAAGTGTAATCAACCCGCCATGGTGGTCTAGCGGTTATGGTGCTCGACTGCTGACCAGCAGGTCGTGGGATTGAATACCGGCAGCGCGGCCGCATTTTCGATGGAGGCGAAAATGCCCGAGACCGGTGTTTGGAGATTTAGGTGCACGTTTAAGAACCCCAGGTGCTCGAAATTTCCACAGCCCTCCACTGCGGCGGCTCTCATAATCATATCGTGGTTTTGGGACGTAAAACGCAACAATTATTATTGATGAAGAGCAATCAATAATGAACAACGCAATACAGAGACAGAACAATTAATACAGGGATAAGACGCAATGACATTAGTTACGCCTCAAAACACCAAATTAGGAATTACTGACAGTGTATACACTCTTAGAACAAAGAGAGTGCCTTTACGCCCTTTGCGAGAGTTTTGGCTTGTCCCGCAGGGCACTCCGTTTTCCGGGGTGAAACTACTCTCTTTACAGAGAGAGTGATCCAACGCCCTCTCATGGAGTAGAGTACTCCGTCTGCGATAGAGTGAAAGCACTCCCACCGAGAGAGTAAAGCTGGCACATTGAAATAGCTCTGGTATAAAATTAATCAAGCGCAAAAAAGACAGACAAATACATACACGCACACATCCACGCAACCAAAACACGCAGAGCGCTCGCGATTACAACACTTTGATTAAACAGAACCTTCCCGCTGTCGTGACGGGAGATGTTAATGAAGGCGTGTTGTTTGGAAGCGTTTCGCTACACTGCCAGTCGAATACTCGCTCGAATCCACGCCTGCAGGCATAAAATCTGTTCAAATTACGGCGCTGCTAGTCAATTCGTTATGTGACTACGCAGCGGGCTCCCAGAGAAAGCAACACAATAGCCTTGACGTGGCTTTTGCAAGATTCTAGGTCATACAGCCTGCAGCGCTTACGCGTGGCGTGCTGTTAATAGGCGGCCAAAGCGGCTGCAATGAATGAATAAACTTTATTTAAAGTCCGGCTCCTTCGGGCGAGGCGGGGGGGGAAGAGGGGATTGCCCCCCTGTTCCTCTCCGTCAATGATGGCAAAAAAAATTTTTTTCGGCACTGCAAGAGCGTCTAACGGATTAATTTCATTAATAGTTAACTCTGGGGGGTAATTAGAAGACATGCATCAGTGCATACATACATATACAAATAATACACAACACTGGATTCGAACCACTGACCACACGCACCGAGAGAACACACGCTAACCACTACACCACAGAGCCACCGCATGCTGCGATGAGTTTTCTCAAGCATAAGTATTCACAAAGTGCTTTGAAAAAAAAAGGGGGAGGAGCTTGCAACTTGTGTTCTTGCATCGTCAACCGTGCATTGCGCCTGCATTAAGTTCGTAAATAGATTACGCGGCGTCATGAACTCGCGGAGACCTCCGTTAGCACCTTATGCGCCGATTTCGGTTCGTCGTCTGTCGTGCCGCAAGCAAAATGATAAACGTGTGTCCTTTTAAGTGTTCACCCTAAGTTGTGGATGTATTTCTCACACAAAATTCGCAGATACCAGCGTGACAAGTACCTTCAGGTAGCGAAACTCACGTATGTGTATTCTACGAGCGTGTGCTGTTGAGTGATTTTGGTTATTTTTGTCGCGAGCCGCAAGTGTTTTCAGTGGCACCAGTGCGTTCTCAGCTGTTCGCAGACCATGTGCTATGGCATCTCATTGTTACATAACAGTGGCGTAGTCAAGGGGGGGGGGGGGGGGGGGGTTCAAATCTCCCCCCCCCCCTCGAAATTTTTCGGTTTTGCTTGCGTATATATGCACGCACACATACAAACGCACGCACGGACATTAAGTATGGTTGAACCCCCCCCCCCCCCCCCCCCGAAAAGAATTTCTGGCTACGCTACCGTTACATAAGTCAATGCCTGAGTTACAAGGGTATTTTAGCGTGCACATATACAACCATGTGTATTTATTGCGCGCGTACGTACTGTTGCGGGCTGCACGCCAGGTCAGCGGCACCTTCCGAGCAGTTAGACGAATATTTCCACCATGAGCACCTAACGCGCGCTGAGGCGCGATATACAGTGCTTCTCAATTAGTCATAGTCAGTATTTAATTGCTTTTATACACGGAGACTAGCTACCCTTTCACTAAATAACCTTTACTCTTCAGTGTCGCGCGCCGTTATAATGAACGTCGTAGGCGTGCACCAAGCTCCACTAATTCGCGAGTGGCATGTCTCCCTAATAATAACAAGATAATACTGTTGCGCTTCTCTGTTGCGAACGTCCGCGTGTATTTGGCGGTCCTCCTGAAGAAATTGTGCAGTATTTGCTAGAAAAATGGCGTAATTGTATGCCTCAGTGACGCAGCTGTTCTGAAAATAACGTTTATTTATATTTCGTAGGATATCTTTCGTCACAGCAGGTCACAAGTGGGTGCCACGAGCACTTGTACTACCTCGTGTACCTTTAGGTGCGGCCAAACTCATTATACAAATTATGCTACCGTTGATAAATGATCAACCCATCCATGTTCGATGAACGTTGGTCTGTTTCCGTTCACTGCCTGTCGCTTATTTGCATATTTTGCAAGAATTATCTGTTCAGTCCATCTGGTATAACACAAGGATTATCTACAGTATCCCCCCTCGAACAAAAGATAAAAGCGCCCCTTTTCAAGGCATACCAGGGGCCCCATCTGATTTTTGGTATGCTTCACCGCACAACTGATTTGCATTGCGGCGGGGCTGACTTACGTTTTTCCATCCCCATGAGATGGCTGCAGATCTTCAGTTGCCGTTATCTTGTGACATATGCAGTTCCCAGGCTTGCATATTTGAGGAGCAAGCATAGCTAGAAACAGGTGGAATGTGGCTGGAGACCGCACAACTTATTGTCAAGCTGTTGAGATCACACTGGCGCGACACTTCAGTTTGCCCATTATTTCGCAATAGTGAAATAAAGGGCACCTATTTCACAATACATGAGTTAATTTATGGCACCTACCTTCATCACGTCCACTATTCATTCCCCAAGGGGTTTTCGAAACATACGTGGCTGAGACCCACTGATCTATACGTCAGTGTTAGAACAATTTCTTTTGCATAATACAAGCTCTTTTTTGTTTGAATGCATTAGAAATTATTAAACATGAATTGATACAAAAAAAATGTGAATTGTAGTACTTTATTGGAATCAAAACATTAACATCCATAATGTCAATGTAAAAATACACATTTTCATCTACAGTAGAGAACGTATGCTCATTATTGAACACAGGAAACAAGATACACAGCACAACCGAAAGTACAGAAAAAAAATTACAAGGCACGACAGATACACTTAGCAATGCCAGTATGCATTTAAATCCAAACAGACGGCAAGCACAAGGGACTTGGTGTCTGCTTACAAATGAAGGCAACTCGATGAGTGAATGAAGGCTTACAACACTTTTGAGAAAAATGCAACTGTGGAATAGGCATGGTAGTGTACAATTTCTTTATATTGCATTAGTTTGCCCTCAGGCGTGAAACATGATACACGACTGTGCAGTCAACTTTGTTGTATAAAGACCTGTGGGGTCGACCATAGATCCACCTGCCAAAATTTGTAAACACGCTTGCCTTTGTTCACATATTTTCATATGATGATGCAAATTTCTAAAATTAAGCTTGGGAACTAGGCATTATTTTTTTTAACTATGATCCACCCGTACTATTATACTTAAGCAGTAGAGCTACAGTCAGGCCCGTAGCCAGGGGAGGGGGGGCTAGGGGCCTGGGCCCCCCCCTGAAATTCGGATGGAGGGGGGGTGTTTTACCAAGGACAAATAACAAAAACAGGTGTTTTTCAAGGCCTTCAACAAGTGCCCCCCCTTCCCCCGAAAAAAATTCCTGGTGACGGGCCTGCCTACAGTTATATTTTCATGCCAGCTAGTGCCGTGCCATCATCTGCTACCGGTAAAGTAGTTCATCTCTAAAAGCTGAATTTATGGCTCATGCAAAACCACCTCATGTAAAATGAATCCGAATACCATGACTGGATAGTTACGTTAGGCAACAACAAGTTTTAAATTAAAAATTGCCTATCAATACTGGTGGTGGCTTGACACATTAGAGCCGTGGACTGGATATGCCATGAGATTGAATAAAAATTGAACAGGCTATAAATACAGGTTGTAAAACAGCCCGGAATTAAGTTTAGTCAATTAAATGAGTTTACATCCTTTTTCAAGACATGTAAAATTTTCAAAGTGTGTTCTCTCATTGGAAAGTTTGGACACAGCATCGTGCATAACACAGTGCAGGAGTCCAAGTGCTGGCAATCCTAAATGCTGAGTGATGTACAAGATTGTCAATATAGTGTACTGTAAGGCCCATGAGTGTTCGCAGAACAGGCCATCCTGTAGACGAACAGGTGGGCCAGAACTCTTGCTGCTTCGCCAGAAGTGTCTAGTCTTCCTGAAAAACGATATCAAATAAAGAAGTGTATTAGGCTTTCTGCATCCATACAAATGAATGTCCTACAAAAGACTAACATGACATCTCTTACTGCAGACTTTTTGAAAAAAACATGACAAAAATACAAAAATTGAAATGCTGCCTTGAGAGATCTCCAACGAGTGCAGCATGCTTTTATTCTAACATCTGAACGAAGTAGCAATATGATACAGAAAGACGGGGCTCATTGCTTGTCCATGTATTTCTGCCATGTTTTGATACACATAGGAAAAGAACAAGGTACGATGGTTAGTGTGCAGTGTTGCTTGTTGTTTCATGGAGGCAACTCCTACAAGAAAAATAATTCATTCACCCTCAAAATTTACTGCAAGTTCAACCAAATAAATTATTTTAAAACTTGGGCTAGATAGGACAAGATATAGATATATACTTATGAGGCATGCCACAGTGCACACCCTTGATTCTTTAATGCACATCCAAATCTAAAACCATGCTAATGCCAAAGCAGCACCTAGACGATATTGTTAGTACTGCACACATAGCTGACTAAACCAACAGCGTATACAGCACCTGCCTATAAGTCATGCACTATCCTGCTGCTGCCAATGACGAAATACGTGTTCTCTGAAAATTTTGCACGCTGCTTACTGCTTGATATTAACTGAAATGGCACCTAGCCAACAGACATTAGACATGCAATAAACATAACTATCAAGTCTTAACGAATGCAAAAATTTTCCTAACCATTATAACTTAAATCACGAGGTGTATGCAACTAATCCTTTTTACCGTTCACCTCTGTTCAGCTTATTTACTTGTGTGGAAAGTCTAAGAAACCTCCACAAGCTGGATCAACCTTGTGATTCCAAGATTGCATTTCAGAGCATGGAGGCAGCGCATAACCTTTAAAATTTACTAATTCACTTTCTTAACTCATTAAGGCCAATGCAAGAACTATCGGTTCGATTTTATTGAAAGTTCATACGTTTATCAAAATACAGTAGACAACAACCGCTGCAAATTTTCGTAGAGTTACATTTATTTCTTCAGAAGTTATGGTACTGTATTTTAGAAAGTACGCTAGGCTCTTGCCATAGCAATGGGCAAGCTGACTCGGTACAAGAATAGCAAGCATGCTAGGCCTTTGCGAAACTAATACCAAAGTTATCTTGGCATATAACACTTATCGAAGCACCGACGCTTCTTGCAAAGTGTAACGCCACATTTTCCGCAACACCATATCTTTCTTTTATGACAGACAGTACACCTCAGCTGTCTTTCGAGCTTCTTCTACAAATATCCGTACAGATAGAGGATAACAGCAGGCACTAAATATTGGTGTACTACGAAAAGTACACCAATATTTGATTGCTGTTTAGAGCAAAACAATGAATGCACTTTAGCTGATTCTTGCACGTTGCAGGTGTCATTACGTTGTTCCTTCTGAAGCACAATGATTTTGTTGTTTTTTTTTTCGATATATAAAGTGGGAATCTTCAAATTATTTTAGAAAATGTGCTACGCAACACGTGCATTCGATGTGCGCTCGTCTTTGGAAAGTTTAAAGACTTGTAGTTTAGAAACAATAGATCCTGGTCAACATTTACATTACAATTAGTTCTAATAACATCCATCCCTATACTTTCCTTGGAGTTATTGTCTGTTAGTTCTCATTAATATTGTGTCTAACAAAGAAAAAAAACGAGCACTTAAATTTGCTCTTTTTGTTCATAGCGAGGGTCTCGTTCTTGCGGACTCGATGCCTTGAGGTAGTATGCGAGGGATTATTGGTCAGCTGCCAACTCGTAATAACATCACGTGCTACGTGACACCAACAGGCAAAAAAAAGTGTTCCAGACTCGCTATAGTGGCTACTGGAGGCGCTGACTGACGCTCCCACGTTTAAATGCAAACGTGGGGATGACCTGCTGCCGTGGCTCAGTGGTAGAGCATCGGACGCGTTATCCGAAGGTCGCAGGTTCGGTCCCTGTCGGCAACAAGTTATCTTTTCATCCACTTTTCTTTGTTCACATTTACATTGCAATTACTTTTAATAACATCCCCTATACTTTCCTTGGCATCACTGTCTGTTCCCCTTAATACTGGCCCTAGTCAACATGTGAGATTAGGGGCATCTTACTGCAACCTCTGACTTCAAAAACGCCAATTAGCAAAATCAGAATATTGGACTGTGTATTTCTTATTCCCAAAAATTAAGTGTACTTTGTAAAGTACACTGGGCGCTAATGGGTTGAGACAACGTTTTGAATAAGCCCGATAGGCAAAAACATGTGTCACCATGAATTAAAACGTACACCTAACTTTCATAGTTCAGGGCTCAAGCCTAATTTCAAGCAGTCGCAGCAGGACAAATATTTGTGTCACAAATATGTGAACAGTTTTGCAACTACCAAACACAAAAATAAAGTTATACGCCATTATGACGGTGTGCTAGGGAGCTTCGAAGTACTTGGACGCACATGCCACTTCATTGCAAAGGTAATGCATTGAAATGCTGACAATTTGGCTAAGAACACTGCAAATATTTTGCAATACGGTGGATTGCATGGTAGAGATGTTTGTTATCGAGGCACTCCACTGTAAATTCAGTATAGTGTTATGGGTGCGACAGTGCAGGTGCAGATTCTGCAGAATGTATCAGCGTGGCTGAGATAAGAGCTACCATGAAATAGGACTCAAAATAGTGGTACTCTCAAGGTTTCCATTGTATCAGTGACTTGCTTCATCACAAACTGGTATGCATAGCAGAATTCAGAAATGCATTCTATTTGATCACCATATCCAAATGAGATTGCTGCTACCAACCCAGATTCTGTGAAGCATTCAGATGAGCTTCAAGTGTTGTGAGAAAGCTGCCGGTGCCCATAGATGCATAGCGTTGCATCTACTATCTTGAGCGACACATGCAAAGTAAAAAAAATAAATAGTATATATCTTATGTAGTGACTCAGTATTTCATGCCGCACTGATCAGCTGCAAAGCACACAAGCACCTATATCAGATAACTGGTATAAATTCACTTTGACGTCCATGCATGAAACACTTCTTTAGCTCTTAAATTTATTATTCTAAAGCACTCGAACACGAAAAAATAATTAAGCACACAATACACAAACCGACAGTGTGGATAAGGCTTTTCTATTACTATGGGAAAAAATATTTCACAGTATTATGCTGTAAGATTTTTGTCATTGCTGCTCCCATTTAATATTAGCATTAAAAGCGTTGCTGTGCTTCCTACACAAAGTGACCTTAGAGACAGGCGTTAAAAGGTGTCATACTCTTTCCTCTAAAGTTGTTCTCTGTTATCTTTTACCCTTGTACGCCCTTCGTTTGCACAGCTTGGCCAACCAGATTAACAGCTGGCAAACATGCCTTTGTTGCCATCTATGTCTTCCTTTCCTTCTTTCAAATAGTCTTGGAGCATTTCGAAATATACACATGAAGCTCAGTAGTGTAGCGTTGCCAACTGCACAAACATTGATAACCTTCACACTGCACAAGACTTCATGAGGGTCTAGTTGGTGCATACTGACAAAAAATTACTTAGCGCAAAAAAAAAACGCAGCACAAAAAGAAGATACACAAGGGACAATCGGTTTTCCACTGTCTATCTCCTTGTGTGCTGCATTTTTCTTGCCCTAAGTACTTCACACTATGGCCAACCAAATTAGCACTGCCTGTGTGGTGAGACCAAAAAACAAATACTTGCAGCTTCAAGCTCGCTGTACACCTATTTCGTCAAAAGCACGGCATTTAAGTTTCTTATAAATTAGGTTGTTTGCCAGGTATCATTCTAATGAAAGAGCTGAAAACAGCATGGTACAGCATGGATAAGGCGCACAACAGCACGTCCTTTGTGAATTGGTGATGGAGTTATCTGGTGACCTGCGTGCTACTGCTTTCTGGCGCCGCAGTAAACTCAATATTTACATTCATCAAGAAGCATGAATGTAGGAAGCTTACACGTGGGTTACAGAAGTAAACAATAACAAATGACCAAAGATGTCTAGTCCTCGCCGAACACTAGTTGTTTTTTTTTTAAATGCGATAATGTTTAACGCCTGCTTAGCTTTTCTTCACAACTTCATAATAGTCGTATGCGAGACAATTATTTACAACTGTCCCTCAACCATCACGATTGCGTTGAGCTGACTTGCGCTGATGTGACTGCATTAGTCGGGCACAGCTCACACATCTCCAAATGGCTGAGAATATTCACATGAAATCCAGGAAGGTTCCAGTGCTGATATATGTCACTAATTAAGTGACAATACCGTAAAATGCATGTGCTTCACCATACACGCTGTCACTTAGCAGATGACTGTCACATATCGCCAGAATTATATTCCTTCAGCAGAATTTATTCCCACTAGCCAATTAAACTCAACCTAATAACGTTATTAGACCATGCTTTGATGATGATGATAATAATAATGCAAAGGAAGGAAGGACAATAACTTTATTGCGATATTGCTGCAAATGCTTTTTTTTTTTTGCCTTAGACATGGTAAAAGAGTGTAATGCAGAAATGTTATGGAAAAGTATTCTCACTAATATTCTGTGCCTCGATGAATTTCCATAGTTGCACGGCGGAAGAACAAGGGCGCCCAGTGTAGTTCCCTCTGTATCCAGCGTAAATTCTGCCAAAACAAGAGCGCCGGGTGATGCCACAGGTTAATAATGCACACAAGTCGACACTGAGACTGAAGAAAAGCACAAACACATCCAGTATGAATACTAATAATAACATCAATATTGAGGGTTTCACGCGCCAAAACTATAATATGAGGCCCGCCTCAATGAAGACTTCAGAAGCCTGTTCTTTAACGTGCACTGATATCGCAGAGTACACGAGATTCAAACATTTCGCCTCCATCGAAATGCGACCGCCGGGCCGGGGTCCAACTCGCGACATTCGGGTCAGCAGCCGAACACCGTAACCATTGTACCACTGAGGCGGCCAAGAATGACAACTGAATCAAATGAAAACATAGTTGGCCTTGAAGCACTTCTTACGGCATGATAACCGCGGTCTTTCGCGTAAGTGTATATAAACACGCTGCCGCATTCACGCTTTATGGGAAGCAAATAAATTATAACGCACAAATTAACTTTATCGAGGCGCATGCGAGCTTCGATAGACTGGCCGTGCGATGCCTGTGCCTTCACAAAAGCTTTTTGAAACGCGCATCAGGCATCACACGTATGTGCGCCTAATGTTATTTATCGTACTTTACAGGCGACACACCATGCACTATTACACATCTGAACGACGATAGGACGCGAAGCAGAGAAAACAGAAGCACCACTTACCGTTCATATTCCCGACCGTGCCGAACCATGTGTTGGCCGGGCACTCAGTAACGCAGCTGCAAGCTCGCTGTCTGCAGACAATCACGAAACCAACGCGCACACAGCACGGGATGTTGCACTGCCGTCGCTAAATGCGGTTCACGTCCAGCGTCGAGATCACAGTCGCGCACACACGTGCACACGCCGCCGACGCAGCTGAGCAATCACCAAACTTCAAGAGCAATGCAATGCTATACGCACGACGTCGTGCACGAAAAACCGGAAGTTGCTATACGCACGACGCGACGACGGTGCTGCCAACGGCGGGGAGGTGGCGATTTTTTTTCAATTTTGTTATCTCGCGCGGCGGCAAGTTTGTGTGCGTTACGAGCGGTAAGCATGGACTTCGAAGTTGGATCAACATTCGCGACGTACGATGAATTCAACGCAGCCTTTAAGGCGTTTCAAGAGGGGAATCGCATGCTTTTTGTGACTAAAGCCACAAAAACTGTGCCGCGGCGGCAACGAGCATCGTGTGCGTGCGCGCGCGGTCGCTACCACAGGCAGCAAAACATGGCATATATGAGCGTCCTGTAAAGCCCGAAGACGACTCATCCGCGGCATTTTTTGCGTACTCCAGCGTTCCCGGAGAAACGGAACTGCGCCTGACGCTTTTAAAATGCTGCCAAGGTTCGGCGAGATGCTAGACCATTGAATATCCACCACAATGCTAGCCACGATAACAATGCGCTGTCTGCGAAGCCTGGCGACGCATGTTGGTAGATACCCCTCTCGGAGGGACGTGAACTCTTTCGGCACCAGCAATCGGTCATCGCTTGAACAACTCAACCTATTTCGTGCTTATATAAACGTGGATCTAGATTTTTTTTTTTTTTACGGGATGCAGAGTGGGGCAGATTCTACTTCGAGACGCTAATCGTTGCGCTGGTACGAACGATCATTACTAATAATTATTCGCGCGCTCTAACCACAGTGTAACAGTTGGAAATGACTTCGCAAGTTTGTCACATGCTCTACACTGACATGACTCGCATAAATCTCAAGGAATCGATCAGGACATGGGGGGGGTTCGGCTCATTGATTAGTATACACAAATACAAGGCTAGCATGTCCGCGACACGCGATACGATAACAAAAACGAATTTCTTTTTATGGCAACGCATGCTTGGCGCTTCCGATCCATGGAGCCTCTAGAAGCGCGCGGCAGTGCTCCAATAAGCGCGACTAAGAACCTACACCGCGATAAAGAGCAGCTGTGCAAGCCGCCACTAACTACAGTGGAGTGGTGCACTTAGCTACCGTCCTCAGTACAGCAAAAGGCGCACCTAGTACACTGTCGAAGGATAACGCGGTATAAATTTGGCATCAAACAAAAAGGCAGATTTTTATTAACTTCTTCAATGCCATTTTACATACAGCCCAAAATTACTGGCTGCAGTTTCAATCCTAGCTGCATCCAGAGCAGAACCAGTGCCTCTTCTGCTGCTTTTTGTTGAAATTGACGCAGGACCTACGAGAAAAAGAAGTGGGCGAGTGTAATAGAGCCTTATATAGATAAAACTTACATCAGCTTGCACACAATGGCATGCATGTGTGAATTCTTAAGCATCCTTACCAATGGAACCATTCTAAGCACTGTTCGCAACACACCATCTTCAGTGTTCCATCATCTTTGTCCTTGCACGCTGCACAGAACCACAAGTCTGCCTCCTTCTTCATCGTAACTGCAAGTAAGGTTGAACGCACATAAGCTTCAAGATACTAACTAAAAAAGAAACAAGATGCATCATACTTGTGGAAGTCAGAAGCACCCACGCATCTGGCGTGAAAAATTTCTTTAGTGTCGGTAACGAAACTCTGTAATCCAGAAAAGAACTTGGTAGCAGTTCTGGCCGAACTTCAATCTCACTTTCCTCCAGGGCCATCCACCTTGCAGAACGCGATCGCAGGACTCCTTGCTTGAAATTGCAGTGAGCAGCACTGAAAAATAATTTGATGTATATATTCGAGATTGATAATCACTGCATGTGAAAATGGGATTAAGCTATTATATACAAAGATGAAGCCAAATCAGACACCATATTTGCATGTATTCTCGTATCCAAACCAAAAGTCTTACTTTCATGCTGGGACTTTTCCAACAGATGATTGAATGGGACTGGGTGGTTGTCATGTCGTGCTTTGCGCTTTCTCGCCTGAAGAAGTCTTTTTGGTGGTCGTCCTCTGCTCTTTACTATTGGCAATCTAATTGTACTAGATGGCTGGGATGTTTCAACTGCCTCACTTGAGCAAGGATCAGAGGGTAGTACTGGTGACGGTGGGCTCGTTTCAGGTATGGTTGTATCTTCTGCAGTAGTGCCGTCTCTCTTGTCTGGTGAAGGCATTGTTGGGGCACAATTGTTACCATCAACTGAGTGATTTTCAGGCTCTTCACCTCTCAGCCAAGAAGCATTTAATTCCTGAAGATGGGAAAATCTTGCTTCGAAAACTTGGGGGGCCACAGTCTGCAAGGTTGTCACACAAAGACTTAAGTGTTCTTAAAGCATAGTTGTATCGCTGATTCCTGTTCATGTTTTTGAAGCACGGACCAGCCATTGACGGCACATCAACGTTCTCACAGATGTTTTCACTATTTATTAGAGGTTCCTGGTGATTTGTGCCAGGAAGCTGAGGTTCCTGGTGGCTTGAAGCTAAGAAGTCTAGTTGGTACGACTTGTACCAGCGTTTGTGGACAATCTTCTCTAGATCTGGTTGTGTGGCGCAGTGCAGACACACGGCAAGTAAATGCTTGCAAGGCAAGCCCATCTTTGTATAAGTGCCACAGCTGCACGTCTGTGTACTTAAAGAAATGCTGTACATAGCATCACTGCATGTCGATGACACAGCATAATCTTGCTGCGACAGGTGCTTGATCAATATATCAGTATTTTTCGCCTTCATTAACTCTTTACTGATCAGGCTGCAAGCATATGGTGTCAACATCTTTTCTGCAAGCAGCTCCACTGCTTCGGATTTTTTGTATGAATAAAATTCACAAGTTTTCAGTAGCGTCATTTTATGTCTCGCTTGCAGTCGTAAAGAGTCTGCCATATGCAGAAGGGTGTTCAAAGCTTCGTGGAGCTTACTGGATGATTTCAGTACGTTCTTGATTATAGAATTGTGCGATTCCACACGGTTCGTGGTGTTGTTGCCACCAGTAAAGTGGCGGTCACACAGGTAACGCACCCACATGTCTGATATGTTCTCCCAGTTTTTTTCAAAATATTCAAGTGCATCTTTGCTTGCTAGTCTCTTGAACTCCGTTGTTGCTTCAGAAAACTTTTCAGCATTGGGAGCAATCAGCATTTCTGCAAAACTAGCGACAATACGTTCACGCTCTTCTGCCGACTTTGAGAGCTGGGCTGCAGCAGTTCTGAATGCCTTGAGCACATGAAATTGACACAACTGAATTGCAGGTGTGCTGGGAAGTGTGGTCCTGACTGCATTGATTTCAGTGAAATCTTTGTCTACAATTACTACTTTTGTCTCCGTTGTATCAGGGTTTTCTTTCACAAAAATCTGTAGCAGTTGCGTGACCACATGCTGCTGTTCCGACGCAACAAATGCGTACGCAACAACTTGGCTGCTGCCTGATCCATCTTGCACAACGAACACATACAGTGGCATTCGAAGCTTATTTGTTCGATATGTTGCATCAATGAGAAGTACTTCGGCAAAAGACTTAAAGGCCTGCTGCATGTGGTGCGTTTGCACCAACAAAATTTGCAGTTCATCATTCTCGTCAGTCACAGGGATAATCTTCGCTGCAAATTTGTCACGCAGTTTAACTATTTCTTCTAGGAGCTGGCTCCCTTCACTTTTCTGGCCACCTTCTTTCTTGAGATTTTGGATGTCTTTAGGAATGACTTGTTTTCGTGCAAGGAGTGCAATAAGCTGGAGTGAAATAACTGAAAGTTAATTCAGAGCAGTTTTTGGAGAGTTGAGATTTTGGCAGAATTTTTGAAATAGTTGAAAAAGGTTCTGCAAACTAGGTTAACTTCATAAACGTTTGAAACAAACGAAAGAAAACAAACATCACTTCTGAAAAACAATTTAAGATATGTCCACACACGCCCATTTCTTTCGTCATGAGGACGTGACAATATTGTGATTGCACAAGAATTATAGTTACATAGCCGTAGGCCTTTGGTTAATATCGCTTATGTGATTTAGCAGAATACTGCTTTGGCTTTTTGTAGGACCGCTTCTTTAAAGGACCGCTTAGCTCTTTAAAGGGGCCGTGACACCCACTTTTCGATCATAATATGTCTTATGTGGGTTAATCCTTATGCGTTCACAAACAAGCTGGCGAAAATCTAGGCCATTTGGTCGAGCGCTTAATTTATAATTGAATATTTTTGTAAACACGCGAGCGGCCTGAGAGTCGGGCAACACTGGTGCACTCGCGAGTCGTGACGTAACAAGCAGCTAGCCGTTCAATCATCTACATTCCAGCGCACGATATTCTGTGTTCTGCGAACGTCTAATCTGGTATTCCTGGCGCTGCTTGGAAAATAACATGCTTAACTCCACCTTCTTTTTCCCGATGAAGCTGACGTGTGCGTCAAAATTATCGCTCTTGTGCAGCTTTCTCACCCCGGAATAAAATTAAATGCTTTCATTTGTGAGACGAAAGAATTTCCATCTCCATGGGCATCATGACACTGTTCTATCTAAAGATTACTCACCGGTACTTTGATTCAGCCTCTCCACAATCATAGACGGCAACACATTCATCTCCATTAGTGGACGCGCAGAGGCTTTCTCCCCGTCTGTCAGGCGTCGGTTTTCTGGGTACGACATGTACACATGTACAGGACAGGGACATGTACACCTGTGGTAAAAACATTGACTCGGCGATTGTGCGTCGGCGGTGACATATATTTGTGGTCGGTGTGCGGGGCCGATATTCGACTTGAAGTGCGCGCGAATCACCGTGATGGTGATAGTGTCCGTGAAAAAGCGCGACTGTGCGCGTGTTCGTGCGCGGGCTCGAGAGAAGCTCTCGAGCGACGGGGACAGCTCGGCGAGCGGCAGAGGCACATCGGCGATCGGACATCGGGCCACGCCCCGACATCACGGTCCTGCCCTGCTGGTCCGGGCCTCGTCCCGGCTCCTACGACCGCGAGGTCCTGCCAGGCTGGGCTTCGCCCCACTTGTCCTTGGACCCTGTTCCAAGCGAAGCTCCTGGCTGCTGGCTGCTGCTGTTCCTGCCGCGGGTCGAGGCGCTGTCCAAGGAGCTGTCGCGGTATTGTTCCGACGTGGCGCTCGACGTGGCGCTGTTCCCGACGTCGCTCCAGGCGTCGACTGCCGTGCCGGGATGCGCCCGGGCATTCATCCTGTAGGCCGGGCTACGCCCCGGTACTGACTCGGCGAAGCGCGACGCGCCCCGCCACCTGACGCTGACAGCGCCCCGGTCGACCACACCGACTGACGCACCTAGGGGACTACAGGCGGTGTGAGTGACAAACTTTAATGTTAACCGCCGCATAAGCCCGTGACCGCGCAGTTGTTTGTGTTCCGTCTCGTCTCGTGTCTGCCTATGTACATAAAGTGGTGTCTCTTTGTTCTTGGGTGTCCTCTGTGTACGTCTGGCTAACCTGCGCCCACATTTGCCCACAATTTTGGCGAGCCTGCCAGGATCGGCTTCACCATCTTGCCGAAAGCCAGACGTCACGGACGCAGCCATGGACTTAGAGAAGCTGCACGCAATCGGCAAAGACATGGGGCTAGATGGAGCCGCGCTCCAAGAGTGGGTTGACGCGCAACGCGTAATAGAAAGGGGAGCTACGCGCGCAAGTTCGTGATGATCAGCGCGAGAAATTGGAGCTGGAGGAGAAACGGCTACAAGCTGAGGAACGCGTCCTACAGTTGAAGCTCAAGCTTCAGGAAACGAGTACAAACGAGCGAGAGAGCCCGCAACAGCCGAGTAGCAACGCATCTGCACCGGCTGTGTTGGACAGTTGCAGTCCACACAAGTTACTGCCTCCTTTTAATGAAGCGCGAGATGACCTCGACGCATACCTCCAAAGATTCGAGCGTGTCGCAGAGTCGCAAGAGTGGCCTCGGAACAAATGGGCCTTTTCGCTCAGTTTGTGTTTGACAGGCGAAGCATTGTCAGTTATTAGCCGGCTCGATTCCACCTCTGCATCAGACTATGACCAGCTCAAGGCAACCTTACTGCTACGATTCCGGTTTACCGCCGAGGGCTACCGCGAAAAGTTCCGGAAAGCGAAACCTGAAGAGAAAGAGACAGGTCTTCAATACGCGTCTCGCATAGCAGGACATTTTGACCGATGGATGGAGCTAGCAGGCGTTGAGAAGACGTACGATGCTCTTCGCGACGTAATTATATCTGAGCAGTTTATGAAAGGATGCTCGCCATCACTGCGGGTATTTTTAAAGGAAAGAAATTGTAAGAAGCTGAGCACGTTGGCACAGAACTCTGATTGTTTTTTGGAAGCTCAGGATCTTTCTAACTTGGGCAGAGACAAGTGCTATAAGGACAGTCCCGCAGAGAGTACTCGCAGGACAGAACCCACAAAGCGGCCACTAAAAGGCAATACTCAGTGCTTCTTGTGTAACAAGAGAGGGCACCGTGCATCTGAGTGTTGGTCTCGGACAAAGAATAACCAATCAGCGAATGGCTGGTCCAGTGGGAAGACAGCTTCGCCGGGTGAAACAGGCAGGACGCAGGAAAAGCGACAGGCGTCGTGTATGTTGTCGACCCCTGAAACTACCGAGGCGACGAGACCAGAAAAGGGATACGTCGTACTCCAAGACGGGGAAACTATCCCAGTTGTCAATACCACGTCGACATGTACACCGATCGCGTCCGACCTAGGCACCTTGCCGGTAGCCAAAGGGTTCTTGGAGGGCAAGCCTGTAAGTGTTCTCCGCGACACCGGTTGTAACACTGTGGTTGTTAGGGAAGCGCTTGTACCAAAAGGAAACTTTACAGGCACAAAGAGCCCGGTGTTTCTTTTAGACCGCACCGTTCACTACTTGCCGGAGGCAATCGTATCAGTCGATACGCCGTTCTTCACTGGCACCGTGCGTGCTAAGTGCATGCAGAACCCCCCTTTACGATGTGGTCCTGGGGAATATTGAAGGTACGCTACCTGCAGAGCAAGGAGCGGAATGCAAGCTCCAACAGCAGCATGAAGCAAGCCATGCAGATAAGAGGGCGACAGGTACGGACGACCTAGCCACTGCCTCGGGACGCACGGTTAAGGACGGTCGTCGTTTCCCTGAGACTCACGCCAAGAACGCGCAAGTGCCCGAAGATTCAAGCTTGCCGCCTTTCCAAACTGAAGACCAAGGGGAACTTCCGGGTGAGCGAGCTGCCGTTGTACAGGGAACTTCCAGACGCTCTACTTCCAGACTTCCAGTATTAAAAACTGCAACTGGAGTTATGGACAAGGCGACGCTCGAGGAGTTCCAACGGAATGATGCATCGTTACGACGGTGTTACGAGAGCGTGGGAAAGAAAATGATCGTAAACAGTCGTGAGACATGTTACTTCCTGTCTGACGGAATTTTGTACCGAAGACACAAATTACTGTCGGGGAAAGAGCTGGAGCAGCTTGTTGTGCCTCTACAATTAAGAGATATTGTACTCAAGCTGGCACACGAGGGCATTCTCGCAGGCCATCAAGGGATTTCTCGGACAACAGACCGCATTCTCGCCGAATTCTACTGGCCTGGTCTACAATCTGAAACGAAGCGGTATGTGAAATCCTGCGATGTCTGCCAGCGCACTGTCCCTCGGCATCTAGTCGGACGAGCTCCACTTGACACAATGCCCGTTATCGAGACGCCCTTTTCCCGCGTTGGAATAGACATCGTCGGCCCTTTGTCTCCGACATCCTATAAGGGCAATCGATACATTCTGACGATGGTGGACTTTGCTACCAGATACCCAGACGCCATACCAATGCCTTCTATTGAGAGCAAAATGGTGGCAGAAGGCTTAATGGAAATGTTTTCACGAGTAGGCGTGCCACGTGAAATTGTCAGTGACCGTGGGACCAACTTTATGTCTTCGGTCATGAAAGAATTTAGCCGACTTCTATCGGTTAAACAATTACCGACAACACCGTACCACCCAATGGCGAATGGGCTAATTGAGTGTTTCAACGGTACTTTGAAGCGTATGCTAGGCCGCATGTGCCAGGAATGCCCTAAAAATTGGGATCGATACCTAGGCCCTCTGTTGTTTGCCTACCGAGAGATGCCGCAAAGGAGTACCGGATACTCGCCGTTCGAGCTATTGTACGGCCGGTATGTTCGGGGCCCAATGACCATCCTCAAAGACTTGTGGACGAATCCTAAGTTGGACGAGGTGACGAAGTCAGCCTACGAATACATCGTTGACTTGAGGCAACGGTTGGAGAGAACTTGCGACATCGCGGCTCACGAACTCTCCAAAGCGCACACAAGCCAGAAGCGGTATTATGATAGAAAAGCAAAGAAGCGAGAATTGGCCGTCGGTGACAAAGTGCTCGTGCTTTTGCCCGCGGACTCTAACAAGTTAATACTTACGTGGAAAGGCCCTTTCAAAGTGGTGGATAAGAAGAATCCGTTAGACTATGCCATTGATCTCGGCCATCGCACCACTGTCTTCCACATAAACATGTTAAAAAAGTATGAGGAGAGGACAACTAACAATCCTACACCGTCGACAGTTGCTGCTGTGTCGTCACTGGAGCAAGCCGAACTGGAAGACTCGGATAGTTCACTCCATACCACGCTCATTCAAACGCAGACGTGGCAAGATGTGTCGATATGTCCTCAACTCACTAACGAACAACGGAAACAAGTCACCGAGCTTCTTAGCACCTACCACGACATCTTTTCCGACTTACCGGGAAAGACTGATGTTTTGGAATGCCAGCTCAAAGTGACCACCGACATGCCCATCCATGTCCGACAATACCCGATGCCATTCGCTGTTAAGGAGGCCGTGGAGACAGAGGTCCAGGAAATGCTGCGCTTGGGCATAATAGAGAAGTCCACATCCGCTTACCAAGCGCCAATTGTGGTTGTAAAGAAGAAGGATGGCACGATGCGACTTAGCATTGATTTTCGCCAACTGAATAATGTTCCATGACGGTATTTTGGAGCGCGAAAATAGACACGATACACGAGAAAGACTGAACAGGACGAGCGCTCACTTTAAACTAAAGTTTATTCGTGTCTATTTTCGCGCTCCAAAATACCGTCATGGATCAGTACAAACTCGCCCAAATTTCCGTGCTTCTAAACCTGAATAATGTTGTCGTTCCGGATGCGGAACCAATCCCTCGCCCTGACATGACGTTTGCGCAACTTACTGGGCGCCAGTACTTCTCGAAGTTCGACTTCACAAAAGGATACTGGCAGGTGCCCATGGCCAGTACATCCAAAGAGTTGACAGCATTTTCCTGTGACTCGGGCCTATATCAATTCCGCTTTATGCCTTTTGGCATAAAAACCGCACCTGCCGTATTCAACTGATTAATGAGAGAGGTGGTCGGCGACATTCCCAATGTTTATTACTACTTCGATGATGTTCTTGTTGCAACTACAACGTGGGCGGAACACATGGCTACACTACGCCATGTATTCCAACGTGTGCGCGAGGCTCGTCTAACTATCAAGCCAAAGAAAAGTGAAATTGGTTCCCCGACGACTAGCTTTCTTGGTCACGTCGTGGGACAAAGCTCAAAACAAGCTTGAAGCCAGAATTCAGGAGCTCGGAGCGCTCTCATGTCCGCTGACTGCGAGAGTAACAATCATCCGATCGTTACTCTTTTCGTTCCTTAACTTATGTGGCTAGTGTTATGCCGGTCGCGAAGCATACCCAAAAACGTTTGGAACAGCTTCTCTTCCGTTTTCTGTGGAGCGGCTCCTGTATCAACGTGTCGCGGCTGGTCCTCAAGCTGCCCAGGGATAAGGGAGGCCTCGGAATTCCCGACCTGGGCATCATGGCCCGCGCGCTGCACGTTAGATGGACCCACGTAGCGTTAGACTCGGACATGACACTCACTCGAAGCTTCGCGTCATTTTTTCTTAGCACGCGTTTACGGCAGTTCTCGGGGGGCGCGCCTCTCTCTCATTGCGTGCCCCGCGCGGGAACTCCGTCCCCCTTCTACGCGGAGGCAGCTAAAAACTTGGCAGAAATTAGGCGCGTCAATCCCGACATCGAGATAGTCGAGGTGCTACTCCAAGAGTTAGTTGACATACTAACCCCGGCACTTTCCGAGCACTACAAGATGTTTGACCTGTCCCGGCATAAGCCGAGCTGGAAGCTCATAACTGCCAGCTTTCTCGACGCCAGACGCGCTACTTTCATGTATCGCCTGGCAAGAGGGTGTCTGCCTATCACGTACAGACCCTTCATACCAAACGCCCAAAGGGGGGTTCTGTCCATTCTGTCAAAGTCGAGAGGACCCGGTTCATATCTTCTGGCAGTGCGCCATTCCAAAAGCCCTGCTCCAAAGAATAGCTGACTTGTTTAAACTCCCGGGAGTTCCGTATCCCACAGTGAGATATCTCAATCCTTTGCCTTCTCACGCGGTTAACCAGTTCGTGCTCCTTCTTGTCGAGTGCCTATACCAAGTCTGGTTGGCGCGCTGTGCGGCCGTTTTCGGTGGGAAGGTCGCGGGCCCTCAAGAAGTACTTGCAAAAGTACGGAAGGAGGTCTGGTTCCATCTCTTCCGCGAGCGGTACCGCCTAGGACATAAGGAGTTTCTCGAAAACTGGCATCGGCCGGCAGTGATCTTTAGTCAGACAGGAGGGACACTAATCATTAAATTCTAATGGCTTGCCTACGAGCAACGCGACTCTGGGAGTCGTCCTTTTTCCTTTGCATGATTTGTTTACGTCGGGCGAAACTTGGTTTCGCCGACGCGCGCGCCAGCGCTCCTCTCTCCCCACACTGGGCCTCCCCTCTGTGGTCCTCTCCCTCCGCCAGCCTTGCACGTCACGAGCGCGCTTCGGCGCGCGCTCCGCGCTCCTTCCTCCCCCTCCCCCCCCTCGCTCGCCTCCGAGCGAGAGGACCTACTACTTTTCGTTCCCTCTCAGCAGGGGCTTCTTCTTCGTCTGTTTTTTTCTTTTTCTTTTTAACGGCTCGCATGTTCGCCGCGCCTCGCGCGCTGGCGCGATGGTTGTTTGCGTGCGCAACACTCTTGCGCTCGCGATCCACGCCTCTCGCTGGAACGGAAACAGCAGGCACGACTTTGCTACGTCTGTCTCGTGCGCGCCGACTTTCGTTGTCGCGCCGGACGGTAGCGTACTCGTCCACATCGGACGGGAGCTTCGGCAGCCTCACACTGCCAGGTGGTTCGGATTGGCTGCAGCTCCATACACAGTGACTTCGGTTGTTGTGGAAAAGAGCAGCCCCCCTTGCCTGGGGAAGGCACCGGCCGTCTCGTTGGCGTGGGGCCACGGGACTTGTCGCGTTTTCTCGGCGCTCTGCGCCGTGCAAGCGCGGCACCCTTGTCCGGGTAGGACCGTTTGCTCAAAACAAAAAACTCCCGCCCTGTGACCCGGGGCGGGAAGCTTTCCGGGGCGAACGTATTGGATGATGAGGGGTCGATGAGTATGTAAGCTCTGGGACGAGGCGCCTTCGGGATGCCAACTCCCCCTCCCTTCTGACAACGGCAAGGATTGTTGCAACCCATGAAGGACACATCAGACAAGATCGCGTCAGCGAAACGACCGGAAAGCAAGAAAGAGCTTCGAGCATTTCTCGGACTCACCGGCTACTACCGAGAGTTTGTGCCCAACTATGCCGAGATTTCCCATCCTCTTACCGAGCTAACGAAGAAAGGAAGTCCGAATAAGCTGGACTGGCGCGACAAACACCAGGATGCCTTTCAGAAACTGAAAGAAATGATGTCAAGCCAACAAATATTGAAAGCGCCCAACCTCGAAAGGCCTTTTGTGTTGCACACCGACGCATCATCGCGGAGTTTGGGAGCTGTCCTCCTGCAAGAATACAATGGCCACTTGCACCCGGTGTCATACGCCAGTAGAAAGCTGCTACCTCGTGAAGGGGAGCCTATTCCACCATTGAGAGGGAATGCCTCGCCATCGTCTGGGGTGTGCAGAAATTCCACGTTTACCTCTATGGCAGGCCCTTCACTTTGCAATCGGACCACCAGCCACTGAAATATATCAACTCTGCACGACAGGTCAACACCCGAGTACTACGCTGGAGCCTACTCTTGATGGACTACGACTTCCGCGTAGAATACATTCGCGGCTCGGATAATGTCGGTGCTGACTATCTTAGTCGCGCATCTCTTACGACTACGACTGAATAGACTATTTTCTAGTATTCGCGTAGGGACTCCCGGAGTTCTGGACGCGATTTACTCTATGAAGATGCCTACCCTTCTTTCTCCACCGCCTCGCTGTTCTTGAACCGGGGGGGAAGATGTGGTAAAAACATTGACTCGGCGATTGTGCGTCGGCGGTGACATATATTTGTGGTCGGCGTGCGGGGCCGATATTTGACTTGTGGTCGGTGTGCGGGGCCGATATTCGACTTGAAGTGCGCGCGAATCACCGTGATGGTGATAGTGTCCGTGAAAAAGCGCGACTGTGCGCGTGTTCGTGCGCGGGCTCGAGAGAAGCTCTCGAGCGACGGGGACAGCTCGGCGAGCGGCAGAGGCACATCGGCGATCGGACATCGGGCCACGCCCCGACATCACGGTCCTGCCCTGCTGGTCCGGGCCTCGTCCCGGCTCCTACGACCGCGAGGTCCTGCCAGGCTGGGCTTCGCCCCACTTGTCCTTGGACCCTGTTCCAAGCGAAGCTCCTGGCTGCTGGCTGCTGCTGTTCCTGCCGCGGGTCGAGGCGCTGTCCAAGGAGCTGTCGCGGTATTGTTCCGACGTGGCGCTCGACGTGGCGCTGTTCCCGACGTCGCTCCAGGCGTCGACTGCCGTGCCGGGATGCGCCCGGGCATTCATCCTGTAGGCCGGGCTACGCCCCGGTACTGACTCGGCGAAGCGCGACGCGCCCCGCCACCTGACGCTGACAGCGCCCCGGTCGACCACACCGACTGACGCACCTAGGGGACTACAGGCGGTGTGAGTGACAAACTTTAATGTTAACCGCCGCATAAGCCCGTGACCGCGCAGTTGTTTGTGTTCCGTCTCGTCTCGTGTCTGCCTATGTACATAAAGTGGTGTCTCTTTGTTCTTGGGTGTCCTCTGTGTACGTCTGGCTAACCTGCGCCCACATTTGCCCACAACACCTCTCTGCTGACCTCATGGTTATGTTGAAGCTCTATCTTTGTGACTTCAAGTTGCTGAGACATTCGACGTGCTGCAATCACAACAGTAGCTGGACACTGTTTCTTCATTGTCCTAGAATATAAACGGCCGTTGTATAGAACAAAAAAAAAATAAACAAGGGAAAAGCTTGTGTTGAATAGCAATTCTAACTGACATGTAGCAATCTGAAGTTGTAGTTGCTTTAGCAGAAAAGTTTAGCTCGGGACCAGCTCTGATGCTGTATGTTAAATTCAGAAATGCTTTTATAAAAAAAGGCGCAGATGGCATTTGCTTGATATGAAATATAACGTAAAATTACGCTGATTATTCAAAATATTCGTTGCTTAAAGCCTGGGATTTTCCTGCTTTGCCTGGCTGCTTTTTTTTTTCAATTCATCGCAAGTTAGCACCTGCAATCCTTGACGCTGGTAGAGATTAAAATTGAAAAAGATGATACGTACCTTTGCTGTGGTCGAATTCCCGCACGCGTTGTTCTTGTAGTACCAGCGTGCTTGCAAACGTAGGTGGCATTGGCATACTTCAATTCTGCTTTCAATCGCTCTAAGCCGGCTGTAAGGCGACAGTTGACAACGTCAACAGTTTTTGTGGCTTTAGTTACATGCGATTCCTTTCTTAGTTACATGCGATTCCTTTCTTGGAAACGCCTTAAAGGCTGCGTTGAATTCATCGTACGTCCCGAATGTTGATCCAACTTCGAAGTCCATGCTTACCGCTCGTAGCGCACTCAAACTTGCCCATAATGGCTTACAGCGCACACTGACACAAGGACGAAGTAGACACACGAAGACAAGCGCTGACCTTGTGTCAGTGTGCGCTGTAAGCCATTATGGATCTTCACCAACTAGCCCGGTCAAAAACCTTCCTGCAGTTCAAACTTGCCGCCGCGCGAAATACAAAAAGTCCATGCTTACCGCTCGTAGCGCACTCAAACTTGCCGCCGCGCGAAATACAAAAAGTCCATGCTTACCGCTCGTAGCGCACTCAAACTTCCCGCCGCGCGAAGCGCGCCCGCGCGAAATACAAAAAGCCCATGCTTACCGTTCGTAGCGCACTGAAACTTCCCGCCGCGCGAAATACAAAAAGTCCATGCTTACCGCTCGTAGCGCACTCAAACTTGCCGCCGCGCGAAGCGCGCCCGCGCGAAATACAAAAAGTCCATGCTTACCGCTCGTAGCCCACTGAAACTTCCCGCCGCGCGAAGCGCGCCCGCGCGAAATACAAAAAGTCCATGCTTACCGCTCGTAGCGCACTCAAACTTGCCGCCGCGCGAAGCGCGCCCGCGCGAAATACAAAAAGTCCATGCTTACCGCTCGTAGCGCACTGAAACTTCCCGCCGCGCGAAGCGCGTTCGCGCGAAATACAAAAAGTCCATGCTTACCGCTCGTAGCGCACTCAAACTTGTCGTCGCGCGAAGCGCGCCCGCGCGAAATACAAAAAGTCCATGCTTACCGCTCGTAGCGCACTCAAACTTCCCGCCGCGCGAAATACAAAAAGTCCATGCTTACCGCTCGTAGCGCACTCAAACTTCCCGCCGCGCGAAGCGCGCCCGCGCGAAATACAAAAAGTCCATGCTTACCGCTCGTAGCGCACTGAAACTTCCCGCCGCGCGAAGCGCGTTCGCGCGAAATACAAAAAGTCCATGCTTACCGCTAGTAGCGCACTGAAACTTGTCGCCGCGCGAAATACAAAAAGTCCCATGCTTACCGCTCGTAGCGCACTCAAACTTGCCGCCGCGCGAAATACAAAAAGTCCATGCTTACCGCTCGTAGCGCACTCAAACTTCCCGCCGCGCGAAGCGCGCCCGCGCGAAATACAAAAAGTCCATGCTTACCGCTCGTAGCGCACTCAAACTTCCCGCCGCGCGAAGCGCGCCCGCGCGAAATACAAAAAGTCCATGCTTACCGCTCGTAGCGCACTCAAACTTCCCGCCGCGCGAAGCGCGCCCGCGCGAAATATAAAAAGTCCATGCTTACCGCTCGTAGCGCACTGAAACTTCCCGCCGCGCGAAGCGCGCCCGCGCGAAATACAAAAAGTCCATGCTTACCGCTCGTAGCGCACTCAATCTTGCCGCCGCGCGAAGCGCGCCCGCGCGAAATACAAAAAGTCCATGCTTACCGCTCGTAGCGCACTGAAACTTCCCGCCGCGCGAAGCGCGTTCGCGCGAAATACAAAAAGTCCAGGCTTACCGCTCGTAGCGCACTCAAACTTGTCGCCGCGCGAAGCGCGCCCGTGCGAAATACAAAAAGTCCATGCTTACCGTTCGTAGCGCACTCAAACTTCCCGCCGCGCGAAATACAAAAAAGTCCATGCTTACCGCTCGTAGCGCACTCAAACTTCCCGCCGCGCGAAATACAAAAAGTCCATGCTTACCGCTCGTAGCGCACTGAAACTTCCCGCCGCGCGAAGCGCGTTCGCGCGAAATACAAAAAGTCCATGCTTACCGCTAGTAGCGCACTGAAACTTCCCGCCGCGCGAAGCGCGTTCGCGCGAAATACAAAAAGTCCATGCTTACCGCTCGTAGCGCACTCAAACTTCCCGCCGCGCGAAATACAAAAACTCCATGCTTACCGCTCGTAGCGCACTCAAACTTCCCGCCGCGCGAAGCGCGCCCGCGCGAAATACAAAAAGTCCATGCTTACCGCTCGTAGCGCACTGAAACTTCCCGCCGCGCGAAGCGCGTTCGCGCGAAATACAAAAAGTCCATGCTTACCGCTAGTAGCGCACTGAAACTTGTCGCCGCGCGAAATACAAAAAGTCCATGCTTACCGCTCGTAGCGCACTCAAACTTGCCGCCGCGCGAAATACAAAAAGTCCATGCTTACCGCTCGTAGCGCACTCAAACTTCCCGCCGCGCGAAGCGCGCCCGCGCGAAATACAAAAAAGTCCATGCTTACCGCTCGTAGCGCACTGAAACTTCCCGCCGCGCGAAGCGCGTTCGCGCGAAATACAAAAAAGTCCATGCTTACCGCTAGTAGCGCACTGAAACTTGTCGCCGCGCGAAATACAAAAAGTCCATGCTTACCGCTCGTAGCGCACTCAAACTTGCCGCCGCGCGAAATACAAAAAGTCCATGCTTACCGCTCGTAGCGCACTCAAACTTCCCGCCGCGCGAAGCGCGTTCGCGCGAAATACAAAAAGTCCATGCTTACCGCTCGTAGCGCACTCAAACTTGTCGTCGCGCGAAGCGCGCCCGCGCGAAATACAAAAAAGTCCATGCTTACCGCTCGTAGCGCACTCAAACTTCCCGCCGCGCGAAGCGCGCCCGCGCGAAATATAAAAAGTCCATGCTTACCGCTCGTAGCGCACTGAAACTTCCCGCCGCGCGAAGCGCGTTCGCGCGAAATACAAAAAGTCCATGCTTACCGCTCGTAGCGCACTCAAACTTGTCGCCGCGCGACGCGCGCGCGCGAAATACAAAAAGTCCATGCTTACCGTTCGTAGCGCACTCAAACTTCCCGCCGCGCGAAATACAAAAAGTCCATGCTTACCGCTCGTAGCGCACTCAAACTTCCCGCCGCGCGAAGCGCGCCCGCGCGAAATACAAAAAGTCCATGCTTACCGCTCGTAGCGCACTGAAACTTCCCGCCGCGCGAAGCGCGTTCGCGCGAAATACAAAAAGTCCATGCTTACCGCTAGTAGCGCACTGAAACTTCCCGCCGCGCGAAGCGCGTTCGCGCGAAATACAAAAAAGTCCATGCTTACCGCTCGTAGCGCACTCAAACTTGTCGTCGCGCGAAGCGCGCCCGCGCGAAATACAAAAAGTCCATGCTTACCGCTCGTAGCGCACTCAAACTTCCCGCCGCGCGAAATACAAAAACTCCATGCTTACCGCTCGTAGCGCACTCAAACTTCCCGCCGCGCGAAGCGCGCCCGCGCGAAATACAAAAAGTCCATGCTTACCGCTCGTAGCGCACTGAAACTTCCCGCCGCGCGAAGCGCGTTCGCGCGAAATACAAAAAGTCCATGCTTACCGCTAGTAGCGCACTGAAACTTGTCGCCGCGCGAAATACAAAAAGTCCATGCTTACCGCTCGTAGCGCACTCAAACTTGCCGCCGCGCGAAATACAAAAAGTCCATGCTTACCGCTCGTAGCGCACTCAAACTTCCCGCCGCGCGAAGCGCGCCCGCGCGAAATACAAAAAGTCCATGCTTACCGCTCGTAGCGCACTCAAACTTCCCGCCGCGCGAAGCGCGCCCGCGCGAAATACAAAAAGTCCATGCTTACCGCTCGTAGCGCACTCAAACTTCCCGCCGCGCGAAGCGCGCCCGCGCGAAATACAAAAAGTCCCATGCTTACCGCTCGTAGCGCACTCAATCTTGCCGCCGCGCGAAGCGCGCCCGCGCGAAATACAAAAAGTCCATGCTTACCGCTCGTAGCGCACTCAAACTTGCCCGCCGCGCGAAGCGCGCCCGCGCGAAATACAAAAAGCCCATGCTTACCGTTCGTAGCGCACTGAAACTTCCCGCCGCGCGAAATACAAAAAGTCAATGCTTACCGCTCGTAGCGCACTCAAACTTGCCGCCGCGCGAAATACAAAAAGTCCATGCTTACCGCTCGTAGCGCACTCAAACTTGCCGCCGCGCGAAGCGCGCCCGCGCGAAATACAAAAAGTCCATGCTTACCGCTCGTAGCGCACTCAAACTTCCCGCCGCGCGAAGCGCGTTCGCGCGAAATACAAAAAGTCCATGCTTACCGCTCGTAGCGCACTCAAACTTGTCGTCGCGCGAAGCGCGCCCGCGCGAAATACAAAAAGTCCATGCTTACCGCTCGTAGCGCACTCAAACTTCCCGCCGCGCGAAATACAAAAAGTCCATGCTTACCGCTCGTAGCGCACTCAAACTTCCCGCCGCGCGAAGCGCGCCCGCGCGAAATACAAAAAGTCCATGCTTACCGCTCGTAGCGCACTGAAACTTCCCGCCGCGCGAAGCGCGTTCGCGCGAAATACAAAAAGTCCATGCTTACCGCTAGTAGCGCACTGAAACTTGTCGCCGCGCAAAATACAAAAAGTCCATGCTTACCGCTGGTAGCGCACTCAAACTTGCCGCCGCGCGAAATACAAAAAGTCCATGCTTACCGCTCGTAGCGCACTCAAACTTCCCGCCGCGCGAAATACAAAAAGTCCATGCTTACCGCTCGTAGCGCACTCAAACTTCCCGCCGCGCGAAATACAAAAAGTCCATGCTTACCGCTCGTAGCGAACTCAAACTTCCCGCCGCGCGAAGCGCGCCCGCGCGAAATACAAAAAGTCCATGCTTACCGCTCGTAGCGCACTCAAACTTCCCGCCGCGCGAAGCGCGCCCGCGCGAAATACAAAAAGTCCATGCTTACCGCTCGTAGCGCACTGAAACTTCCCGCCGCGCGAAGCGCGTTCGCGCGAAATACAAAAAGTCCATGCTTACCGCTCGTAGCGCACTCAAACTTGTCGCCGCGCGAAGCGCGCCCGCGCGAAATACAAAAAGTCCATGCTTACCGTTCGTAGCGCACTCAAACTTCCCGCCGCGCGAAATACAAAAAGTCCATGCTTACCGCTCGTAGCGCACTCAAACTTCCCGCCGCGCGAAGCGCGCCCGCGCGAAATACAAAAAGTCCATGCTTACCGCTCGTAGCGCACTGAAACTTCCCGCCGCGCGAAGCGCGTTTGCGCGAAATACAAAAAGTCCATGCTTACCGCTAGTAGCGCACTGAAACTTCCCGCCGCGCGAAGCGCGTTCGCGCGAAATACAAAAAGTCCATGCTTACCGCTCGTAGCGCACTCAAACTTGTCGTCGCGCGAAGCGCGCCCGCGCGAAATACAAAAAGTCCATGCTTACCGCTCGTAGCGCACTCAAACTTCCCGCCGCGCGAAATACAAAAACTCCATGCTTACCGCTCGTAGCGCACTCAAACTTCCCGCCGCGCGAAGCGCGCCCGCGCGAAATACAAAAAAGTCCATGCTTACCGCTCGTAGCGCACTGAAACTTCCCGCCGCGCGAAGCGCGTTCGCGCGAAATACAAAAAGTCCATGCTTACCGCTAGTAGCGCACTGAAACTTGTCGCCGCGCGAAATACAAAAAGTCCATGCTTACCGCTCGTAGCGCACTCAAACTTGCCGCCGCGCGAAATACAAAAAGTCCATGCTTACCGCTCGTAGCGCACTCAAACTTCCCGCCGCGCGAAGCGCGCCCGCGCGAAATACAAAAAGTCCATGCTTACCGCTCGTAGCGCACTCAAACTTCCCGCCGCGCGAAGCGCGCCCGCGCGAAATACAAAAAGTCCATGCTTACCGCTCGTAGCGCACTGAAACTTCCCGCCGCGCGAAGCGCGCCCGCGCGAAATACAAAAAGTCCATGCTTACCGCTCGTAGCGCACTCAATCTTGCCGCCGCGCGAAGCGCGCCCGCGCGAAATACAAAAAGTCCATGCTTACCGCTCGTAGCGCACTCAAACTGCCCGCCGCGCGAAGCGCGCCCGCGCGAAATACAAAAAGCCCATGCTTACCGTTCGTAGCGCACTGAAACTTCCCGCCGCGCGAAATACAAAAAGTCAATGCTTACCGCTCGTAGCGCACTCAAACTTGCCGCCGCGCGAAATACAAAAAGTCCATGCTTACCGCTCGTAGCGCACTCAAACTTGCCGCCGCGCGAAGCGCGCCCGCGCGAAATACAAAAAGTCCATGCTTACCGCTCGTAGCGCACTCAAACTTCCCGCCGCGCG
Organism: Rhipicephalus appendiculatus; assembly: GCA_030522465.1. Lineage (NCBI taxonomy): Eukaryota > Metazoa > Arthropoda > Arachnida > Ixodida > Ixodidae > Rhipicephalus > Rhipicephalus appendiculatus. The sequence goes on from JALIZH010027776.1 coordinate 391,316, forward strand.
AAGCGCGTTCGCGCGAAATACAAAAAGTCCATGCTTACCGCTCGTAGCGCACTCAAACTTGTCGCCGCGCGAAGCGCGCCCGCGCGAAATACAAAAAGTCCATGCTTACCGCTCGTAGCGCACTCAAACTTCCCGCCGCGCGAAATACAAAAAGTCCATGCTTACCGCTCGTAGCGCACTCAAACTTCCCGCCGCGCGAAGCGCGCCCGCGCGAAATACAAAAAGTCCATGCTTACCGCTCGTAGCGCACTCAAACTTGTCGCCGCGCGAAGCGCGCCCGCGCGAAATACAAAAAGTCTATGCTTACCGGTCGTAGCGCACTCAAACTTCCCGCCGCGCGAAATACAAAAAGTCCATGCTTACCGCTCGTAGCGCACTCAAACTTCCCGCCGCGCGAAGCGCGCCCGCGCGAAATACAAAAAGTCCATGCTTACCGCTCGTAGCGCACTCAAACTTCCCGCCGCGCGAAGCGCGTTCGCGCGAAATACAAAAAGTCCATGCTTACCGCTAGTAGCGCACTGAAACTTGTCGCCGCGCGAAATACAAAAAGTCCATGCTTACCGCTCGTAGCGCACTCAAACTTGCCGCCGCGCGAAGCACAAAAAGTCCATGCTTACCGCTCGTAGCGCACTCAAACTTCCCGCCGCGCGAAGCGCGCCCGCGCGAAATACAAAAAGTTCCATGCTTACCGCTCGTAGCGCGCTCAAACTTCCCGCTGCGCGAAGCGCGCCCGCGCGAAATACAAAAAGTCCATGCTTACCGCTCGTAGCGCACTCAAACTTCCCGCCGCGCGAAGCGCGCCCGCGCGAAATACAAAAAGCCCATGCTTACCGCTCGTAGCGCACTCAAACTTGCCGCCGCGCGAAGCGCCCGCGCGAAATACAAAAAAGTCCATGCTTACCGCTCGTAGCCCACTGAAACTTCCCGCCGCGCGAAATACAAAAAGTCCATGCTTACCGCTCGTAGCGCACTCAAACTTGCCGCCGCGCGAAGCGCGCCCGCGCGAAATACAAAAAGTCCATGCTTACCGCTCGTAGCGCACTGAAACTTCCCGCCGCGCGAAGCGCGTTCGCGCGAAATACAAAAAGTCCATGCTTACCGCTCGTAGCGCACTCAAACTTGTCGTCGCGCGAAGCGCGCCCGCGCGAAATACAAAAAGTCCATGCTTCCCGCTCGTAGCGCACTCAAACTTCCCGCCGCGCGAAATACAAAAAGTCCATGCTTACCGCTCGTAGCGCACTCAAACTTCCCGCCGCGCGAAGCGCGCCCGCGCGAAATACAAAAAAGTCCATGCTTACCGCTCGTAGCGCACTCAAACTTGCCGCCGCGCGAAATACAAAAAGTCCATGCTTACCGCTCGTAGCGCACTCAAACTTCCCGCCGCGCGAAATACAAAAAGTCCATGCTTACCGCTCGTAGCGCACTCAAACTTCCCGCCGCGCGAAGCGCGCCCGCGCGAAATACAAAAAGTCCATGCTTACCGCTCGTAGCGCACTCAAACTTCCCGCCGCGCGAAGCGCGCCCGCGCGAAATATAAAAAGTCCATGCTTACCGCTCGTAGCGCACTGAAACTTCCCGCCGCGCGAAGCGCGCCCGCGCGAAATACAAAAAGTCCATGCTTACCGCTCGTAGCGCACTCAAACTTCCCCCCCGCGCGAAGCGCGCCCGCGCGAAATACAAAAAAGCCCATGCTTACCGTTCGTAGCGCACTGAAACTTCCCGCCGCGCGAAGCGCGCCCGCGCGAAATACAAAAAGTCCATGCTTACCGCTCGTAGCCCACTGAAACTTCCCGCCGCGCGAAGCGCGCCCGCGCGAAATACAAAAACGTCCATGCTTACCGCTCGTAGCGCACTCAAACTTGCCGCCGCGCGAAGCGCGCCCGCGCGAAATACAAAAAGTCCATGCTTACCGCTCGTAGCGCACTGAAACTTCCCGCCGCGCGAAGCGCGTTCGCGCGAAATACAAAAAGTCCATGCTTACCGCTCGTAGCGCACTCAAACTTGTCGCCGCGCGAAGCGCGCCCGCGCGAAATACAAAAAGTCCATGCTTACCGTTCGTAGCGCACTCAAACTTCCCGCCGCGCGAAATACAAAAAGTCCATGCTTACCGCTCGTAGCGCACTCAAACTTCCCGCCGCGCGAAGCGCGCCCGCGCGAAATACAAAAAGTCCATGCTTACCGCTCGTAGCGCACTGAAACTTCCCGCCGCGCGAAGCGCGTTCGCGCGAAATACAAAAAGTCCATGCTTACCGCTAGTAGCGCACTGAAACTTCCCGCCGCGCGAAGCGCGTTCGCGCGAAATACAAAAAGTCCATGCTTACCGCTCGTAGCGCACTCAAACTTGTCGTCGCGCGAAGCGCGCCCGCGCGAAATACAAAAAGTCCATGCTTACCGCTCGTAGCGCACTCAAACTTCCCGCCGCGCGAAATACAAAAACTCCATGCTTACCGCTCGTAGCGCACTCAAACTTCCCGCCGCGCGAAGCGCGCCCGCGCGAAATACAAAAAGTCCATGCTTACCGCTCGTAGCGCACTGAAACTTCCCGCCGCGCGAAGCGCGTTCGCGCGAAATACAAAAAGTCCATGCTTACCGCTCGTAGCGCACTCAAACTTGCCGCCGCGCGAAATACAAAAAGTCCATGCTTACCGCTCGTAGCGCACTCAAACTTCCCGCCGCGCGAAGCGCGCCCGCGCGAAATACAAAAAGTCCATGCTTACCGCTCGTAGCGCACTCAAACTTCCCGCCGCGCGAAGCGCGCCCGCGCGAAATATAAAAAGTCCATGCTTACCGCTCGTAGCGCACTGAAACTTCCCGCCGCGCGAAGCGCGCCCGCGCGAAATACAAAAAGTCCATGCTTACCGCTCGTAGCGCACTGAAACTTCCCGCCGCGCGAAGCGCGCCCGCGCGAAATACAAAAAGTCCATGCTTACCGCTCGTAGCGCACTCAATCTTGCCCGCCGCGCGAAGCGCGCCCGCGCGAAATACAAAAAGTCCCATGCTTACCGTTCGTAGCGCACTGAAACTTCCCGCCGCGCGAAATACAAAAAGTCAATGCTTACCGCTCGTAGCGCACTCAAACTTGCCGCCGCGCGAAGCGCGCCCGCGCGAAATACAAAAAGTCCATGCTTACCGCTCGTAGCCCACTGAAACTTCCCGCCGCGCGAAGCGTGCCCGCGCGAAATACAAAAAGTCCATGCTTACCGCTCGGAACGCACTCAAACTTGCCGCCGCGCGAAGCGCGCCCGCGCGAAATACAAAAAGTCCATGCTTACCGCTCGTAGCGCACTGAAACTTCCCGCCGCGCGAAGCGCGTTCGCGCGAAATACAAAAAGTCCATGCTTACCGCTCGTAGCGCACTCAAACTTGTCGCCGCGCGAAGCGCGCCCGCGCGAAATACAAAAAGTCTATGCTTACCGGTCGTAGCGCACTCAAACTTCCCGCCGCGCGAAATACAAAAAGTCCATGCTTACCGCTCGTAGCGCACTCAAACTTCCCGCCGCGCGAAGCGCGCCCGCGCGAAATACAAAAAAGTCCATGCTTACCGCTCGTAGCGCACTCAAACTTCCCGCCGCGCGAAGCGCGCCCGCGCGAAATACAAAAAGTCCATGCTTACCGCTCGTAGCGCACTGAAACTTCCCGCCACGCGAAGCGCGTTCGAGCGAAATACAAAAAGTCCATGCTTACCGCTAGTAGCGCACTGAAACTTGTCGCCGCGCGAAATACAAAAAGTCCATGCTTACCGCTCGTAGCGCACTCAAACTTCCCGCCGCGCGAAGCGCGCCCGCGCGAAATACAAAAAGTCCATGCTTACCGCTCGTAGCGCACTCAAACTTCCCGCCGCGCGAAGCGCGCCCGCGCGAAATACAAAAGGCCCATGCTTACCGCTCGTAGCGCACTCAAACTTCCCGCCGCGCGAAATACAAAAAGTCCATGCTGACCGCTCGTAGCGCACGCAAACTTCCCGCCGCGCGAAGCGCGCCCGCGCGAAATACAAAAAAAAAAAAAAGAACCACGTGACTTCGTAGGTCAGTCATCCGGCCAAAGGAGACGTGGTTGGTTCGCCGCAGCGCTAGAGGACGGACGTGTTTTTCGTGGGCTCCGGATTGACAGCGACAGATAAGCCACTAGATTGAAGCTTAATTGGGGTTACAGCTTTGTACTGTTTCTTGTGTGACAGTCGCCTGGCTTTTTTCTTTTTTTTTGTTCGGCCACCACGTGGCTGAAGGGTACACAAGTGCTTTGAAGCATACTGGCGGAGTTTTGTGGTACCTTTTGGCTTTGAGTGTATGTAATCCGAAGTGTGAACGATCGAGCCATGGTCAAAAAGACCGTAAAGTGTTCAGGGTGCGGAATGGGATGGAAAATAGAGGTTTGTACGGATGACAAGACAGAACCAGCTGATGCCAAGTGTAAGCAATGTGAGTTAGAGGCGAAAATGGAAATAATGATGCCTGCCCAGAATGAGCTCATGGTAAGAATCGCCGAGCTAGAGAATTCGTTGGCGACAGAGCGAGAAAAAACGATGGCTATGGGAGAAAGGCTTAAGTCAGCTGAGGAAGGGATAGCGAAGGCAGTCATGGTGAACGAGGAAGCAAGCGACGGCGGGAACAGGAGGGCATCAACCCCCATAGTGGGAGACGCGAAGGGGGAAACAGGTTTGGGGAAGACAGGTGCAGGGGTCACAGGACCCAGTTTCCGCGAGGTGGTTTTGGGGAATGGGAGGGAGCAAAACAGCGGCGGTTGCGCGAGCTGGTGACCGAGGCAGCGGCCAGGTGCGGGACAGTCCAACAGAAAAGTCGGAGCACGTGTTAATGGCCGGGGACTCGAATTTAGCTAGATGCGCAGAAGCAGTCAAGGAAAGGGTGAGAGGCGACAAACGAGTTTTAATAGGGACGTTCCCGGGACGTAGGCTGGGATCATTGATGAGACAAGTTAGCGCAAAACTCGCAGCTAAAGCTAATGGACGTAACCTCGTGGTAATTGCGGGAGGTCTAAACGACGTCTTGAATGAAGAATCAGCCGAACTAGCGACCACATTGGCGAAAGGGGTCGATGACATGCGCGCCAATTCCCCTCAGGTGCAGATAGTGGTATGCACAATACCGGAAGTACCGGTGCGTGACGGCAACCTGCAAAGAGCGGTTGTCGACGCAAACAAAGAGATATGGCAGATGAGTTGAGAGAAGGGCATCGAGGTAGTGGAAATAAACAAAGAGGTGCACAGGTGGGGTGGTTTTCGAAGAGACGGAATACACTTCAATAGGAGGCTTGGTCATGAGGTGGGTTGGCGACTTGCAGGACGCGCAGTAGCTTTTTTGGGGGGGCACGCGGGCCCTTCGGTGTCCAGGGTAGCGTGTAATGAGGACAACAACCAGGGGGGACTCTGGGACAGGTAGTATAGCGAAAAACCAGAGAAAAGGTAAAAGAAGGGGGAAGGCGCGTGTCGCAATTGATTACATTAACATGCAGGGTGGCAGAAAAAAAGGCCAAATGGTTAGAGATTGAGGGACAGTTAAACAAGGAACAGATAGGTTTTTATGCGGTTACAGAAACACACCTTAGAGACTTGGAAGAGCCACCACATATTGACAATTATATTTGGGTAGGATGCAACAGGATCATATCAGAAAGGAGAGGTGGGGGGTGTTGGAATGCTAATTCATAGCAGAGCAAAATGGGATAGAGTGAAGCAAACGTGTTCAGAGCACCAATGGGTTTCGGGCACAGTAGGTGGAAAGAAAACGTGGTTAGGTGTAGCTTACTTGTGGACGGGAAATAACTGCAGAGAAAAGAATCTGGAGATAGTGAAATGCATAAGCACCGATATTAAATAATTTGGTCATGATGCCGAAATAATCCTTCTAGGAGACATGAATGCTCACATACATGACCTTGACGGATATTCAGACTCCAATGGCAAGTTATTGCTAGATCTCTGCGAGCAACATAGTCTTGAAATAGTTACCGCGGGGCCTAAGTGTGAGGGACACATCACGTGGGAAGTCGGAAACAGGCAATCGAGCATTGATTATTGTCTCATGACAGAAGGAATCTATGACAAACTTAGAGAGATGAGAATAGACGAGGAAGGCATTAACAGCTTGGGTAGGGATCATAAACGCATAACATTACAAATGGGATATAAAACTGAAAATAAGAACCTAGAATCAAACATTGGCAGCTCGTATTTAAATGAGAAAGAAATAACAAATATAGCCGCAAGAGCCGAGGAAGAAGTAGACAAACTGCCAGGCAAAGACTGGAAGTATAGTGAGCTGCTACATGTAATCACGAAAGAAATAGAAAAAGAGAAGAAAACTATTTCTTGGAAAGGAAAGAGAAAGCCAAAAAGTTGGTGGAACAAAGAAATCCGGGATGCGATCGAGAAGCGACGTGAGGCATCACGGCAGCACAGACAGGCAAAAAAGGAGAAGCGGCCACAGGATGAAGTCAACCAAGTATGGGAAATATATTTAGAGCAAAAATCCATTGTGCAGAAATTAGTCGAGGCAAAAATTAAAGGCGAAAGTGAACGCTGGATGACAGAGATTCGCGAAAAGAAGAAGGCCGCACCTAGGATATTTTGGAGCCACCTAAAAGCGCTAGGTAGGAAGTCTGTCACAATGCAACAACATATGGTAGATGAAGGAGGAAATCAATTGGAAGGGTATGAAGCGCTAGGTTACATCCGAAAGGTAACAGCCGATTCGTTTAAAAAGGTCGCCCAGGGGATTCCCCCGGTGAGTAAAAGTATGCAGAAGAGTACAACCGAGGAAGATGTAGTACTTGAGAATTTCAATTGGAAGAAGGCCCAAGGAAAAATTCCTAAGCGCACTACTCCGGGCTTAGATGGGGTTCCCGTCAGCCTCATTAACGAACTAGGACATAGCACTAAAGAAGCACTGCTGAAAGCCGTAGAAAAGTGCTTACAGGAGAGGGAAATACCAGACAGTTGGCGAAAAAATAGAATGAACTTAATCTATAAAGGCAGGGGAGAAAAGGATAACATTCGCTCGTATAGACCGCTAACCATTACATTGGTGCTATACCGGTTGGCGATGCAGGCGGTAAAATTAAAAATAGAAACGTGGGTAGAACAAAATGATATTTTGGGAGAACTCCAGAATGGATTCCGAATCGACAGGCGGTTAGACGATAACCTGTTTCTTCTTACACAGTGTATAGAAATATCAAAAATAGAAAACAGGCCTTATACGTAGCTTATCTAGACATCACCGGGGCATATGACAACGTTAATCAGGAAATTTTGTGGGATATATTGAAGGAAGTGGGCATAGGTGACGACTGTATACAGCTTTTGAGGGAAATATACCGAGAAAATAGTTTGTGTGGAATGGGAAGGAATAAGCAGCAAGGACAGCGTTGAAATTAGCAAGGGGCTGAGACAGGGATGTCCTTTGTCCCCGCTGTTATTCATGCTGTACATGGTGAGGATGGAAAAAGCGCTAGAAGGTAGCAACATTGGATTTAATTTATCACACAAACAGGCAGGCGCGATGGTTGAGCGGAAGCTTCCAGGTCTGTTTTATGCTGACGATATTGTCTTATTTGCGGACAGTCAAGATGATATACAGCGGCTGGCAGATATATGCGGAAGGGAAGGCGAGGCTCTGGGACTAGGTTTTAGTGCAACAAAATGTGGATTGATGGTATTCAATGATCACGAAGACCATGCGGTCTTAATACAGGGCCAAGACATACCGAGGGTAAGCGAGTACAAGTACCTCGGAGTGTGGGTAAATGAGGGGGGATAGATATATGGAGGTACAAGAGAAAGCATCGGTAACAAAGGGAAAGAGGAATGCTGCAATTATGAAGCACAGAGCGTTATGGGGATACAATAGGTACGAGGTGCTCGAGTGCTATGGAAGGGTGTGATGGTTCCGGGGCTTACATTTGGGAACTCAGTGGTGTGCATGAAGTCAGAGGTGCAATCAGGATTGGATGTAAATCAAAGGACTGTGGGACGCCTCGCGTTGGGCGCTCACGGGAAGACGACAAATGAGGCTGTAAAGGGTGATATGGGATAGACAGGTTTTGAAGTGAGGGAAGCGCAGAGCAAAATTAGATTTGAAGAGAGGCTGAGGAAAATGAAGGAGAGTAGATGGGCAGGGAAGGTTTTCAGGTATTTGTATAGAAAAAGCGTCGACACGCAGTGGAGAAAAAGAACTAGGAGGCTCACCAGTAAATATACGGCTAGCAGCGTGGGCGACATGGCAACAAGGAGCATTAAACGAAAAGTCAGAGAGGCGGAGAGGTCTTATTGGATGACAGCGATGGAAAAGAAGCCGGCTCTCAGTGACTACCGAAAGGGAAAAAACGAAATAAGGAGGGAGAGGTTTTATGATAATTCAAGGGGAAGCGCTTTACTGTTTGAAGCAAGGTCGGGTTGCCTTAGAACGCGTAGCTATAAAGCGAGATTCTGTAACGAAGAAGAACAATGTACATGCTGTAGGGGGAACTAAGGAAACGATGGAACATGTACTGATTGAATGCGTTGATATCCACCCAGATATACGTGTGGGCACGAGTCTACATGAAGCCTCTGGTTTTAGGGACAACAATGGAAAGCTGAACACGTCCGCGATAGAAATAAGTAAGAGACGGTTAGAGTATTGGTGGCAGAAAAGTAGAGATAAAGAAGAAAAATGAAGAATGGGGAAAAATAAGGTCATTCTGCCTTAAGAGGCAGAGAGATGGAGCGTGAATTTATATTTTTCTTTGCTATAATAGCAGAGATTTAATCAATGTAGATAAGGCATTAGGCCAACATAAAAAGAAAGTTTTTTTTTCGAGCCTGGTGGCAGACATGTCACCGCCCCGTTATAATGGGGACGCTCATAGAATCCACCCATCCATCCACCCCCGCCACCTCCCCGTCGTTGGCAGCACCGCCGCCGCGTCGTGCGTATAGCAACTTCCGGTTTTTCGTGCACGACGTCGTGCGTATAGCATTGCTCAAACTTCAACAACTGAACAACGCGTCAAAATGGCGAAGACAACGACGGGCGACGGCAGGGTTTCAGCGCTTTCAGCTGCTTCGGGTACTTCGGGCGCGCGCACGTTTCTCCTCTCCCTGTTTCGCCGTTTCTTTTTTCTTTCCTCGCACGCGCATGCGTCGTACGGTTCTGTTATCGTGCTTCTCGTGTTTACTCTCGCCGTTTAGCCGCCGCTTGATGCCAGTCGCGTCTTATTTTTTCTTTTTTTTTCTTTTTTTATCGCGACAGCTTGGTTTCGGCGGCGTTGGCATGTTTGGTTGTGAGCGAAAAAGCAGCTCCTGCCGTGAGCGAAAGTTCGTGCTAGATGCAATTAAATATAGGAGCCAGAGGCGCGTTTGCACTTTGCAATTTGGGACGGTAAACCCCGACGATTAATTGATTAAAAATGAGCATTTTATTTCTTGCGTGTTATGGAGGGGTACACAGATGAGTGAGATGTGCGTGTTGTTTCGACTACTGGCGCTCGGTCCCTGACAAGCGCACCCCTGTGCTTGCACAGAACGGTGCAGAACTGCCGCAGGCACAAATGCTTGTGATAACTCGCTTAAATTACGAGCAGAGCTAGGTAGCACATTATGGGACTGCATGTTTACCAAGCCGGGATGTGAAGTCACCGAAACACTACTGGCGTTCGCCTTGCGCTCGCAAATACAAGTGCCAGCAAAGCTTGCAAGCACAAGTGGTCGTGAAAACGCAGGTGTGATGTTTGGGAGCGCTGGGAGTGTTTCAGTACGAGTGAACATAATCGCGTGCATTTACGATCCCGGAGTCTTTGGGCATGTCAGCGGTTTTCGACACGACACGTTGAGGAGGCATATGTTTCGTCGTCCGTTCATCGAGAACCCAGACCGCTACGTGAATTCTAGCCCGGCCTGCGGCAGATCCCCAACGGCTTTCCACGTCACGGTGGAGTGCGCCGAAAAATTGTTGCCTCCCTTCCCTGTCATCTTGCGTCCCTTCCGCACTAAAATGTGGGGTGATGCCCTCAGCATGCGACGGGCTTCTCGAGAGCCTCCAGGCGTTCAACGGGCCCGTGTCGCCAGGACCCAGGACGATCCCTCCCGCAGGATTGAATGAATGAATAAAATGTTATTATTATCATAAAATCAGGTTATTTAGTTTATAATTTTTCAGTAAGTTACGCTGTGCATCACCGCGTGGCCTTGAAGGGAAGAACGGATACCCCGTGACAAGCCGCGCGAAATTATTAGTGGCGTTGCAGATGTGCACGAGGTTACAGTGGACGCGTTCGTCGGCTTGTCTGTCCGAATGGCCTTCCTCAGCGTCCCAGGCATAGGCGGGCGCACGAGGGGGGGGGGGGGGGGGGGGCAGGGGGGGCGAGAAGGGGGGGGGGGCGCAAAGCCAGCCCTATACATTGTAGGGAGGGCGACAGGGGGGGGGGGCGCAAAGTCAGCCCCATACATTGAACCACATAATAGGGAGGGGGGGGCGCTGCGACGAACCTTCGCCCCCCCCCCTGAAGGGGAACCCTGCGCACGCTTATGGTCCCAGGTCAAAACGCAAGGAGAGCGCGTATTTGCTAGCAAAGGAGCACGCGAGCGTCTGCCGGTGGTTTAGGGGCCTGGTGTTTCGTAACCGGGCCTAGCCGAGCTATGCCGCAGCCATTATTTTAAAATGAAATGTTTTCTCTCTCGACTGAGCGACAGTCCGAGATACAAGACTGCGTGGACTTATCTTTGCAGCTTCTCCAATTGGGAGAATGGGACGAGTAAAACAAGCTGTGAAACAAGCTGTCGTATGGTAAAGGAGTAAAACAGGCACTTTACTCTCTTTTCCCAGAAGGAGTGAAAGCCCCCTTTCACTCCTTCTGGCCAGAGAGAGTAAAGGGACTCTCTGTAGAGAGAGTATAATTTCTTACTCTCTCTGCAGAGAGAGTAACAAAGCTTCTTTACTCTTGCTGCTGGAGTTTCAGTTTTTAGAGTGTATATGTGATAGTGAGTATAGAGGTGAAAAAGGAATTACGCATGAGTCATTAACAAAGAGTTTGGATCAGTTTAAATAAAGAGGCTTAAGAGTGCTTTGATTTTACTCTCGTTCATACAACCGATATAAGTAGCTTTCATGTTGGCCGACAAGCCCAAGCAGTGCAGCACGGCAGTAGGCGATCGGTTGCGCAGTTACTCACCCCGTTGGTCCCTTTCTTGCCGAATGTTTGCGCACGACATGCTCTGGCATGCATTTACTCGCTGTTGGACGAGTTATTCATATTCATGCTTTATTGTAACAGCGCCAGCTTAACTTCGCCTGATTTCGGCTTAGAGCGTGGCTGTGCAGCGCGTGACCGTCAGCGTAATTTTGTTTCCCCGAGGGATCGCGCACGCGAGGAAGAAAAAGGAGGAGTGCGAGGAGGAAACCGGGACCGGCGGAAGGCTGTTCCGCCGCTGGGTTACACCCCCGGAACGTTCGCTACTGTTGCAACCTCTTGCTTAACCCTCGGTGCCTTCGCTACCCACAGTGAATATCGTACCCAACGAACGCACGCGACGCTACAGACTGTCTAGTTATGGCGTGCAGTCAGGAAACTTTCGCGTCCGAGTTAGAGTTGGAGCCTCCACCGAGGACATCGATGTGGTTCGCGTTGGCTGACCGACGGAGATGCTTACGCATGGCTGACCGAATACAGTGAAGCGACGAAAACGTCTTGGATTGTCGACTGGGAAATCGCAAAAAAAAAAAAGAAAAGCGGGAAAGAAAAAACAATTTTTTCGCAAATAATGTGATATATTATAATAATGTGTGCATGTCACTTGAACTCCACGACACACTTCGCACTCAGCGTCCTGATAAAAATGTCATCTCGTGAATCAAAACTCTCACTGCAGTGTTCGTTGCCCCTGTTTGCCCTGTCCCATTTTCTATTGTATGCGCTTTCATACTTTCTAACGGATCAAAACAAAAGCTTTGCACATTTAAAATTGAACTGAACGACTTCGTGATTTTCCAGATGCACAGTCAGTCATGACAGATCTAGCATGAGTCCTATGCACACTATTTGGCGATATTCATAGGCGATGTGCGTGCGAACGGTTCGTCTCCACAATATGCTTCCAACATATCTGTCATGCGACGAACATAGAATTGCCAGCCTGTGCCGTGAATGAGCATAAGTGTTCAAGAACCACATTACGCACCACATTATGCAGTCAACCTCTAAACGTCTTTCCGTGCTCGCGCAGCCGTCCAAACCAGTGAGTTCAGCAACGCTGTGTTTCGTCGTTGCTTCAAGCTACAGTGTTCTAGAAGTATTATAGTTCAATATATTAAAACCTAAAGAGATCAAAAGTCATGCAGACAATCCGCGCGTAGGGAGGCGATGCCGCTGCGTTGGCTGCGTGCGCGGGTTAGTTTCTTCAACAAGCTGCCAACATATTAATTAACAGCAAGTTCGCAGGCAGAAAATTAAAAAGTCTTTCCGTGCTGGCGCAGTGACAGCTTCGACGTTATGTAGACAATCCCGCATAATCTTTCCGTCCGTGCTCGCTAACCACAACGCCAGAGTTGGTTCAGAAGCCATTTTTCCTCACCGTTTTTCAGCTCGAACTCTACTACATATATCACAAGTGATGTCCACAACCGCGCCAGTCATTAGTAGCTAGCCACAATAGTTGTACGCGTACTGGAAAACACAAACGTGCTACGTCGACCTGTGCACGCATCTGTCCGCCCGTCCCTCGCACACACACCACCATGCTAGCCACCCTAACCATGCTCACACACCTCACGCATCTCACGCCGCAAGGACGGCGGCCATATGTTTTCTGCGGTGGCGACGGTGGCGACATACCATGGTCACGGCGTGAGTTAACCGGGGGTGCAACCGTGCAGCGGAACAGCCTTCCGCCGGTCCCGGTTTCCTCCTCGCACTCCTCCTTTTTCTTCCTCGCGTGCGCGATGCCTCGGGGAAACAAAATTACGCTGACCGTCAAGGGACAGAGGATTCGGTTCCGCTTTTACCCCAAAAGGGGCGAGGTTGCTCGGAATATGGCGGAACTGCTCATTAATTGGTCATTACAAGAAGCAGGGAAAATAATGTCATCACTGCCACAGTTAGAAATTGGAAGCATGTTTACGCAAGGTTGGTTCCAGCAGTTCACTTTACTTATCTTGAAGAAATTGCTTCTCAATTTTGTGTTTTCTCTCATTTGTACCTTTGTAGTTTACTGTGTCTCATGTTAGCCACGAAGGCTACACTACGTTCATTTTATTATGTTCACCCTATGTAACGCCGCTTAGGGGAACTTAACCTTGTAAAGTCCAGTGTATCATATTGCCACGCGTGTTATTTTGTTGTGATCGGTTTAAACCCACAAAGACTGTGAGCAGTGCTCGGCGCAGATCGCGCCTCAGTGTTCGAGAAGCTTCACGTTTGTAGTAGATCGTTTTCTTAACATTGCGCACAGCACGCGAACACTCAAGATTATTCCAGAGCTTGCGCGCCGACAGTGATAAGACTAGAATGTTCGACGCTTGTATAAAAGCCGGCGCGCTCGAACGATGATCAGTTGATCGACGGCCTACGCTCCGTTCGCCGCTATCTGTGCCAGTGCGTATAGCTGTAATCTGACTTTAAGTTTCACGGCCGGAAATTCGGCCAAATAAACAGTTTCTTCTTTGACACGCCGACTGTTGCCTTCGCCGACGTCTTCCTGCTTCCACTTCCTCCCCACACCCCCCCCTCACACGATTCTGATTCTTTCATGGATCAAATAAAGTTTATACCTACCTACCACGTGACAATATTGATGCATTAAATTTAACGCCTGAAAAAATGCAATCAACTTGTCAGAACTTCATGGAAAAGCAGTTACTGCATATTTAACATGTGATAACGAAGTTACACTGAGTTTGTACATTAAATCATTGTAATTAATCAGTTTGCAATAAAACAATTTAATTAGCTATGTTTCAAATAAAATTTCACTCATTTTTTCGTTAAATGAACTCTACAAAAAAGTAAAAGTGGTGAGGGTTTTGCTGCTTCTGGTCATCACAGGGTTAAGCAGCGTGACGTAATAAACAAGCACACCCGGTTGACTTCTCCGAAATTCAGATGAATTTCGTCAGTGCCACTGTATTCTCGCCGACGACGAAAAGCTCTTGCAAGGTGTGTGTCGATACAAGAACTTAGCATCAATATTCAGGATACAGCTTCAAGACATCAACGTATGACGTCATCGTTGCTTAAACCAGTGGAAACGCTCTACGATACGGAGGAAACTGTCAGCTCCTCCGTCTTTAAGATATGTTATTATGATATCCAAATAAAACAATTTTGCTACTCATTGTCATGCGAAATGACTCGAACAGCAGTTATGCCCGTGGGTCTCCGGATCCCTCCATCACGGCGTCTCTCATATCGTGGTTTTGAGACGTTAAACCCTGACAACTATTACTATATGCCCGTGGATGATCCGACAAAGTTAACCTTTAAAATTGGTGAACAATCATCTCAGAAAATAGCCTACGACTGAAAGCCGATGTCATGATTTTATACTGAACAGCTTCGTGATCGTTAGCTTGGACGCCCTTATATTGCTATCCACAAATTCCCAGATAGCGTCCGAGCCAGGCAGCCACTCCAATACGGAAAGTTCGTCTAAAGACGCCTCTTGCGTGGCTTCTGTGCATATATTCGTCCGCGCCATTGCCCTTGGCGGCAGCCTTCAGGCTATAAATAACATCGCGCGGTACTTGCCCCAACGCCCACGATGACGCAGGTTGAAGCCTCGCTTTAGTACCTACTTACCATTTACATTATTTCGCGATGGGTATTATGCATCTGACGGTTCGGTTCACGTACAAATACGCCACCATCAATCGCCAAACTGCGCACGTGTGACGTCAAACACGGCGCCAAACAGTGCTCACACAGAACACGCTTTGAATGCTGTGAACGGCAAACCACAAAGAAAGTGAGGAACAGTATAATGTAGCCACCATTACGCCAGCTGCGCGCAATGAGAGTATGATAATGAGTGCCACGACGATAGTACCGCGAAGCTAGCCCAAGAGGTCTAGCTTGCATGTACAGGGGGGGTCGAAAGTTCCCAGGCCACGCTGCCATAGGAATACATGGGATTCTTCCTGCGGTATAATGGCCGTTTCGTTTACCGGATATATGCCAAACTTGATGTGACATGGCGCGACTGCATGGCGAAAATTAATAACAGGCAGTAACATGAAAATTATGACATATATGCGCTGTACGACTTCATTTATATCATCACCCTTGGTGCTCTCACGGCCGTTTCGTTGACATGAATGTATGATGAAAATCGTGACATGCGTTTCATCGTTTACAAGACACAGTCCTGGCACGCGATGCTCCCGTATTAGAGAGTGAGTGTCAGCATGAAATGGCTGCCAGCAAAATAGACTGGTTGCAGATGAGACTACACTCGCGGCCAACTAGTCTTAGCTGATTGCGTGTATCCTACCGCTAGTGAAAGTCGTCCCACAATTGTGTCCTGTGTTTTCTGAGTGAGATAGGGGTGTGCGAATAGTGAAATTTCATCTCGAATCGAATAGTGGCCAAAAATATCGAATTCGAATCGAATATCGAATAGTATATTTACACGAAACGTGTACCACCAGTTATGGCACGACAAATAGAGACGCTGCGGCGTGCTGATAGAACTTGTTCGGTTGTTTTTGGTTTGTTCTGTTGTTTTCTTTTCAGTTGTGTGGGCGTGCAAGCATGTTGATAGAAGAGACGCTTTCCAGTCAGCAGCACCACTCCTAATATCGTAAAGGCTAACAGAGGCATATGGTCGCTATTTTTGCCCCCTATGGTCCCGCAATACGGCTCATCTGACAACAGTAATGTGTTTCATAGCCATGGGTTCTGCGGGCCCAAACGTCTTCGGGCGCCCGTTCACAACAGCGTTCTAACTGCGCGCCGGAATGATGGGAACTTGTGAACGAGTGGTGCGGACGACTGCACAGCGTGAACAAATTTTCACATATGAAGCCAATCACTGAGGGTATCACGGGACAAAGTCGGCATGTTTTACGGCGCTTGCGGCGTATGCGACCGAACTACGCATGAAGTCCGTGCCGTCATTTCGGAAGTGAAGTTGTGAAGGGCTTGACAGTTCTCCCTTGCATTTTTTGATGTGACAGGATATGGGTGAAATTTTTAACGAAAGGCCTGCTGTAACGACGTTAGGGTTTGTTTTAGCCACCACCCTAACCAAGTCGCACCATTGGCCTTTCCCGCGTTTGAGACATTCGCCCTGTCGAATTATTCGAAACTTCGAATACCAGCTATTCGAAAGTCGAATCGAATTATTCGATTAGGTATTATTCGATTCGAATTCGAAATTCGAATATTCGCACACCCTTAATATAAACAGTACGCCTTTATTTCCTACATGTAGCTCTTTGAGTGGGGGGGCTATTTTGTGAGGAGGGACGGAATGAGAGGACGAGAGAGAGCCGCGCGGGATTGGTCGAGGCTCATTTGACGGTGAAGACGTGAGAATAGCCATAGAACGGCTACAGAACGGTCTCCGGACGACCTGAATTGGATTTAAAAGTAAGCGTTTGGGCCCGCAATATCAAATTATGCTGTTTTTAGCCGAGCTTACCCCAATCCCGCGCCGATAGTTTGGGAAAATCGCAACCGGACGGATCGTCAAATTGCGACACCAGCTAGCATCGATTCAAGACATTAACACAAATAAATATTTAGTCATCGCACTCTTCAATCTCAAGCTTTAAAAACACAATGCCTGCCGATATTGATGTTCTGCTATAATAATTTGTATTTCTTCATGCGTAGAGCATCGGACGCGTTATTCAAAGGTCGCAGGTTCGGTCTCTGCCGGTGGCAAGTTATCTTTTCGTCCACTTTTCTTTCTTCACATTTACATCACAATTACTTCTAATAACAACCCCTATACTTTCCTTGGCATCATTGTCTGTTAGTTCTCATTAATATCGTGTTTAACAAAGCAAACGAGCCCTTAAATTTACACTTCTTTCCTTCATTCATAGCGAAAGTCTCGTTATGGCAGACTTTATGCCTTCAGGTAGTATGCGAGGGATTATTAGTCAGCTGCCAGCTCGTAATAAGATCACGTGGTACGTGGCGCCAACAGGCCAAAAGAGTGTTACACACTCGCCGTAATGGCAGCAGGCGGCGCTGACTGACGGTCCCACGTTTAACCTCTTCAGACCTGAGGAAAAAGCACTTAAGGCGAACTCGCATAAACTCTTTATTTTGAGCATTTGGGGGCTCACGGAACACTTCTCAGAAGAAGAAAATGCAAAATCTGCAATTTCAGGGGAGAAATGGATGTACCCATTTGGGTACTTCAGGCCTAAGCTGAGTAAAAATCAACAGAGCCATTTTTCTTTAGAAGGCGAGGAAACAGCTGACATTTAGTGTGTTTAACGCGGGTTTTCGCGATGTTATCTTCATTGTGGCATATTATCTGAAACTCTGGGGGTACAAGCCCTGAAAAATGTCCCTGCATGCGAAATCGGGCCTCATTAGCGGGTATTGAAACAACTTTGCTACGTTTTGGGACTTCCAGAGATAAGCCATTTTGAGCATCCAGCTCTACTGCATTTTGGAATTCTTGCATTTGCTGGACGTGTGCGTGAATTGGCGTTTTCGCCACTGTGTTCTTAAACTTCAATTGGTCGATAATGTTTTTGCTGCAACATCTATGTGCTTGCAGTCATTCCTGCATTCCATCCTGGGATTCATCGCCACTAGTTCCAAAAAGGGGGCAAATACCCTGATAGGCCACTTCTTTGTATGAATATCTCTGAATATCTGTCCTGAATTAAGGCACGTACGTGTCCGAAAGGTCCACACCACCATATTGTTGCTGCATGCTTTGTTGCAATGGGGACGTTGTACATCTACTTTTTTTCCTCCTCGTATGACCTTCGCGTACCGCATGTGTTCTACCCCTTTTTGATTGGGCCTAGTCTGCCTCTTTCAAAATCGAGCCGCAACGTTGAACTTCGAAGCTCACTGGTGCATCATTATCTTCACAATCATCATCATCATTATCATCATCACTGCTGCTATCTGACCATTCACTGCTGCTGTGCAGCTCACTCACAAAATCGCCTTCATCAGACAAGTCAATATCACTCTAAAAGAGTAGCTCTTGTATCTCCCAGTCACTGGGAAATCTGCCTGCAACACAAAACAAAATTGAATGTATTTTCAACGCAATGACCTGAAGTGCCCAATTGGGTACATCGATAAGTAAAGCTATCTCAGAGGCAGCACAAAGCAACAAGTCCGAAATTTGCATGCGCCTTCTCTCGTCTATCGTGATCGTTTATACTCACTGCTTAACAAAATCTATGTAGCATTTAATCAATTAAGAAAAATCTAATCTCATCTGGTCGACTGCGCGTGCTATCCTCGCATGACGCCGCCATACTTCTTTTTGCTGCGAGCGCGAACATGGGCATACGGGGACATTTCGTGGGCATTTTGTTAACTGATGCTTCCGCTCACAGAAACATCAAGTTTCGTCAAGTGGTCTTCAAACACAGGATCACAGTGCGCGTTTTTCAAATGTACTGATTTGGGTACCCACGGACTGAAGAGGTTAAATGCACATACACACCCTATAAAGCGGACGGAGGGATGACCGCCACCGTAGCTCAGTGGTAGAACATCGGACGCGTTATTCAAAGGTCGCAGGTTCGGTCCCTGCCGGTGGCACGTTATCTTTTCGTCCACTTTTCTTTCTTCACATTTACATTACTTCTAATAACATCCCCTATACTTTCCTTGGCATCACTGTCAGTTCTCATTAATATCGTGTTTAGCAAAGCAAACGAGCCCCTAAATTTACACTTCTTTCCTTCATTCATAGCGAAAGTCTCGTTATGGCAGACTTTATGCCTTCAGGTAGTATGCGAGGGATTATTAGTCAGCTGCCAGCTCGTAATAAGATCACGTGCTACGTGACGCCAACAGGCCAAAAGAGTGTTGCACACTCGCCGTAATGGCAACAGGGGGTGCTGACTGACGTTCCCACGTTTAAATGCACATACACACCCTATAAAGCGGACGGAGGATGACCGCCACCGTAGCTCAGTGGTAGAACATCGGACGCGTTATTCGAAGGCCGCAGGTTCGGTCCCTGAAGATAAGAAAAATTGTTGAATTAGAGGACAGGGCTAGGAGAAACAACGGTATTGTGTACGGAGTGCCGGAAAGTCTCAATGAAACAAAAGAAGCAAGTGAAAACTGAGTAGTGAAGGGTATCTTTTTAGATCGCCTCGGTGTCGACGTAACGTCAGTAGAAAGAATTCACAGACTGGGGCAAAACAAGAGGGGTCTAGATAGACCGGTTATTTTGAAGCTTTATAACCACAAGGAAAAAGAATCGCTCTTTCAGAACTGCAGAAAACTGAGAGGAACAGACATAAGCATCTCACATGACTATTCATCTGAAACGCAATGTAAAAGAAAAGAACTGTGGCGCTCTGCTCAATCAAATAAACAGGCTGGCGCAAAATTCAAGCTTGTTGACGACAGACTTTTTATCAATGGAACGGCCTATACATGGGATCTACACGCCCAGGCACATGTACGATTACCCAAAGATTCCGCTTGACTGTCTCGCGACAGTGCATGACATAAAAAGCCACAGGAAATAAGACTCATAAATGTTAACGCCAGAAGCATTGTCCACAAGCATGAACAACTAGAATACTTATCTTTGTTACACGACCCCCATTTAATAGGAATATCAGAAACTTGGTTGCACACTGACATTAACGAGGAAGTATTCCCTATTCGCTACAACGTTATTCGCAATGACAGGACGAGCAGAGGCTATGGCGTTGCCATGTTGATAAAAAACACGTTGAAGTATGAATTGCTACCGGACATCGATGAACATGAAAGTATTTGGTGTAGGTTATTTCTTAGCGAGGCTACAATACTTACAGGTGTTGTATACAGAGCACCAACAAGTTCATCAGACTTTTTTGAGAAAATCGATGCTTATTTAAGGGCAAACTCGAATTTAAGAACGAGAATAATACTTATAGGTGATTTCAATTTACCGGGTGTCGAATGGGATAATAGAATTCCAGGTTCCTTAAATCGCTCGCGCACGGAACTAATGCTAGAATTAATGGTAAACTACAACCTTGTACAAGTAGTCGATAGTCCAACACGAATACAGGACCATTGCCAATCAACTTTAGACTTAATATTCTTGTCAGATAAAACTTGTAGTTTTGATGTCACTGTTGAAGACGGGATATCAGACCACAAATCAGTAGTAGCTGTCCGCAGTGTGACGAATGAAACACCAAACAGAGCTCGAACTGCCTCTGTGTACGATTTTCAACGCGCTGATGATACGTCGATTTTGGATGCCCTGGAACTAGGTTTCGACATGCTTTCACGGGATAAAGGCGCCAGCATAATGTGGCAGTACTTTAACCCATTAGGGCCCACTGTACTTTTAAAGTACACTTCCTTTTTCGGGAATAGAAAATACAAAACCGAATATTCTGATCTTGCTTATTAGAATTTCTATGCCAAAGGTTGCAGCAAGATAATTCTGATTTGGAATATTGACTCGGTTATGTTTTTTCTGCTTTCCGAGTCGTCAAACTTTAGGAAAATGAGAGCCTGTTCAACGCACGTGGTCGGTACTACGTTTTCTAAATTAATTTGAAGTTTTACATTTTATATGTGGAAGAAACGAACTGCTTCTGCTTCAGCAAGAGCAATTCAATCCCAGCAAAGCGCGAGAAGCCTATAGAGTGCACAGTTTTGCTGTGAGGAGTAATCAAATGTTGCTGCGCTTTCCTTAGTACACTGAGACTTCGTGGGAGCATACATATAACTTTTGTTGTGCATTGCATCAGATTCAACAGGCTTTTTTTTTGTTATGAATGCCGTTTTTTCGGTTATCTCAGGGTGATGAGGCTGCGAAAGATGTCGCTATGAATATACGATAGCCTCTTGATGTTTTAATTGTCGATTCTGACCCTAACATGGGAACTTAGGAGGAGGAGGGGAATGACGACGGTACGAATGGATGCTCTCTGCTAACGACAAAAAAAAAAAACATGGAACGAAAGGAACGTGGGTAAGATAACTTTGTTTTGACTCAGGAAAGTAGCTTTGTTTCGAAAATGGCAAGGACAACAGCATAGTTGCTATGCTGACGAAAGACTACACAGTTGAATGACTATGCTCTCTGTCGTGGTGGTCATTCACTGAAAAGAAAAAAAAACGTAGTGTCACTGCCCTCCTTCATCCGCAGTGACAATGCCATGAAAGGGTTTGAGCTCTACGATCAAGCTGCGAATGACTAGAGAATTTTCATCCCTGAGAAAAAGTGGTACCAGCCCCTATTTAACCAGATGATCGAAATAGCCGCAGACAACGCATAAAGGGTCTGCTACCACACTGGAGGTTTTAGCAGACCCTCTACGCGTTGACTATTGTCCTTTAGTCGCATAATAGCAAAACACTGACTGCGCCTTTTTGTACCCAAGAGGAGTATCAAAGCTCTCCTGCTTCCACCGTGCTTGCTATTACCCTCTATCCATACGGATATTTTCACAAGAAGCTGGCAAAACAGTTGAATTCAGCCAAAATACAAGGAAATGGTGTTGCGAAAAGCGTGACGTTACGCTCTCCCTAAAGCACTGGTCCTTGATTAAGTTGCATCGGCCAAGATAACTTTGTTATTCGTTTTGCAAGGGCCCAGCGTACTGGCCATTCTTGCATCAAGTCACCTTGCCCATTGCTATCTCGAAGGCCCAGCGTACTTTTTTAAGTACAGTATCATAACTACTGAAGAAATACACGTAACTCTCTGAAAATTTGCACGTGTGGTTGTCTATTGCAGTTAAACTAGTTTGCGAAATTTCGATAAAATCGGCCCTGTAGTTCTTCCGTGGGCTAAATGGGTTAAGTCTCTTGTATCAGACTGCTTATCGCGCTTCGTTCCGAGAAAAGTAAAACGAGTTAAACGGCACAACCTGTGGGTAACCCGCAATATTAAATGCGAAGCATTTCTTTGCTTACTATAAGCACTTTTGCGTTTCTATCTATCTATCTATCTATCTATCTATCTATCTATCTATCTATCTATCTATCTATCTATCTATCTATCTATCTATCTATCTATCTATCTATCTATCTATCTATCTATCTATCTATCTATCTATCTATCTATCTATCTATCTATCTATCTATCTATCAAGCCGCCTACGTCTGGGTACTCTCGTGATGGCCTCCTTAACTTGGGGTAGACCAAAATTTGTATGGGAGGGTAAGAGGTATTGATGAATATGTCTGGCTGGTCATGACATGAATAACGTGAAAATCCCGTCGCGTACGTCGTCAAACTCATTTCTCCAGACACGTGTGGCTCATACCCGTATACCACGGGCCGCGGAATGCGCGTATGCGCCATCGGACTTAACAATTTATATCTACCCAGGAACAGCGAGAATAGGTATTGATGACTTAAATGCGAGAGCGTTGAGAGAAACTGACATCGGGAACGTTGACGCCAGGTATACAAATAATAGAAATCAGAGTACGCGCAGGAATCGAACGCAAGCATTTTGCGTGGCATTCAAGCATTCTACCAAAGAGCCACGTCAGGTCTCGAAACTGCTTTGGCAGAACACCCTATGCAGACGTAATGTTGGTGAAACGTATATTGTGGTTGCAGTGCTGTCTATCTAATTTTATAAACATTACATACGTACTATGAGGAAGGAGTCATGTCGGGTTAACGTCAGCTGTATAATTAAGCGCCATCCACTGTAGTTGGTTTACGTAGCACTATCCAGGGCTACAATCCTTGCAAGCGCAAGCTCAACATATCAGCTTACGGCTTCTGGTGTTGGAAATACTCATGTTCTATTGGCATCGTTACACAACTGTAAACAACTGGGTATATGAAACATATGCGACTCTTCAACATGTCTGTGCGTGCAACATTTGTACATATCGTTATAGCGTGATTTCATATCGTTTTACTCAATGAAAAAAATTACAACCCAGTCACCTTACCTCCGAATGCTTCGCATAACATCGATTCCCATGGTACTTGGGATCTGCCTAATTTTTTATTCATTTAAAGCGCCGACTGCGACGTGCGCGCAAAAATATTTCTCGGAGAGCTGTAACGATTTCAGGGCTTAGCGCGCAAATACGGAAAGAGTTGAAAGATGCATGAACTCATTTCTTTTCAACTACGCTGGCTGATTATTACATGATTCGCAACCCTAGAAAATTTTGGAGGTATTTGTCTTCTTCAAAATCAAAGATAGATAGTGTAATAGTCAATGGAACAGTTTGTAGTGAATCACTAAGAATGGCTGAGGCATTTAACAGCTACTTTGTCACTGTGTTTTCTACCAAGAGTGAATGTCCTGTTGAAGACCCTAAAGTAAACGAACCTACAACATCCTAATCGTAATCCTAAGAACGTAGAAGTGATGTGATAATTTCTAAAGAAGGAATTGTAGCGCTCCTGCTTAATCTAGATGTGAGGAAAAGTTCTGGTCCCGATGAAATACCGAATGCGTTTCTGAAACGTTACTGTAATTGGGTCTCTGATTTTCTAGTTGAAATATTTACAGCATCTCTTGAAACGGGCACCTTACCGGATGACTGGTTGATAGGCCGCGTGGTTCCAATCTTCAAATCCGGAGACAAGCTAAAAGTAAACAATTACCGTCCTATCTCTATATTATGCACTGCATGTAAGCTTCTTGAACATGTGATTAGCAAATATTTGGTCCAGTACGCAGAAGACAATCTATTTTATCCCAAGCAAATGTGTTTCGCAAACGCTTATCAACAGTTACGCAACTCTTTGAGACAATACAGTATTTCGCAAATGCTATAAATCAGAAAGAACAAGTTGATGTTATTGCCTTAGATTTCTCTAAGGCGTTTGATAAAGTCTGCCACGTGAAACTAATACGAAAACTGAAAACGTACGGTATATGCCTCATGGTCATAAAATGGGTAGAGGTGTATTTGTGTAACAGGCGCCACTTTGTGGAAATAGCCGACGAATACTCAACTTACTTGCATGTCACCTCTGGGGTGCCCCAAGGTTCTGTGATAGGAATCTTGTTATTTGTGCTTTATGTCAATGATATTGCTGCTCATGTAAATCCACAAATTGAAGCCCGCCTCTTTGCAGACGACTGTTTATTTTGTCAAGTATAGAGTGCTCATGAAGAATCTTTATTAAATGAATCATTAAACAAAATTTACGATTGGTGTGTAGCGTATGACATGGAAATTAACTTCGATAAATCAGCCTGCGTGAGTGTCACAACAAAGCAATCACCCCCGCAATTTACTTACAAAATCGGGAGTACGGAAATTCGGCGAGCAATGAAGATGAAGTACTTAGGTGTTACTATCACGCATAACTTAAGTTGGAGTGAGCATGTTGCCAACATTTGTGGATCAGCTCAGCGGAAGCTGGGGATGTTACGACGCAAATTAAAACAGGCATCTCCTGATGTAAAGCTCAAGGCTTACACTACGGTTGTTCGACCCATCCTGGAGTACGCGGGTATAGTGTGAGACCCGCACCGATTAAGTCTAAGAAATCAGATCGAGCGAGTGAAGCGTCTTGCTGCACGCTTTAATTTTTCTACGTACAAAAGGACTGAATCCGTCACCGCATTGATTGATAGGGCAAACCTTCCAAGTTTAGCCTCACGCAGAAAAATAGCCAGGCTAAAATTTTTCTATCAACTGTATCATGGTATGCTAAACATTGATCCCGAACTCTACTTGCGGCCTCCAGGCAGAGTGTCACCTCGATCCTCCCACCCATACGTTGTCAGACCCTACGCGTCCAGAGCTGATGTCGGCAAGCATTCTCTCTTGGTCGAAACAATAGAAGAGTGGTATAAACTAAGCCCAGAAATGTTTGATGGTGTGAATTCGCCCGCTAGTTTCGAAGAAAAGCTTCAGTCACTCGGTGTGTAATATCGAAATTCTTCTTATTATGCATAATTGTATAACACCATTTATATTCTGTTGTTTTGTATATATATTTTTTACGCGCTGAGTGTGTACTTCTTTTTTGAGTTTGCATTGTGCTTGAAATTGATGACAAGGGTGGCGATGCGGGCTTGTTGGCCTGTCATACTTCTTAGATGTGGGCGCTAGAAGACGAGGACGAAGGGAAGAAAGACACACACACTGGTGCTACTGACAACAAATACAAATCCTTCTTCCCTTCCTTGTTGCCCTCAGGTGGTATGCGAGGGATTATTAGTCAGCTGCCAGCTCGTAATAAGATCACGTGCTACGTGACGCCTACAGGGAAAAAGAGTGTTCCATACTCGCCGTAATGGCAACAGGCGGCGCTAACTGACACTTCCACGTATAAAGCGGACGGAGAAATGACCGCCACCGTAGCTCAGTGGTGGAACATCGGACGCGTTATTCGAAGGTCGCAGTTTCGGATCCTGCCGGTGGCAAGTTATCTTTTCGTCCACTTTTCTTTCTACACATTTACATTACAATTACTTCTAATAACGTCCCTATCTTTCCTTGGCATCATTGTCTGTTAGTTCTCATTAATAATGTGTTTAACAAAGCAAATGAGCCCTTAAGTTTGCAATTCTTTCCTCCCTTGCGAGTTAGTAGTAGCAGTAGTAGTAGTACTTTATTTACAGTAAGCACAATACAGAGCTAACTGGAGGGGCAAGGGCTAATGGCCAACAGCCAGACAGCCTGTCCCTCCGCAGTTCGTGGCAGTGCATAAGCTTCGACATGAGCGCAGCCAACAACAACAACAAAAAAAATCAATACATTATTTTCAGAGAAATGTACAACAAGCAGCTTGCCAGTGTACATATAAAATTCACACTCAAACAAAATAAGAAGTTTACATAACGCTTTTCAAGAATTAGAGGTCGCTCTCACCGAGATACACAACCAAGTGAAATTAACAAAAAATTTCAAAGACTGAGGAACACAAAAATGCACGCGGATGTACCGAGGTTATATTCTACATTAATGCAGTCGAAATACAAATTTATGAATGATTTAAGGATTGGTCGAGGCATGAAACTCCACTAAATAGTTTTCATGATCTGTACCAGTGGTTAGTAATACGTTCTTTGTTTTTTGAAGGCCGCTCTGCTAGCCTTAAAGTTCAATTGATCTGCAAGGGCATTCATCACATGAGGTATTTGGTACGCCACACTTTGTTTTCCATAATTGGTTCTTGTTCTCGGTGTTCGCTTCGTTTGTTCACATAGACGGTAGTGTGATCTTTCGGTACAACTTTCCTCGTATAGCTTATTCTTTTGAATTGACTGAAGCAATTTAAAGTAATATAATTGATCCACCCTGAGCATGGAATGTTTGATGAACAGTAGAGCAGTTCGCAAGTCTTGTACGTTTTCTCTGTATTTTTCAAAGCAGCGCAGCATTTTCTTTTGTATAATTATTAGCTTATGGTAGTTTCTTTGCGATGTCGTTCCGCAGACTAGCATCCCATAAGTCACTTTAGAATGGAAGAGTTCATAGTGCATACTTCTTTTTAACCTTAATGGGATTGAGTGCCTTGTTCTGAAAAAACAACCAAATATTCGTGCTGCGGTAATAAGATGATTCACGTGTGTGTTCCAGTTTAATTCCTCCTGAAACCACACACCAAGAATTTTTTGTTCCCTAACGTGTGCGATGCAATTTCCTTCAAATTTTACGGTTATGTTATAGGCCGGAATATCATATAGGTTGTTCTTTTCGCATTCAAGCGCAGTTCGTTTTGATTTAACCAATTTGAAAGATGGCTTAGGTAGTTATTTAAATTGACCTCAAGTAGTGTTAAATCGTCTGATGAAAAGAAAACATTCGTATCGTCAGCGTACATAACAAGTTCAGGAGAATGAGTTATATCGACATCATTTATATAGACAAGGAACAAAACTGGCCCCAGTATGAACCCTTGGGGGGACTCCTTGGTTTAATTTTATTTTTGTAGACATTGTATTATTGATTTTTACAAACTGGAAGCGATCTTCCAGGTAACTTTTTAAAAGCTGTAGTGCAACTTCCACGCACCCCATACCTGGATAATTTATTAATGAATAATTTGAATTCTATGGAATCAAATGTTTTTGAGGATCGAGAAAGAGCCAAAGAGTGTATTTTTTGTTTTCCATATTTTCGATTATCTTACCTTTAATATACAGTAACGCTTGTTCCGTTGATTTATTTTTCGAAAACCGTACTGACTTTTTGTTATTATTTGATGCTTATCAAAAAAGGATGAAAGTCTATCCAAAATTATCCCTTCAAAATTTTCGATCTTGTTGGAAGCATGGATAAAGGTCGATAGTTAGCTAAAATATTGATATCACCAGCTTTATGTACTGCAGTGACTTTTGCCACCTTTAACTGCTCAGAAAATACGCCGTTAGTGAGGGTGAGGTTGATAGTATAAGCCAACACATCACATATCAACGGCGATATCAATTTCAACTCAACAGAACCTATTTCGTCAATTCCTGATGCAACACGTTTTCTACTTCAGCCGGATCTGTGGGTACGAGAAAAATAGAAGGAGGCATAATAGACTCATCAGTAGTTAGAGCATTATCTCTATTTACATCCGTTGAAACGTAGGAGCCCGTATTTATGAAGTGTACATTCATAACATTGGCCTACCTTTCACCACTGAATGTCTCACCATTAATTGTTAGGTCGTGTGTCCTATACCGTCCCTTATTTCTGTTCGTAAGCCCATTTATGACTTCCCATAATTTCCTCTGGTCATTGTGGATTCTTTCAAATAATTTTTCATAGTAGTTCATTTTAGCTTTCCGCATTTCTGAATTTCAAACGTTTCTGTATTTCTTGTACTCAGTTAAGGCATCTGTGTTCCTCGAGCGGATGAAACCGTGGTACAGCATATTCTTTATTTGAATGCGTCGGTAAAGATAACAATTTATCCAAGGCTTTCTGCATTTTTTGTTTCTATCATGTGAGCGCTTCTGAAGTGGAAATGCTGCGTCATAACTAGCACTCAACAGACGCAGGAATGTGTTACAAGCATCATCAGGCATTATTGGAAACATTTCGGCGCGCACACAATAGACGAAAACCAAAGGCGAGAAGATAAACGGGCGCGAACTCACAACTCAGTTTATTGAAGGAAGAACACGAAATATATAACCCAGGGTAGCTCATGAGCGCATGTGCGTAAAAAGAAACGAACCAAACAAGCAAAAGAAAAGAAAAGAAAAAACACATCATCAGAGTAATTTTGCAGAACTGGTATCTACGACGTACAGCAGAATGTAAAAGTCAAGTACTACTCAAAAAGGTGGACTCCTTCTGTTAGTACAATCGATGGGTTGCTTACGCATTTATCAGCACATCTCCTGATATGAAAAGTTTCAACTATTTCCCGACTTAGCTTGTGTTTGTGATAAAACAAAATGTTAGTGTCACCACACAGGATGACATTGGCAGTTCCTGCAATGATCGGCTAGATGGGAGTGATTGCTATTATCCAATGATTTCATATGTTCATTAAGGCGAGTGTTAATGCATCGGCCAGTCTGGCCTATATATATACGACCGCAGGTTAAGGGCAATAAATACACTGCCTCCAGCCTGCACCTCAGGAACTTCCCGCTTTCTTTTGAAAGGCAAAAACATTTTTTCTTCTTCGTAATTTTTTGTCAAATTTTTGGTCCACCGCATGGCAGATGCGTTGAATCTTGTTGGGTGCACTGAAAAAAAACCTCTACACCAAACCGATTGGCAATGTGCTTGAGCTCATGTGAAAAACGATGAATGTGTGGTAAAACAGCAAAGCGTTTGCGTTACGTGTCTTTCTTTGCAGAAGTGTGCTCTGGTCCAGCCTTTAAAATCTTAATAATCTTTTCAACTGCTCTGCGTACAATATTGTCTGGGTATGCAGCCATTTTTAGACGGTCGATTTGACGTGAAAATGCTAAATTCAAGATATGAATGCATGACTTCGACAAGGCACTCCTCAGACAAGACACTGCGATTCCATTTTTTACAATTTTGGAATGGCCTGAGCTGTAGTTGAGAAGAGATTTCACTGACCGAGGATTATACAACCAGCATGTGTGTCCTGATTGCAGGTGCAGTGTTAAGTCAAGGAACTGTAACTGATTATTTTGGGCAGCCTCCTGTGTGAACTTAAGACCCATCCCATATTCCCTAAACACCTTCAAAACATTCACAACATTCCAGCCTTGCACGCCCTTCTCAGAGATAATTGAAAAATCATCAACAAACCGAAAAGCCTTTTTAGCCAAACCAAGCAATCCTTTATGAATATTCCTGCCTATTATGGCCAAGAAAATATCGCTCAGAACAGGGGCTACTTTTGAGCCAATGCAGACCCCTGAATTCTGGACATACATTTCACTTTGCCATCCAACGAATGTAGATTTTAAATAAAAGGTCAAGATATCCAAAAAGTTGGCAACAGATACCCCGCTATGATTCGTAAATTTGACTTCATCATTGTCATCACAGATGCACGACTTGACACTTTTCATTAGTTCCACGTAGGGAATAGAATAATACAGGTCTTGTACTTCGACACTGAAATCATTGCAACTGCCTGGATTTTCGTTGCTTAAATATTTTACAACTTCCGAATTAGGTATTACTCGGGTCACAAATCTTCAGCACCGAAAGGTGCTTGTGTAGATAACAAGCAACTTGCAGTTTCCACGTATTTCTTTCAGACACTATCGCTCTGAACTGTTGATCTGGCTTGTGCGTCTTACAAGAAAAGAATACTTATGGTGGTGGTGGTCAAACTTTATTGCCCGAAAAGGGGTCCTGAAGGACACTCGGCTAGGCGCCGTATAAATGCACGATTTTTGCTCTTTTGACTGCTGAAGCCAAGCTTTCTAGGTTAAGTAAATTCAGAAAAGCCGCAGCTTGTTCCTTGACCTTTTGCGGTATTACATCAATGATCTTGAAATTTTTGGTAACGGCTTGATTCGCTTTTTGACCAAAGACAGCATCCGGCATTCACACAAAGCAACGCTCTTTATCCGCCGTGACAACGCGCAGTCCTCTAGAGGAAAGATCTGAGGCAACTAAATCAAGTTTTTTGGTAATGCTCCGTACAGCCCCCGTCTTAGCTATTACATCAACGCATTCAGACACACACCTTGAGCGCTCTTCCTCGGTGACGAGCGTGGCTGAAAATGACTCTCGAGGCGGCTAGCTATTCCGGTGGGCTCAAGACTGGTTCCACTGTAAATTTGGCCCAAGTCGCAGCAGTCCTTCGTCATCTTCCGGCACAAAGTAGTTTCCGAGACGAACTACTCTTTCCTCGGCACTTGGAGCCTTCTTGGCAGTCGGCAGGTGTGGTCGAACGGTGTTCCAGAGAAACTCAGTGGTCCTGTCCGAGGTTTGCACCATCCTAGGAACAGGCGTCTGCCAGAAGTGTCACCACACCGGTCGTGGCAGGTTACGCGCAAGCAATCTTTGTAAAAGCGTGCTTGCCTCCATGATTCAGCGGCCACAATTGTGCAGATTCTTCGCCACTGAATCCAATAGGACAAAACCGGAGCTACTCACCCTGAGAGTTGCAATGTTGGTGAATCAATTGAAAAGCTTCGATGAAGCGCGAAGCGACACACGAGAAAGCACATGTGGACACAACGCAGCGGTGCGTGGTGTCTATATGTGCCTTCTCGTGTCGTTTCGCGTTTCCTCAAAGCTACTCTCCCTGGTGCGGCAGATCTCCAGACGTGTACCGGAAGAAGAAGGCGTGAGGATGAGGGTGTGGACGTTCCCATGAAATGTAAGCCTCACCGTTCGAAATTACCTGTTAATAGCGTTGCTTCGTACCTTGTTAAAAATGCACTGTCCGTAGTACCAGCAGATAAAGAAGGGGGATTCGCACTGTTTTCATGTGGTATCTACGAGACGAAAGCAAGTAATGCCACAAATGCTGTGTTCAATGAACACAAAGGAACTTCGTTGGCCAAAGTGAAGAGCAGAGCTGTCGCATTGTGCCGTGACATGAAGCTAGACGGCGTATTGAAAGGAATTGCAAAAAGTAAAAATACAAGTCTTGGCGTATTTTTTAGCGCCAAGACTCATAAAGAAGGCGTCCCGTTCAGGGTGATTGTGTCAGAGAATGGCACTTGGCCGAAGGCCATTGCCAGTTATCTTTTAGACAAGCTGAACCTCCTCGAGGTTAATGATCCCTTACTGACGAAAAATTCTGAAGAAGTTCTCGTGTTCGCAGAAGCTAACTTTGATAAAGGACTTAAGGCCTTCTCAGCTGATGCGAAGACTTGTACTATTCTTTGCCGCAAAATGAATTGTTAATTTGTGTTCAATCATACATAGATGAATTTGGGAACGTAAGATTCAGTAGGGAAGCGGGCACTATCGCAGAACGTTTTTTAGAGATTTTACGCATGTACCTGAAATCAACCTTTGTGCGCTTTTTCGTGTCTTACGTGCCTTCTTCGTCCCTGTCTAACATTTACGCCATCAGTTCAAGTTCAGCTTTGTTGAAAGAAATAACACTACGTACCTAAAGAAACAAGAGGTCTGTATAGGATCCTGCTTAGCGCCAATTTTGAGCAACCTATATTTAGCCAAGCTAGACAGAGACCTGTGTACCCGCCTCAGTGAGACAAAGGTTGTTAGAATCTTTAAATTTGTTGATGAATTTTTAGTGTTTGTTGATTGTTTGTTAGATGACTTTGACACTGAATGTTCCAATGTTTTTGCTGTTGTATGCGAGGGAACACTCAGCGTCAAGCTCATCTAAGAAACAATCAACAAACAATTAACAAACACTTATTAACGTTTTTACTCTTGTGCGTGAGGTGCAATGTCAGTGCATGTTAAAGAACACCAGATTGTGAAAATTTCCGGAGCCCTCCACTACGGCGCCTCTCAATCATATCGTGGTTTTGGGACGTTAAACCCCAGATATTATTATTATGCTGTACGCGAGTGCCTTTGTCCGATACAAATTACATTTGAGGTTCCCGTGCAAGGAAGTATTAAGTTTTTAGATGTCAATTTCACCTTCAGGGATGACCTGACATGCTGGTCTTACAGTCTCAGGGGCAATTGAACCGTTGTTATCATATCACTCAGCCCATTCTAAATTATTCAAGAGAGGAGTTGCGAAAATGTGTTTCACCAACGCGCTTAACAAATCATGCGTTCACTGTACCGACGAAGCATTCAGTCAGCAGGCTTTGCGTTTACAAGATGCTGGTTATCCCGGACAGCTCCTGGTGTCAGTCGCTGAAGGGATGCTGAAGCAAGAGCGAAAAGCTAGTAACCGTGAAAGCATGCGAGAAACTTGTGAACGGGAGAAAAAACGTCCGACAGTAATTCCTAACATCCACCGGGTGTCGCACAATCTAAAGAAAATTGCACGACGCGGAAAAACCGATGTTGCTTTCTCAGCGCCTAATAAACTAATCAGCCTATGCAGAAAAACAAAACCAGGGAAGAAAAGTGCTCCGGACTGCCAAGTAAAACACAGGAATAAGTTTGTTGATTGTAAGACCTCAGTAATCTACAGCATTCAGTTAACATGCGGCAAGTGTTACGTTGGGCAGTCAGGAAGGTGCATTAATGATAGGTTGCGTGAACACAAAAATAAAGTTGGAAAAATCGCAAGTGATGGTTTTCTCGCGCCGCATAGTAATCTGCATCAATGTTCCCCTCTTTTTGAAGACACCAAAATAACAGCTAGGAGCAAATGTGAAACAGCGCGACTAATAATAGAAGCCGAACAGATTGCTGCACTTGGAAATATGTGTGTTAGCAAGCCGTCGTTGACACTGTCAGCAAAAGATTTAGCGTGCCTGCGCATATGCCCTGACTTTCCAATGTTTTTTTTTTTGCTTTGTTCACCGTGACCACGTGGCTGTGACTACTAAGGCGAGTGCATAAATGTAACCTGGTTTCCGAGAATAAACTGTGTTGGGAAGTTAGCGCCCAGTGTGTCTATATGTGTCTTCCTTTTGTCCTGTCGTCTATGTGCGCTACAAGAAACCTTCTGGAATATAACACGCACAGTGGAAATTAATTTAATGCAAATCATCCAGCAAAAAGCTTAGCACATCGACTTGTTTGTCTTTGAGACGAATGACTTCATTCACGCCATGAGGTCTAGTTCAATATATATCGCAAGTCTGTCACGCGTGCATGCGCGTACAGTCTGGTTTATGCCATGTTAATGAAACCTATGTTTTTGTACATACAATGCATGACCTGTCATTTGCCTTCGTGATGCACTCATTTCATGCCATACAAATTTTGGTATTTATCCAGTTAACAAAACAGCCGCGAGCACACCATGAGCGTGGCGTAAATCATGCCGTCAATGACATGCATGTCATGATTTTCATGTTACCACCTGTGTTCGTTATAAAGTCAAGTCGCGCAATATCAATTTGGTTTATATCAAGTCAGTGTACCGGCCGCCTGCTTATCATGAGCGTTGAACCTAAATCATGCCGTACATGACATGCATATCATTACTTTTGCGTTGCCACCTGTCATTTATGTCCCTCATGTAGTCACGTCACGCAATGACAATTTCGGTGTGTATCAATATAGCGAAGCGGCCGCGGGCGCACCATGAGCGTGACATGTAAGTCATGTCGTACATGACATGCCTTTAATAATTTTCATTTTACCACCTGTCATTTATGTTCCTCATATAGTCAGGTAACGCAATACATAATTTTGTACATATCAAGCCAGCAAAACGGCCACGACCGCACCACGGGTGTGGCATGTAAGTCTTGCCGTACATCACATGTATTACGATTCTTGTGTTACCACCTGCTAATTATGTTTGTCATACAGAACTGTCTCGTTAGACCACATTTACAGCGAAAGCTGTTATGCGAGCACAACAAGGGTGCCGTAGTGGTCCGCCGCCGCCGCCGGTGTCCGTAACCGCTATAGCACGAAAATAAGGAAAAAATATCCAGGATGGAAAGGGGTTCGAACGTGGGTCCGCTCCGTGCGAGCCGTTTTCTACCACTGAGCCATGCCGGTGCTCGAAACTCCGGCGCACAAGAACCCTATACAAGAGTCAGGTCGGGAAGGAACCGCGTTAACATGCGCAATAAAACACGGTGGAAAGAGTAAAATAACAACCAGGCGTCACAGAATGCGAATTGTGTAACAACGCGTCACACATTATTAATTTCATTACGTGTAGGTCGTTTCATGAATGCTTCCAACCCATTACAAAGGGCTCAGCCATAATTCTTCGTCGTCATCACCACCGAATCAATTAATGGAGTAAGGGTACCTTGCAAGCGTACTTGTATTAGTAGCCCCAAGATAGTTGGCAACAGGTTTTAGAAATGGCGCTCTTCCAGCTTTCGCTGTGACTGTGCTGCGCTTTCCGCGCAGGGCTGGAGTTTTTAGTGTATGCCCATTAAATTAAACGGCCGCGAGCACCCCGAGACCACGCCATGTAAATCATGCTGTACGTGACTTGCGTGTCATGATTTGCACGTTAGCACCGGTAACTTATGTTCGTCATGCACTCCTGTCCGGCCGTGGTAATTTTGGAATCTATCAAGTTAAGAAAACAGGCGCAAGAGCACCAAGGACCATGGCGCGTAAATCACGCCGTGCATGACATGCATCTCAAGATTTTTATTTTATGTCCTCGTCATGCGCTCATGTTACGTCATACTAATTTTGGTATGCAACCCATTAACGAAACGGCCAGGAGATCACAAAGTCAAGTGCGGATATCTATCTATCTTAATAGATAGATAGATAGATAGATAGATAGATAGATAGATAGATAGATAGATAGATAGATAGATAGATAGATAGATAGATAGATAGATAGATAGATAGATAGATCCTCAAGTGCTTGGCTTTTAAAAACCCAACGCACACGCGCGCGTACGCACACATATACATATGAGCACACACACACATGCCGACAAACGCGCGCCCACATGCACACGGGCTAGCCAGTACTCATAATCCCTCTTAGTTTCCATATCGGCCCCTCCGGGAAAATGGAACGAAGCGTTGCACTTGCCGTGCGACGCTTCCCTTCTCCTCCAAAGTGAGAGTCAGCAGTGCCGCACGTAGAACCGCCGAGCGGGGCCAAGGCCGACACTTTGCATGGGTGTGGTGACTGAACTATAGGCACGACGCTTATCTCAAAGATCCTGCCCGACGACATTATAGAGATCGCCGAGCACTTGCAACACGCATTGAAAGGGATTTGTACATTGCTTGCAGGTGATGCTCCGTTTACCAACGGAGAACGCAGCGTCATCGTCCGCGTCCATCACGGGGAGATTTGTGGATGTGAGACACAAAAAAAGTTTGACTATAGCCTAATTTCAATCATAATTGAGACAGAACAATATAAAACAGCTAGAAGCACAAACCCTTTATATTAGTCGGCGACTTAACGTAGAGATTATGGAACTTAGGACCTAGCTTTGTCGTCGAAGCTCACTGTCCGCTGTCTTGGTGGCTAGAAAACCATTGCTGTAGTCGAAGCGTGTGTATGTGAATAAAAAAAAGGTTTACAATAGAAGAACAACAATTATAATTGTGAAGAAACAATATAAAACACCTACAATCACAAACCCTCTATACTAGTCGGCGACTTCAACCTAGACATTATAGACCTTAGGACCGAGCTTTGACGTCGACTCTTTTTGTCCCTTTATGTCACTGAATATACATTATATGGGGCAACGCTCGGGTAACATATGTGAGACACAGAAAAGGTGTAACAATACACTAATATCAATCATAATTGGGACAGAACAATATAAAACGCCTACAAGCACATACCCTTTATACTATAGTCGGTGACTTAACGTAGACATTATGGACCTTAGGACCTAGCTTCGCCCACTCGTCATTATTCACTTCGTGGAGATGCGTGAAGTATTTCACAATAAGCGGCTCTCCATAAATCTGGTCGTGTAGGCCCTGACTCCCGTTCCATTGGTCTTTCGCTACGCTGCTACGAGGAATCACGTTCCGAGTAAAGCGCAATGCCATTTTCCTTTGCTCGTACATGCCTCCGCATAACTGGTTCTCGTTGTGCACCGCTATGAATTTCGTACAAATATTACATTAACTAGCATTGGATGTTTCTAAACGCATAAAACGAGGACAGCATAAAAAAAAAGCTCGCATGTGCCGCTGTGTCCGATCGTTTTATTTTATACCTTAGGAGGGTAGCCACTTGGGCTAGTTGTTATGTTATGATGAATGCTATAACGCGAACTGAAGACGAGGACGCAGAGACAAACCAGGACGAGCGCTGACTTTGAACTGAGCTTATTGAGCAGAAACGAAAGTTTGTATACGCAAAAACCACAAACAACAACTGTGACGAAGGGTGAGGCTACAAAAAGGATATGCAAGCTAAAAAAGTCAAATAACAAAGAAAACAAACCAAAAATCACGGAAAAATAAAGGGAAAAACCGGCAGATCCCACGCATTGTGGGAATCGATGTAATGCGAAGCAGCCAGCAAGGAGCAAATCATGCTGTACATAAGATGCATGTCATGATTTACAAGTTAGGACCTGTCATTTATGTTAGTCACACAGTCACGTCACGCAATACCAAATTTGGTGTATATCAAGCTAGCGAAACGGCCGCGAGCGCACCATGACCGCGGCATGTAATACGATCCGTAAATGACAGGCATGTCATGATTTTCATGCTACCACCTGTCGTCTGTGTTTGTCTTACAGTCTCCTCACGCAATACCAAATTTGGTGTATATCAAGCTAGCGAAAAGGCCATGAGCGCACCATGAGCGTGGCATGTACGGGTTGTACCAAAAGTAAGTTCTCATATTTAAAAAGATACAAAACATTGTTTATTGTTATTAATTTATACATTAGAAGAACGGAGCGTTGTGCGAGTTGGTATTGCATTTTGCGCAAGAACGACACACGAACACGTTCGTGTGTCGTTCTTGCGCAAAATGCCATTCATAATTTATACACCGTTGAAAAGCTTACATTTATGTCTATTTTTCAACATAGTCTCCATTTTTTTTCGACAAGCTTTTGAAGACTGTGCTCCAGCTTTTATATTCCCAAGTCGAAGAAGTCTCCCGCCAACCCCTTGAGGAAGCGTGTGACCCCTGCTCAGACTTCATCGTCGCTCTTGAAGCGTTTGCCACCTAAGTATTCCTTTAGAAGAGGTTATAATCGCTTTGGGCTAAGTCGGGGCTGTACGGTGGATGGGCCATAACAGTCCACCCAAATTTCTTCAAAAGCTCCTGTGTTTGACGAGCGGCTTGGGGTGGCTCCCCGTGTCCTTGTGCTGACGTGGGGTTGCTCCTTGTGTCCGTCAGTCAGCATCCGGGGGACCCAGCGAGCACACACCTTGCGATAACCCAACGTTTCTGTTTAAGTTCTTTGAATTGTGCCGTGGGAAGCTTCAGGAATGTGTTGAACAAGTTCACGGACAGTGGCCCTGCGATCATTGAGCAGCTCACTGTTAATCTTCTGGACAATCGCATCCGAAACCGGTGGTCTTCCACTCCGTTCTTCATCGTGAACTTCCGTGCGACCCTCAGCAAAAGCCCTGCACCATTTGCGGACGTGCTGAACGGACATGCACTCTTCATCATAAACCTCAGTCAGTTGCCGATGAATCTCCACGGGCGGTAACTTCGGATTACTACTCGAACCTCTTACGTGGCGGGAGCGGCGATCAACACTTCCATCTCTAACAGCTGCCAAACGAATACTGAGCGACGTAGCGAATTGCGGACGGGGGGTTCGAGAGAGGGGGGAACCTCTGCGCACGGCACTGTTGTCGCATTTAGCCTAGCACCTTCCCTCGAGGCTGTAGCTCATTGGGAACCTTACTTTTGGTACAACCCTTGTAAATCTGTACATGACATGGATGCCATTATTTTAATTTTACCATCTGCCATTTATGTTCGTCATTGAGTCACGTCGTGTCGTAGCAGTTTTGCTGTATATCAGCTAGCGAACAGGACGTGAGCGCACATTGAGTCTGGCATGCTTTACATGAAACGCATGTCATGATTTTTCATGTTAACCACCTGTAATTAATGTTTGTTATAGAGTCACGTCACCCGAGACCAAATTTGGCGCATGTCAAGCTAGCGAAGCAGCTACGAACGCCCAATGAGCATGGCATATATGTCATGCTATACACGTCATGATTTTCATATTGCCAGCTGTCATTTATGTTAGTCATACAGCTATGTCTCGTCACACCAATTTTGGTAAATATCAAGTTAAGAAAACGGCCGCTAGAGGACCACGGCCATGGCATGTAAATCAGGCTGCTCATGACAAGTCATGATTTTCATGATATGACTGGCCTTTTATGTTCGTCATAGAGTCATATTATGCCATACAAATTTTGGTATAAATCCCGTTAACGATACGGTCCGCAGAGGACAAAGTCGTAGGTCGGCTAGACAGACAGCCAGACACACAGACAGACAGACAGACAGACAGACAGACAGACAGACAGACAGACAGACAGACAGACAGACAGACAGACAGACAGATAGATAGATAGATAGATAGATAGATAGATAGATAGATAGATAGATAGATAGATAGATAGATAGTAAAATTATTTCCTTCGGCAATGGTCGATCATCCAACTTGTTGAGCGCGTTGCAAAGGGACACTCGCTGTGGACTGTACTGTGGGCCGTTGCGGAAGATGGTTTCTTGGTTGCCACAGTGGTCACAGGCTGGGTTGTCGGGCATTCCTAATGCGGAATGCATAGGCGTAACGCAACGCCCAACCATAACCTACACGAAGGGGTTGCGTTTACTCGGCGAAGCCTCGGTGCGACTTGAAGACGAAGTGCGGCTCATTCCATTCTGACGTGGTGCGTTGGCAAGCAAGCAAGTGGAGATTCCGTGCATCGTTGGTCCTAAAAAGCGGCAGGAGTAGTTCATGGTCTTCTGTGTGGGCTGAGCGGGCAGCTTGATCGGCCACTTCGTTTCCGATGATTCCACAGTGACTAGCTCACCACTGAAAAGTGATTTGACGTCCTTTCTCAATTAGGTGGTGTATTACCTCTTCAGTTTCCAGTACCAGCTGTTCGCGTGGTCCGTGACGTAAGGCTGACAGTAGGAACGACAGTGTCCCTTAGAGTTCCAGAAAATAGTTCACTTGTGTGTCGGTTGGTCAATGACGAAGTGTAACGTGGTAGGAAGCTCTCTGAAAGATTACTAGGATCAAAGGTGGTAAAAGCTTTTAGAATTGTTGATGATTTTCTGTTTTTAGGAGCGAAGCTCCTTAGGCTCGCACGATGTCCGTTGTCGCAGTCGTCATCGTAGGTCCGTGTCGGAACAGCTGCGGCGCCGCTCCGACCCCGTCTCTCAGCAAGCGTATCGGTGAAGGTCATGACGTCATGCGCAGAACCGTTCGTAGAGCGCAAGCAGCGCGCATACCGTCCGCGCACAGGTGTTGCACCGGTGCCGCGCCGCTCGTACCTTGAGCTCACATACAAGCCTTGTACAGCGCGCTGCATTGCGCGCAAGCCGCTCGTACTTAGACCGTGCAGCGATAGCGCTTCGATCAATGGCGCTACACTTAGTAAAATAAAATGACGTAGACTGGCTTCCAAGGAGCTTCGCTCCATCATCAGCATTCACTTCGTGGATCTGCAGTAATTTTTGCTGCGTGTCGTTCTGATCAGTTTGAAACTGGGGTACACGCGTTGTTGCCAATTATTCAAGTCACGCCTCGATGTGACGCCTGAGTTACCACACAATGGAACTATGCGTTTTTTTATCTATGCTTGTCGATAGCGGATGATCAGTTGGTGACTCCTGTTGACATTACGAGTCGCATTCAAACAAGGTTCCGCTTCCTTACCAGTCGGCGCATTCTAAGTTGGTTAAGAGGGTAATAGCTAACCTGTTTCAAGAACGCCTTAAGGAAGTCGTGTACTACTCGGTTACCTTGAGCTTTGAGCAGCAAAGAATGAAGTTGATTGATGGTGACTGTCCCCAGCTTGCGCTGGTCTCTGTAGCTGAGCGCATCTTCAGAGACATGAAAAGTGTTCGTCGCTGCACGACCAAGTCGTTTAAGCGCGAGAGTCGCATGACTGTGTTACCGTACGTGCGCACTGCCTCTTATAATTTGAAAAAAAAAATCGCTGAGTGAGCAAACGTGCTTGTCGACTTTTCAGCCCCAATCAAGCTGGAAAGGCTGTGCAAGATCACAGCTCCAGGCGGACGCAATAAACACGGCTGAAAAAAAAAGCAAAATAAGTGTGGAAATTGTACTGAGTGCGTTGTTTATTACCTACCGTTGTCGTGTGGCCGCCGCTACGTTGGGCAAACCAACCGTTGCCTTAACGATTGCATAGGTGAG